>NC_069430.1:48298360-48373674 GCF_026875155.1 Cherax quadricarinatus
TCCCCCCTTTTTTTTTCTTTTTTTTTTATTTTCTTTTCTTCTTTTTTTTTCTTAAAAACAAAAAGAAAGAAGTAACCTAACCATGGCAGCCCTAGTCCATGAACCTGGTACCCCCCCGGGCCCCTTCTTGATACCGCACCCCGTTCTGACCCCGCCTCGTCTTTGGACCACTCTTCAGACATTCCTCATGCCTCTGTACCTATTGCCGGTGCTGTTTCCTCACCCCTTCAGGTACTGAGGCCTCGACTGACTCCTTCGATTTATCGGACCTTCGCTCTCCTCTGACTATGCTTCCGGCCTCTCCCTCTACGGTGCGGCAATTTTCAAATCGCCGACCCTTCCACGTCGACCAACTCTGGTCCCACGCCTAAACGCCAACGACAATTACCTGCTGATGATACTTCTCCACCTTCTCGTTCTTCTCCAGAAACGATCGACACGTCCTTCACTACCTTTCCACGCTCAGTTTTCAGACTGAACAGTGGACTAAATTCTTCACTTTACGACCAACTTCCTCTACTGCCTATCTTTCTGACCATAGTATTGGCAAGGCACTCCTACGCCATGTTGGTAAAGATATTTCTTTTCATGCTCTTAAGAGCGGTACGCGCATCATTACCGTACAGAATGCTACCCAGGCTCATGAGCTCTCTCGTCTTTCCCATATCGATACTGTTCCGTCACTCTTGAAAAACATCATTCCCTCAATTCTTGTAGTGGTAACCGTCATTCTGCCCCATACCATAGTTCAACAAATTTCCAGACATGTGGCACTGACATTCTAGAACAGCTGGAACTCCAAGATCTCCCAATCCTCAAGGTAGACACTTACGTTCTTCCTGCCCGTGGGCGGAGACGATACCCTAGCAATGTGGCTCGTTTAACTTTTGACAGCCGAGAACTCCCATCCTCAGTTTATATAGCAGGACATCGGTTACAAGTTCGAAAGGTGATCCCTACACCACAACAGTGTAGAATTGCTGGCGATTTGGCCATCCAGCGAAATATTGCAGATCTATCGCCGAATGCCCAGTCTGTGGTGCCGATGACCATTCTAATACGTCTTTTCAATCGATCCTCCCTCTTGCCTTAACTGTCATGAGGCTCACCCTTCGTACTCTCGCCGTTGTCAGGTCTATTTAAACGAGCGGGAAATCCGTTACCTCAAAGAGACAGAAGGTCTCCCTTATGCCATGGCAGTTTTCTCATCTCCGCCTCCAAGGGAGACTCCCACGTGTTTCTTATTCCCGTGTTTCAAAACGTCCCCCCACTTCTAGTATCCCCCTCTTCTACACCCACCTCTGTGGTTACCTCTCCCATAATCACTCCTGTATCTAATCCTTTTGCTGTCCTCGGCTCAGACGTCCCTACTTCAACGCCTCAGTCTAATCTCGCTTCTTCGAGTTCTCTCTCACAAGCCTCAGTATCGACGAGACCTCGTACGACACCTCCTCCCAATCGTCCCTCTACTTCTCAAAAGTCAAAAAAAGGTCCGGTAACACCTCCTACCCATCTTCCCACCTCCTCATTTACCCTCCCTGTCTCGTCCCTAGTTCTTCCCCTCTCACTGGCTCAGTTACAAGTGCAGAGGTTCACCTCCTCCTCGTAATGTACCTTCCTCCCCTGTTCCCTCCCAAGTTTCTTCCTCTTCTCCACCTCCCAGGTTCCTGCCTCTTCTGTCCCCTGCCACGCTTCTCCAGTTCCCTCCACCCTTTCGCCCCCCCCCTACCTTGGTACAGTCCAATACAGTTCCAATCTTTACTCATCCTCCCCCTACCATTCCCAATATTGTCTCCCATACGACATCTCTGAATTCCGAAACACTTGAAGCAATCTCTGAATATATTGCAGAGACCAAACCATCAATGGACACTGATCCACCTCCGCTCTTTCTCTCTCCTCTGTCCATCTGCGCAACTCCTTTCTTTACAGCGCACCGTTCCTTCGCTGCTTGAAAAATTTTCCACTGCTCCGCATGTGGACTTTTCTAACCTTTAGTCCGTAGGAACCCTTACCTGCGATTTCAAGTATCTTTATCATTGCCAATCATGGCCTATTTACAGTGGAATAATACGCGGCCTCAGGGTAATCGGGGTGAGCTTCAGATGTTACTCCTCCCAGTTTTCCCCTGTTGGTGTTTGCTTACAGGAACCAAAATTACACTCTGCTGTTATTTCTCACATCTCAGGCTATAATTTATTGTATTCCCTTTAGATCTTTTCCTGATGGGACCTTTAATGAAAGTGCCCTTCTTCTCCGCACTGATATTTCCCTACCATCAGCTATTTGTTCATACTTCGCTGCATTACACAGCAAACCCGTATCCACTTACATAGGTGGTATACGCTCTGTTCTTTATATCTCTCTCCTTCTCGGGCATTATCTATTCCGATTTTGCCTTCCTTGTTTCGTCATTACCGCCACCGATTCTGTTACTTGGTGATTTTAATGCCCACCATTTCCTCTGGGGGGGGGGTCTCACTGTGATTCCCGTGGAATTCAGTTAGAGGCTTTTCCCCCCCCCCCCCCAAAAAAAAAAAAAAAAAAAAAAAAAAAAAATTAAAAAAAAAAAAGGGGGGGGGGGGGGGGGGGGGGGGGGGGAAAATTTTAAATTTAAAAAAAATTTTTTAAATTTTTTTGGGGGGGGGGGGGGGGGGGTTTTTTTTTTTTTTTAAAAAAAATTTTTTTTTTTTTTTTTTTTTTTTTTTTTGGGGGGGGGGGGGGGGGGGGGAAAAAAAAAAAAAAAATTTTTTTTTTTTTTTTTTTTTTTTTTTTTTTTTTTTTTTCCCCCCCCTTTTTTTAACCCCTTTCCCCCGGGGGGGGGGTTTTTTTAAAAAAAATTTTTTTTTTTTTTCCCCCCTTTAAGGGGGGTTTTGGGAACCCCCCCCCCCTTTTTTTTTTTGGGGGGTTTTTCCCCCTTTTTTTTTTTTTTTTTAAATTTTTTTTTTTTCCCTTTTTTTTGGGCCTTTTTGGGGGGGGTTTTTTTTTTTCCCCCCGTATTTTTAAAGCTTTTTTCCCCCCCTTTTTAAAAAAAAACCCCCCTTTTTTTCCTCCCCCTTTTTCCCCTTTTTTTTTTTCCCCTTTTTTTTTTTTTTTTTAAACCCCCTTTTTTTTTTTTTCCCCCCTTTTTGGGGGGGGGGCCCGGTGATTCCCGTGGAATTCAGTTAGGGCCTTTTCTTGCCACCCACCCCCTCCATTTTTAAATACAGGACTCCACCCATTTTTGATCCCGGGCTCATACTCCTCTTGCTTTGATCCTCAATCTGCTCTTCCTCCCCGCATTGACTTCACTTGGGCCCGTTTCTCCCGGCTTACATGACAGTGATCATTTCCCAATCAATTTTTATTCCCCTTCATATTCGCCACCCCCCCCCCCCCCACCCCCCCCGGGGGGGGGGGGGGGAAAAAAATTAAAAAAAAAAAAAAAAAAAAAAAAGGAAAAAAAAAAATTTAAATTTTGGTTTTTAAAGAAAGGGTTTTTTGTTAAAGAAGTTTTTAAATAAATTTGTTGGTTTTAGGTTTATTTTTCCCCCAAACTTTGGGGAGGATTTTCAGAAATGCGTCCCGGGGGTCTCCTGCTTTTGTCGTGCATGTTTGAAAAAGCGCTTCATGGGGGAGGTAAACCCGGGGGAAAAAACCACAAGAATCCCCCTTTTTAAAATTTTTAAAAAAAAGGTGCGATGCTCGCCCCTGTCATCCGTGACGCTAAACGCACTTGCTGGCGAGATTGTTCCCCCACCATCACCTCTGCTTCCTCTATGATGCAGTCCCGGGAAAAAAATACAAAAACTGAGTGGTAAAAAATTCCCCTGACCCGCTCCCCGTTTTTGCGGGGGGCCGGGGGTTTAATAGCAAACCCCACTAAGTTTCCAATGAAATTGGGAATCATCTGGTCCGTATTTCTCAGGGAAACCCAAATTTTGCCCCTCAATTTTTTTCCTCAAAGTCCCGCCAGAAAGTTAGCACCCTTTAACTTTTCTTTCTCAGAGAAGAACAGAATAATGTGCCTTTTACACTTCAAGAACTGGAGCAACCCATTTCCAGCTTGCGATCTTTCGGAGCGGGGCCCGACGACAATCATATTCGTATGCTACAAACATTTACATCAGTCAGCCCTTGCAGTCCTATTACGCTTTACAATCTTATTTGGTCTCAAGTTCTTCCACAGCTGTGGAAATCCCCCATTTTTCTCCCTTTCCGCAAACCAGGGACTACGGGACATGAAACCTCCCACTAAACGTCCCCTTGCTCTTACCAGGCAGTTTGCCAAAGTGATGGAACGCCTAGTAAATAGACGTTTAGTGTGGTATTTAGAGACACACAACAGTCTCTCCATCGTCAATATGGCTTTTGTAAGGGACGTTCTACCATAGACCCCTTACTACGCTTGGGGTATGTATGTTCGTAATGCCTTTGCGAATAACCGCTCAGTTATTGCCATATTTTTGTCCTTGAGAAGGCATATGACACAAACTTGGAGGTATAATATTTTGCCCAAGCCCCCTCCTTAGGCCTTCGAGGCAATCTACCATCCTTCCTTAAGAACTTTTTTAAATGACAGGCATTTCCGTGTTCGGGTTAATAATTTTGCTCTCCCCGGACTTTATCCAAGTGAAGGTGTCCCCCAGGGATGTGTTCTGAGCACAACACTTTTTCCCTTGCTATTAATGATTTGGCCTCTGTCTTCCATCAAATATTTGGGGTCATCACTCTATTTGATGACTTGCTATTCCCTGTGCAGGCGCGACTGTCCCCTCCTTACAGTTTTCTCCAACATGCAGTCGAGTTTTTTCCTTTTTTTCCCCCAACAGTGGTTAAATTTTCCACACTAAAACCCACCAAATCATTTTTCACAGACCTTTCATCTCCGATCACCTTTTGTCCCCTTATGGCTCCCGTATCCCTAAACGGATAGTCAATTTTCTGGGCCTCCTCTTTGATCGTAGGTTACCTGGAAACCTCCATTACCTCTCTAAAGGCAACTTGTCACAGCGGGCTGAACCTTCTAAAACCCTTGCTCATCTTTCGTGGGGGCTGATCGCAACCCTCCTTCGCCTAATTCCCCCTTATTTTTTTCGAAACTTATTAGGTGACCCAATCTATTCACGGCATTTCCCGCTACCTCTCTAGCCTTAACCCCCCTCATCCCAAAAGGTTACGTTTTGCCTTTGGGGCCTTTTGCTCTTTCCCCCGTCGAAAGCCTCTAGCAGAAACGAACGTTCCTCCTTTTCCGATCGCCGGATGGGATTGCCTTCACTACAGTATGCTCCAGATCTCCCAAACCTTCCATTATAAATGGCACTGATATTATAGACATTCTTTTTTTGTTCCCCCCCCTGTTTTCCCTCCCTTTTCTCTTCGCCTCATTCGCTCTTGTCTTCTCTTCAACTACCACCTTTCTATGACATGTAGCATCTCATTTTTCCCCCCCCCCTGGGAATTTCCCAGTTTTCGAGTCTGTTCTTTCCCCCTCCCCTTTCGAAAGCCCCAAGTCTAGGGGTTTTTCCTTCCCCGCTCTCTTTTTCTTGACCACTTTCACCTCATTCTCATCCCCTTTGCTGGTACACAGATGGCTTAAGCTTTCGACGGCGTACGTTTCGCAGCAGTGTTTCCGGACAGCGTGTACAAGGGCTTTTTACTATTTTCGGCTGTATTTTACTATGAATTTATGCCACCCTTACAGCACTTATCCATTTTGCTCATCCTGTGTCACCCTTTTGGTTGTCTCAGACTCCCTTAGTGTTTTAAAGGCTATACAAAAATTTGAAAACCCTCCCCCCTTAGCCTCCGTATCCAATTTTGGCTACCCGCATTTTACCAAGCAAAAAGATATTGTTTTTTGTTGGGCCCCCTGGCATGTTACGTACGGGGAAATGAACGGGGAACATTGCGGGGCAGAGTACATGACCTACCGTTTTTATGGGGGTATTCCTTTTAGGGGACTATTTGCGAAACTTCCCCCCTTCACCCCCTTGGAAACAACGGGCTACTATGCCGGCAAAAATTTCAGTCTTTTAAACCGGAAAGGTTACTGCCGTCTTTTATCACCATTTGTCGAGTTGGGAGACTACTCTCTCCGCTTGCATTCCCATACTCGTTTTTACTCATGGAATTCATGGAGAGGGGTCTTGTCCCCCTGTGAAATTGCCAAGCCCATTTCGTCACAATTCTGTTTGGGCTGCCCCCTTTATCAACGAGCAGCAGAATTTACCTCTGTCGGTCTTCGCCCGCTGCCCTTTTTTTACCTTCCCTTCTCGCTGATGGACCCCCTTTCATCCGGACTCTTATTTACTTTTTTACAACCTGATTACTTAAAAAATTCTGATACTTTTAGCCTTTCTACTTCAATCTCTTGCTACCCTCTACCCCCGTACTACCCCCTGCCCGCTATTTTCTGTAACCTGCTGATCATCCCCCCTCCCTTCTGCCATCCAATTCCCTTGCTTCCTTCCCTACCCTGCAGCGCTGTATAGCCCTTGTGGCTTAGCGCTTCTTTATTGATTATAATAATCTTGACTCTTCTCATAACTTGTACCTTTTGCCGGTGACGTTTTCGTCACCTGCTTCAGGTGCTGCAGTGTCATCCATTTGTGTTCATGCTACTGCTTCTAGCACATCTTTCACAATGTATCCAGCTTCCCTGAATATTGTGCGATGGTTTTCCGGATCTCTTCCCCAGGTCAGACTGCCTGTGGTGGTGCTACTAAATATCCAAGACAACCTACTGACGACAGTTCATCGATGATTGCTCAAAAACGACCTGTGTGACACTGTACCTTTGCATACCTGGCTAACGAGTATGTAATGGAGAAAATTTTTTTTATTTACAAACGACGTCTCAAATGATCTTTTTGATCATGGAATTGGTAAAACACTTTTACGGAAACAAATCTAGAAAGGAGATATGGAAGATGCACCTATTATTATGGAATCTTCACCCAGTGTAGCCCTTCCTCCTTCCAGGCACATTCTGATCTCACTCCCTGTTCTGACCCGGCTTCATTATTGGATCATTCTCTCGACTCTTCTTATACCCCTGTACCTTCTGTCAGTGATGCTTCATCACCTGCTTCGGGTGCTGCAGTGTCACTTGTTTTCAGTTGATGCTGCTTCTAACATGACTTTCACAATGTGGTGCGGCACTCTACCTTCGAATGCCAGACTAACAAGTACACAATGGACAAAATTCTTTTTACAAATGACATCTCAAATTGATTATCTTTCTGACCACGGAATGGGTAAAGCTCTTATACGGCATGTTGGCCAAAATATCTTTTCCACCACTCTTCGCCCCTCAAGGAAGGTCCTTGATGCTGGTGAGGGCTCTTGATCTAGGGAATTGGATCTGTGCTTCAGTTCCCCCAATGAAGCCTGAATACCTTCCATATCCCCCCCCCCACAGGCGCTGTATAATCCTACGGGTTTAGCGCTTCTCCCTTGATTATAACAATCACGCTTTTCGAAGCAGTGCACGTGTCATAACAGTGCAGAATTCAGAGCAAGCTCATGCCCTCTCCCGCATCACTTCCAGAGATAACATACCAGTCACCGTTCATAAGAATGCTACTCTTAATTTTTGCAGTGGTAAATGTGGTCTTGCTACGTACCATTGTACAGTGAGATTTTTTTGTCTTGAGGATATTTTACAACAGCCCTTCAGAACCTTCCTATCCTCAAGGTAGATAAGTACATCCTGCCTGTTCGTGGGTGGAGGCGCTTTCCTAGTAATATTGCTCGTTTAACCTTCGACTACTGTGAGCTTCCATCCTCTGTCCATATGGCAGACCATCGCCTAGAGGTCAGTCAAGTTGCTCCCACGCCCCATCAGTGTCGTAATTACTGGCGTTTTGGACACCCCGCTAAACACTGCAGATCTGC
Source organism: Cherax quadricarinatus (assembly GCF_026875155.1). NCBI lineage: Eukaryota > Metazoa > Arthropoda > Malacostraca > Decapoda > Parastacidae > Cherax > Cherax quadricarinatus. Next base: position 48,306,239 of record NC_069430.1, read on the forward strand.
GGTGGAATGCCTGGTCTGCAGAGCAGCAGATCATTCCAATATGTCGTGTAGTCTTACCCCCTCTTGTCTTAATTGCAGGGAACCTCATCCTTCCTTTTCACACCATTGCCAGGTTTATCGTAATGAATCAGAGATCCGTTATCTTAAGAAACATGAGGGCCTTGCTTACACTATGGCTGTCTCTCGGCTCCACCTTCAAGGTAAACTTCCTCATGTCCAGTGTGCTGGGGTAGCCCGAAGACCTTCAACCTCGATGGTCCTCCCGCATCTCAATCCCTCTGCGTCTGCGTCTTCCAGGGTTGCCCTGGTTTCTAATTCTTTTGCACTTTTATCCTCTGACACTCCTACCTCCACACCACTTAATACTTCTCCATCTTCATCTCGCTTGCTTCTCAATCTACAAAATGTCGCAGACCTACACTTTCTTCACGTCTATCACCTGGACAAAATACATTATCCTGCCTCAGAGCCTCGTTCTCACTCTTTTTCAGCTCTTATACAAAGGCCCCTCAAGGAAGGTTCCTTGACGTTGGTGAGAGGCTCTTAATCTAGGGAACTGGATCTGCGCTCCAGTTCCCTGAATTAAACCTGAATGCCTTCCACATCCCCTCCAACAGGCGCTGCATAATCCTACGGGTTTAGCGTCCCCCAGTGGTTATAATAGTCTCATATGAAGGTAGAGGTTTCACTCTCCCTTCGTGTAGTCCCCTCTTCTGTTCCCATCCTGTCATCCTCTATAGTTACTCTCCAAATCTCCTTCCTCTCCTGTTACACTACAGGACTCTCCTACCCAGCCAATGCATACTCCTTGGCCCCCTCAGACCTTTTTGGTTGCCTCTATAGTTCCTCTGACTTCCTTGCAACACCTCTCCTGTCTCTGACATCATGGCATTGTCGGCTTCCTTAACTACAGAGACGTTAGACGCTATTTCCAGCTATATTGCAAAGATAACACCTCTGATGGACATCGGGATTCCCTCTACCCCTTCTATTTCACGACCCTCGCAACAATCTATTCCTCTGCAACATTCACATTCTTCCTTGCTTACCGTTACCCCTGACATGTTGACTTCACAGATCCTAATAGCTCATAGGTTTTATCGTTTCTTATTGTTGCCAATTTTATTTCTGTACATAGCTTTTTTTAAATGGAATATTCCTAGTTGTCCCCAGTATGTTGGGGGTTGCATGAGCCCAAAATTCATTCTGCAGTCATTCACCCCGTTTTGGGCTACGTGCTATTACATTCTTCATTGCAATGATATACCATGTGATATATCTTGTGTGCAATGATATACCATATCAACAAGTTCTTATTTGTTCCCTGCTGTATTATACTGCAGCTCATATTTACACAGATGGTTTACAGTTTGCTCTCTTTCTCCCTCCCGTGCATTCTGTACCTCTGATATTGCATTTTAATTTCTTTCTCTACTGCCACCCATCTTGATGTTGGATGAATTTAACGCTCACCACTTGTGGGGAGGGTCCCACTGTGACTCGTGGTGGTCAGTTGGAGACTCTTCTCGCTTCTCACCCTCTTTGCTTTAAATTCAGGTGCTCCTACTCATTTTGATTCTCTCACTCAGTCTTTCTCCTGCATTGATCTTGCTATCTGTTCCTCACCCATTGCACTTGATTTCATGTGGTCTGTTCTTTCAGATTTACATGATAGTGATCACTTTCCTATCCTCCTCCCTACATATACCCGTCTGTTTCGTAATCCTCGTTGGCAATTTGCTCGAGCAGATTGGGAATTATGCTCCCATCTTATCGCCTGTTGCGAGGACCCCCCTTTCATCGTCTATTGATGAACTGGTACACCAATTTTTGACCTTAGTCCTGACTGCAGTGACTCGTTCTATCCCCCAAACCTCAGGTAGGCATTCTCAGACATGCATGCTTTGGTGGTCTCCTACATGCACCTGCGCAGTGCGTTTAAAACGTGCTCCATGGGCCGTTATCGATATAACCGTACCGCGGAGTGTTGGATTTTAGGCAGGCAAGAGCAGTTGCCCACTAAGCGTGCTTGTTGGCGAGACTACATGTCTACCCTTGATCTGTCTTCCCCTATGTGTTCAATTCAATTCAATTCAAAGTTTATTCTCTATAAGGATTACAATGCTGATTTACAAAAAATTTGGATATTGTTTGGTTTACATGTAGTAAAATTGTGATTACAGAGTGTACCACTAGAAACGCTTAGCATGGCTAGGCATTTCGGGCATACTTAGTTTTATTCTTAATTTGTAAAATATTACAAAATTATGAGGTAAGTTGGTCTTATGGCTAAGTGACTAAATACTAGTTTATGAGTTTAGCAATGTGAATGCTTTTGTTTTGGCACAGTATATAGTTTCAGTATTGGAGTATCACAGGATTCATTATTTTAAGACTGAGATTAATATTTCTGTTTATGGTCAAATGATGAGCGAGTGTAAGTGTGAACCACCAGGTGGTATTCGTGTAGTTAGTTGACGGGGTGTATCAGGGAGATTAAGATGTTTTCTAATGGTAGTTTTGAAGGTGATGAATGAGTCTGCAGTTCTAGAGTTCTCAGGTAGGTATTCCAGATTTTAGGGCCTTTGACATACATTGAATTTTTGTAAAGGTTTAGTCGGACACGGAATGTCGTAGAGATGTTTGTGTCTGGTGTTATGCCTGTGGGTTCTGTCACAACTATCAAGAAAGCGTTTTAGGTCAAGGTTGATATTAGAGTTTAAGGCCTGTAGATATAGATTGCACAGTAGTAAGTGTGGATGTACTGAACTGGGAGTAAGTTTAGATCTTTGAAGAGTGGGGGGGTGTGCTGCCAGGGATGGGATTTAGTGATTATTCTTACTGCAGCTTTTTGTTGGGTTATTATTGGCTTTAGGTGTGTTGCTGCAGTTGATCCCCAAGCACAAATAGCATAGGTGAGGTATGGATAAATAAGTGAGTGGTATAGTGTGAGAAGGGCATTTTGCGGCACGTAGTATCGTATCTTGGAGAGGATCCCAACCGTTTTGGATACTTTTTTGGCTATATGCTGGATATGGGTGCTGAAATTCAGGTTGTTGTCAAGTATAAGCCTAGGAATTTTCCCCCATTATTTCTGGTAATTAGAGTGTTGTCAATCTTAATGTTAATCTGTGCATCTCCTGCTCTGCTACCAAACATAATATAGTAAGTTTTGTCAGTGTTAAGCGTAAGTTTATTGGCTGTCATCCAAGTCGATATTTAATCAGCTCCTCATTCACAATGGTGTTGAGGGTGGCAAGATTAGGGTTGAGATGACATAAGTCGTGTCATCAGCAAAGAGAATGGGTTTCAGGTGTTGGGATACGTTTGGAAGGTCATTGGATGTATATGAGGAAGAGCAGGGGACCAAGGACACTTCCCTGCGGAACTCCAGTATCAAGTGGCCGTGTTGCTGATGCTGTGTCTTTAATGGTGACGTACTGATACCTATTAGTAATGTAAGATTTGAATAAGCAAGCGCATGGCCTCTTTATACCGTAGTGGTCAAGTTTGTGGAGTAGGATTGGTGATTTACTGTGTCAAAAGCGTAATATAGTGGTGGTGCAGTGTGTGATGAGGTTAACACTTGACATTAATGTTGAAAACAATACTGTTGATAAATGTAATGAACACAATGTTGGTAGTGGTGGTGATGACAGTTAGTGTTGCATGTAATGTTAGTGGAGGAGGGAATGTGAGTGGTGGTGTCACCTATCATACATTCACACATGAACAGCGTCGTGCTCTGAGTATATTAAGACCCCCCAAAAGGGCCCCTTAAAAAGGGAAAGTGTACTTAAAAATCAGGCCAGGGTAACACTGTTGAATTGTAAGGACTCTATTTTTTGGAACAATTTTATCCTTATCCTGAGAAACTCGCAAGCCCGGACACTTAATGGATAAAAAACCGTATAAATTAAATTTTTAACGGGAATATTGCATCATTTAGAAAACTTCCGACCTTCATCATCAAGAAACCCTAAAACCTTTGATGTGTGTCTACAAGAGTGCAGAGTCCCTAAAAAATTTCCCAACCCCCCAAAAAATTTCCCATATTTGTTGCATATAACCCTCAAATCTATAAATTTGTGTTCTATATATTAAAAAATCCTTCCCCATCAACTTCTTGCACAAAAAGAAAACAGGGGGGTAATAACGGTTTTGGGGATTATATAGGGAATTGCTCCAAATACTTTAAATTGTGTGCTCCTGCTTTTAAGTTTTTAAATTTTTGGGGCTCGAACTTTTGCTCATTCTGAACCTCTCTTTTTATTGGCGATTACAAAGCGAGACCAAAAAAAGTGGACACTCAGTTTGGTACGTAATGGCAATCAACGTTTCATCTTTAAAAAGTATAAAGTCAAAATTTTTGGTGACCTTGAACCCCCCCATATCTTTGGGGGGTCCATGTCTGTGTCTTGGCTTTGCATTACTTTTCCCCATGTGAGTCTTCCATTGTAACAGCTTAGCGTTGATCATTTCCCTAGGGTAAACTCACTAGTATTGGTAAACTATCCAAACGGTAGGAAACGTTTTAATGTTCCCCCCTGATCAGCATGATGACTTTGTTGCCATGTGACTGACTGGGATAATTCCCCGGTTTTTTCTTGAAAAGACCTTTAACAATGACCTTGTGAGCAGTATTTAGAACTATTTAGAGCCGCCACTGAAACCTCTTTCATTCGTCTCTCGACCTGCGGGGAGAGAGGACGCTTCTACTGGTTCTCTTGCACGCCACCTGGTGAGGAAAACATAGTATTAGCACCAAGATGGCGGACCGACTGTACCGGCGCATAAATACTGTCTGCATTCAGCTGGTTAGAGGATCTTTAAGCAACGACACGATGAACGTTCTCCTGCCAAGCATTATCAGGGACTGTTATGGCATCCCCAATGAAGAGCTGTATGGTGTGGCATTGAATGGAATGTCAAGGGTCTTCGTGAAGTTCATGAGGGCTGACTTCTACTCTACCATCGTAGATGAATTTCAAGAACGACGGATGAGTATCATTCGGCAGTGGAAGTATGCTTGCATGATGTGTCTAAGTATTTTACTTGGGTGAAGGTAAGGAATGTACCTTTTGAGGCAACAGCATACAGCCTACAAGATGTGTTCAGTGGTTATGGAACTGTACACTCGACGAGCATGGGAATGTGGAGGGACGGCCCTTATGAGGGGATGCCGGAAGGATCCTTCACACTAAAAATGACCCTGAGGAGGCCGATACCATCATATGTTACATTGCATAACCATAGAACACAGGTTTCTGTACACTATGCGGGGCAGAGGAAGACGTGCCGTTTATGTGACTCTTATGAGCACATGGTGGCACAATGCCCAGGAGAACAGGGGCCTAGGCGTCAGGAGACAGCTTCTGTGGATACGCCATTAGAAGCCACGGATGTTATGACGGGTGAAGTGGAAAGCCGGGGTACAGGCCTATGGAGTGAGGAGGTCGACAGGGCAGAGGTGGTTTTGGAGACGTGTGTTACACTACCAGTGGAAACGGGGGGGGAGGGAATATCGCCGTCAGACAGGCCGTTAGATAATGTAGAGTCAGCTCAAGACGGGATTTTGGAGGCTGTGCTGAAGGATTTTTTGGAAGAGTCGGAGCATGGTGTGGAAAGTGATGTGAGGTCAGGTGATGACAAGGTAAATGGATGAACAGAAGCAGGGTAAGGAAGACTTGAGTGAGGTTCGCAAGGAGAGCAATGTGGTGGTGGAGGTCCATCAAGAAGATTTTGGGTAGCAGAAGAAATGTATGTAGAGGGTAGCTCCCGCAAGAGATCAGCGGGGGCATCAGACATGGACGAGGTCCTCACACCAGTGCAGAGGCCTGGGAAGAAGATGTGGGCAGCTGTGGTTGCAAAGGCAAGTCAGGGAGGAGGGGGGGCAATGGGAAGCTAGGTGGGAAGGGCCCAGGGAGGGGTTGGAGGGCAGGAACGAGGGATTGATAGAGAAGAACCGAGACCTATGAAAGGAGGACCAAGTAAGCCTCAGCGGCACAGGGGTAAGCCGCCATTCTTGTAAAATTCAGGTGTGTAACTTTCAATGTAAACGGTCTTAAAAACGAGGTCAAGAGGGTATGGTTAGAGTGGGTTTTGAGGAGATTTAGTATTGATGTCTGTTTTTGCAGGAACATAACCATAGGTTAGGATGTGAGTTGTTGTTGAAAGGTTATAGGTTGTTTACATGTGATGCTTTGAGGTTGAAAGGAGGTGTGGCTGTGGCGGTAAAGGAGACCAGTCCTTTGCGTATCCTGGGTTGGGAGGAGGGGGGGGGTGGGAGGGTTGTCAGGGTGGATGGGTTTTGGGGGGCCAGGAGGGTTAGTTTTGTAGGTGTGTACATGCCAGCAACTAGTAACACTAGAGTGAAGGTGGATTTTGTACGTGAGGTTCTGGTATATCACTTGAGAGGTTTACCTGCTTTTACGGTGATTGGTGGGGATTGGAATTGTGTCATTAGGAAGGGTGATGTGGTTCCGAGGGGGGCGGGTTGTGTTTTTGGGGGTTCTGCGGATGTTTTGCGAGATGTTGGAGGGGTTTAGATGTGGTGGGAAGTAGGGGATGTGGAGTGGAGCACACTTTTATTCGTAGGGGATATGAGGCACGGTTAGATAGGATTTATGTTAGGCAGGGCATAGGTGTGGAGAGGGTGAGGACTATCGATGTGGGTTTTTCTGATCATCGTGCTGTTATAGCAGATTTGAGGGTAGATGGCATAGTGAGGGTTTATGCAGGATATTGGAAATTAAATGTGAGGCTACTTAGGGAAGAGGGTGACCCTACGGGGTTTGAAGATGGTGGAAATCCTTTTGGGAGACTAGGAATATGGAAATGGATTTGCTGGATTGGTGGGAAATGAGGGCTAAAGTTGAAATTGGGAAATTTTTTAAAGTACGGGGTAAGGAGATGGCTAGGTGGAGCTATGGCCTACAAAATTATCTTGAGGGTCAGTTAAATGACTGTTATGCAGAGGAACGTGTGGGGCGGAGTGAGGGACATGGAACGTTTGCGAAATAGGTTGGCAGAATTCACAATGAAAAATTTGAGGCAATTCGAGTTAGGGCAGGGTTGGAGGATGTCTTAAGGGGAGATAGGCCATCGGGTTTTGTATTAAGGAGGTTTAAGGAACGGCAGGCGAAGACCACCTTGGCGTATATTGAGGCAGGTACAGGGGGGGGTGGCTTTGAGGAGGGTCAAGGCCTATCCACCACGGAAAATATTAGTTTGTATGCAGATTTTTGGTTTAGGGAGAAGTGGAGGAGGGTTGGCAGGGGAGTGGGTGAGGGACGGTTTGGGGATGAAGGGTTAATAGAGTATTAATTGAGCAGGACAGTGACAGAATCGAGGGTAGTATTAATGTAGAGGAGGTGGAGGAGGCAGTTTTTGGGATGTGCCAGGGTAAAACCCCAGGCATAGACGGAATACCAAACGATTTTTATAGGTATCATTGGGGGAGTGTACGGCATTGTCTGGTGGGGGTTTTGAATTGTATGTTAAGTAGTGGGAGGATGGGGAAATCACAAAGAACGGGTGTCACGGTTTTAGTGCCCAAAAAGAAGGAATGCCGAGTTTTGAATGATTACCGTGCGATTACGTTAATGTGCTCGGATTACAAGATTTTTGCTAAGGTTTTGGGCAACAGAATGAGGAAAGTGTTGGGTTTAGTGTTACATAGGGGACAGTTGGGGAAATTCCGGGAAGAAGGATGAGGGATGGACATGGTTTGATTAGGGATTTTCTAGAGAGATGTACGGGAGGGGGAATACTAGGTTTAGATTGGGTGAATGCTTATGATTTTCGTGGACAGAGATTTCTTAGGGGTTTGCTTAGAGAGGTTGGGGTTTCGGGAGGGGGTAGTGAGGTGGGTGAACACCCTGTATGATGGGGCAGAGGTGAGGGTACAGGTCAATGGGAGGTTGGGTGAAAGTGTACCAATGGAGAGAGGTTTGAGACAGGGCTGTCCGATGTCACAGCTGCTCTTTGCGTGTGTGCAGAATCCTTTTTATGAGTCTGTTGAGAGGGTAATGAACAGTCAGGAGATGGAAGGGGGGTGCAAAGGGGGCATCGTTGGGTATGTGGATGATACTAATGTTTTGCTAAGGGTAAGGAAAGGGGTTAAGGAGGGTGGGTAGAGTGATTCAGATGTTTGGTATGAATACCGGAATGAGAGTTAATACGGTGAAATCAAGGTTACTAGAGGTCGGTAATTGGATAGGGGGGGGCTTGGGGATAGGGTTAGGATGGACAGTGGTTGACAGAATCAAGGTATGTGGGATATGGTATTTGGCGGAAGTGCAGGCATGCAGAAGGGTAAATTCGGAGTCTGTCACGGGTAAGGTTTTAAGTAGACTAGGAGGTTTAAGTGCGAGGGACTTAGCTTTACATCAGAGGGTAGTGGTGGTAAATTCACTTGTCTATAGCAAGGTATGGGGGGTGGCAGAGGTTTTTCCCTTAGAGGTACGAGATATTGTGGAAATGCAGAGGAGGGTGCTGAAGTTTGTGTGGGGATTTGGGAGGGCATGGTTAAGTAAGGAGGTAGTTATGACGGATGTTCGGAGAGGGGGTTTAGGTTTGTTGCCTTTAGGACTGAGAGTAATGGCTGTATATATCAAGTGGAGGTATATGAGGGAAGGGGGTGTGAGGGGCGCTAAAGTAGGAAGAGTTATGGAGGAGGCACGTAAATGGTGGAGTGGGAAGGAATTGAGGGTTTGTGAAGATATGTTGAGATTTTTATTGACAGTGCAACAGGTGGATAAAATCAAAGTGAAACGGTTGGTGAGGGTAGTGAAAGGTCAAGGAATTATGCAAGGGGTAGCCGTGTATCCAACGTATGATTGGGGGGTTATTTGGAAAGATTTTAGTAAGCTTCGGATACCGGCTAGAGTAAGAGAATTAGTATATAGGTTTATCATGGGGATTCTGGCTTCCAAGGAGGTGTTACGTAGTATGGGTTTGTGGAAGAGGCTTTTTGTCAGTTTTGTGGTGATGTTGAAACGGCGTTTCATGTGGTCTTTTTTTGTACCTCCTTGGAGGGGGTGAGATCATGGATGGGTGGGGTTATCAGACTGTTGGGGGGGGGGGTCGTTTGCCGCTTTTAAGGGCTTTACTACTGGATGTAAGGGGAGTTCCTAGGGATGTTGGAAGGGCTATAATGTATATCATAGTGGATTATCTGGACATTTCATGGGGAATGAGGGGATTAAGGGGTGATATGAGGATAAAAGCGTTGGCGGCCAGATTCTATAGGACGAAGTGTAGGAATAAGTTGGTTTATGGGGCGTCTTGGGAAAAAAGTTTTCCCGGAAGGTTATAGGAATCTCACTGTGGGTTTTCCCCTTTGGCGGGGTCCCTGAGGATGGACAAAGGAGTGTCTCCTTATGGGGGATGTAAAGGGGGGGGGTGGTTTTTGGTTTATCTGGAACTGATGTAGTGTGTAAGAGGAAGGTAGTGAGAATTAGGTATGGATGGTATGCCATGTTCACGAGAATGTTTGTCATAGTGAGATATAAGTGTGGTTCCAGGGTTACATTCTAAGCCTGATGGTTATGTTCACTGGGTTTAAAATTTCCTTGAAAGCCAGGATACCGAGCCCTTAGGATCTCGTTTTTAAGTAATTAGATTGGCACGTTGGTATCAACACAAAATTTTTCTGAGATACGTGTCGTTTCTTTTGGGACTGGCACATTACAGCAGCCTTATTCTTATAACTACTCTAGTTTTATTTTAGTCTCGGGTTCTTTAAATAATTTACATAGCCTAGTATTGTACCGCTAATGTGGCAAGTGGTGTATTATCTTGCATTTTGAGTGTGAACTTCACTATATGCAAGGTTTTGAATGTTTGTAATTCAAGGTTAACATTAATATTTGATATCATATCGGTGGTGTATATTCTTCTACTTTTTACAGTGTAGGTGTATATGAATGTAATGTTTCATATCTGTTTGAGTCTATAAATTTTGTGTTTTTGTCTTGTTCATGCACTACCAACTTTTAGGTTTTGATGAGGTCAGTGTATGACCTTTCATTAGGATAATTCAATGTATGTTATTTAGAACGGGGACTGTACATACGGGAGGGGGGGGGGTAGAAGTGTCAGCTGTGTCTGCACTGGCAATAATGATTATTATAAAAGGAGGGTTTATAGGTTATGTATATGGTTGTGGGTTATGTTATGGTTGTAATATGGCCTTGATCTATGGTGTTCTTAAAATGTACCGGGATTGTGTACTAGAGGTTTTGTAATATCTAGTATGGTTTTTAATTTTATACTATAATCATTATTGTATTTGCTCTGTTTATAAAATTCTGTATTGTAAGGATGTGGAAGGTTGGGGTTTTCAATATTGTGGTGTATGTGTTAGGTATGGTGCTCCTGTTTAGCCAAGTACTTGTGACATGCAAGTAAACTATATGTATTTTTTCTGTATACCGATCTGAGTTGTATATTAATTTAATTTATATATATGTATGTGTGTGTGTGTATATGTGTATATATATGTATGTGTATATGTATATATATATATATATATATATGTATGTGTATATATATGTATGTGTATGTATGTATTGTCATCAATACTAAGTACTTCTATAAAGTTACAGTGGATGTGGTTGGTTTTATTGACTAGTTTGTAATGTTGGTGTTTAATTTCATGTTCGGAGAGGTATGAAGTTCACTGTATGTACCATTTATTTTATTTTTCACCGTGGTTTGTTTTGTAAGTAATACAATGTATTATGTATATGCAGTTTTTTAAATAAAATATAAAAAAAAATGTTCCCACTGATCAGCATGATGACTTTGTTGCACATGTGACTGACTGGTATAATTCCTATGAGTGTTTCTCTGTAGAGACCTTTAACAATGACCTTGTGAGCAGTATTCAGAACTATTTAGAGCCGCCACTGAAACCTCTTGGTACTCTAAACCCAACAAAGTTCCATAATAATCATACCTCCTTCAAAAATCATACTTATTACAATGATTCTAAACTTCGTACACTGAAACGTACTGCTCGCAGACTAGGCCTAGCCTATAGAAAACATCGTACCCCTGGAATGCTGAGGCTCTTCCAAACTGCCCTTGCTGCTGCCAGAGAGCGTATGACAGAGCTGCAGCAAACAGACTGGGAAAAATTTGTCAACGGTCTTAATGCTCACACCCCACTTAGCCCGGCATGGAGGGACATAAATAGAATTAAGGGTAACAGAACTGGGCAGATCGTGCACCCTCATCCCTTACAAAATGAGACTAGTCACGAGGGAGCATTCACCAAACTCAACTTCAATAACAAAAACATAAAGTGGGACCAAGTAAACCAAGTCCTAACCGATATAAGCTGGGAAGATATACTAAGCAACACAGACCCAAACTTATGCCTAGAACAGATTAACTCGGTGGCACTCGATGTATGCACAAGGCTTATTCCTCTAAGAAAAAGGAGGAGTAGATGTAAAATAGAAAGAGACAGGCGCTCCTTTTAAGGCGACGGAAAAGAATAACAGAGGGGCCCTAAAGAGTTCAATATATCTGAAATGCGCAGGACCTTGTTCTGAAAAATACAACATCAACTTAAGCTAAAAGAATCCTTTAGGAGTCAGAATCGCGGAAGAACTAAAGGCATAAATGAATCGAAAAAACCAAGTATTTCTTCTCCTATCCCAATCAAAATCGGAACAACGTCATATTGGCCCCCTACTTAAACAAGATGGGCCCACACAGATGACAGCAAGGAAATGAGTGAGCTACTCAAGCCCCAAATTTGACTCAGTTTTTAGCAAGCCGCTAACCAGACTGGAGTCGAAGTCAAAATGAATTTTTTATGAGAGGCCCAAAATTTGATTAACACAACCCTATCCGATGTTATCCTGACGCCAAATGACTTCGAACAGGCGATAAATGAATGCCCATGCACTCTGCCCCAGGGCCAGACTCATGGAACTCTGTGTTCATCAAGAACTGCAAGAAGCCCCTATCACGAGCCTTTTCCATCCTATGGAGAGGGAGCATGGACACGGGGGTCGTTTCCCTCAGTTACTAAAACAACAGACATAGCCCCATCCACAAAGGGGGCAGTAAAGCAACAGCAAAGAACTACAGACCAATAGCACTAACATCCCATATCATAAAAATCTTTTTTAAAGGGTCCTAAGAAGCAAGATCACCACCCATCTAGAAACCATCAGTTACACAACCCAGGGCAACATGGGTTTAGAAAAGGTCGCTCCTGTCTGTCTCAACTATTGGATCACTACGACAAGGTCCTAAATGCACTAGAAGACAAATAGAAGCAGATGTAATATATACAGACTTTGCAAAAGCCTTCGAAAAGTGTGACCATGGCGTAATAGCGCACAAAATGCGCGCTAAAGGAATAACAGGAAAAGTCGGTCGATGGATCTATAATTTCCTCACTAACAGAACACAGAGAGTAGTCGTCAACAGAGTAAAGTCGAGGCAGCTACGGTGAAAAGCTCTGTTCCACAAGGCACAGTACTAGCTCCCATCTTGTTCCTCATCCTCATATCCGACATAGACAAGGATGTCAGCCACAGCACCGTGTCTTCCTTTGCAGATGACACCCGAATCTGCATGACATGTCTTCCATTGCAGACACTGCAAGGCTCCAGGCGGACATCAACCAAATCTTTCAGTGGGCTGCAGAAAACAATATGAAGTTCAACGATGAGAAAATTTCAATTACCAGATATGGTAAAAAATGGGGAAATTTAAAATCTTCATCAGAGTACAAAACAAATTCTGGCCACAAAATAGAGCGAAACACCAACGTCAAAGACCTGGGAGTGATTATGTCGGAGGATCTCACCTTCAAGGACCATAACATTGTATCAATTGCATCTGCTAGAAAAATGACAGGATGGATAATGAGAAACCTTCAAAACTAGGAGGCCAAGCCCATGATGACACTCTTAAAGGTCACTTGTTCTATCTAGGCTGGAATATTGCTGCACTCAAAACAGCACCTTTCAAAGGCAGGTGAAATTGCCGACCTAGAAAATGTACAGAGAAATTTCACGGCGCGCATAACGGAGATAAAACACCTCAATTTTCTGGGAGCGCTTGAGGTTTCTAAACCTGTATTCCCTGGAAACGCAGGAGGAGAGATACATGATTATATACACCTGGAAAATCCTAGAGGGACTAGTACCGAACTTGCACACGAAAATCATCACTACGAAAGCAAAAGACTTGGCAGACGATGCACCATCCCCCAATGAAAAGCGGGGGTGTCACTAGCACGTTAAGAGACCATACAATAAGTGTCAGGGGCCCGAGATGTTCAACTGCCTCCCAGCACACATAAGGGGGATTACCAACAGACCCCTGGCAGTCTTCAAGCTGGCACTGGACAAGCACCTAAAGTCAGTTCTTGATCATCTGGGCTGTGGCTCGTACGTTGGTTTGCGTGCAGCCAGCAGCAACAGCCTGGTTGATCAGGCGCTGATCCACCAGGAGGCCTGGTCACAGACCGGGCCGCGGGGGCGTTGACCCCCGAAACTCTCTCCAGGTAAACTCCAGGTAAACATAGGGCGAATGAGTTAGTCAGTGCTTGGGCTGCTATATCTAGCTATGACAATCTTCCCAGTACCACACAGGCAAAATTAAATGACAAATATGATGCAAGGGAGAGACTTGGATGCTTTATGCTCAGCAAGGAAGATGACTGCAACATTCCTTCCTCTTCAAGGGGGGCTCCTTGGCGTGGTGAAGAGGCTCTTGGTCTGAGGAATTAGACCTGTCGGTCTACTTCCTCAGACCAAACCTAATTACCCCCCAATCCCCCGTTCCCTATCCCATCCTCCCCTTTTTCCTTTGCTCCTCCTCCTCCCCACCCCTCCCTTTTGCCCTTCCTTTTTTTTTTTTTTTTTCCCACAGGCACGCTAGTTCCTAGGTAGGGGAAAGGGTACCGGGGTCCATCCCATTCCATTGAGGTTCTTGGCGGTGGCGTAGTTTGCCGTGGAATCTGGATTGCCTGGGGATGTCCTGATCCCTCTCCGGTATCCCGGAGGGTGGCTTTGGGTGTCTCTCGGGTGACGGGTGTATCTCTGGAAGCCACCTTTCGGATACCGCGGGTGGTGGCCGATGGAGGTATGCTTTGTGGCAGATTTCCGGCCGCCCTCTCTTTTGTCCACCGAGGTAGCTCGGCAGATGTGAGGTTGCTATCCCGGATTGCCGGTTTACCGGCATGATGGGTAGGGTATGGCACGGGTTCCATGCTGCATCTGCACTACTTGCGGTGCTGAGGTCCTCTTGGGCACAGAGGGAGATTTCTGGCCCTTTCATTCTCCTAGGAACTATCCCTCCCGGTCCCCCCTTTTTTTTATTCTTTTTTTTATTTTTATTTTCTTTCTTTTTTTTCTTAAAAACAAAAAGAAAAGTAACCTAACCATGGCAGCCCTAGTCCATGAACCTGCTACCCCCGGGCCCCTTCTTGATACCGCACCCCGTTCTGACCCCGCCTCGTCTTGGACCACTCTTCGGACACTCCTCGTGCCTCTGTACCTCTTGCGGTGCTGTTTCCTCACCCGCTTCAGGTACTGAGGCCTCGACTTACTCCTTCGATTTATCTGACCTTCGCTCTCTGACTATGCTTCCGGCCTCTCCCTCTATGGTGCGGCAATTATCGAATTGCCGGCCTGTTCCACGTCGGACCAACTCTGGTCCCACGCCTAAACGACAACGACAATTACCTGCTGATGATGCTTCTCCACCTTCTCGTTCTTCTCAGAAAAGATCGACACGTCCTTCACTACCTTTCCACGCTCAGTTTCAGACTGCACAATGGACTAAATTCTTCACTTTATGACTGACTTCCTCTACTGCCTATCTTTCTGACCACAGTATTGGCAAGGCACTCCTACACCATGTTGGTAAAGAAATTTCTTTTCATGCTCTTAAGAGCGGTCCGGGCATCGTCACCGTACAGAATGCTACCCAGGCTCATGAGCTTTCTTGTCTTTCCCATATCGATACTGTTCCTGTAACTATTGAAAAGCATCATTCCCTCAATTCTTGTAGTGGTACCATCATTCTGCCCCATACCATAGTTCAACAAAATTTCCAGATATGTGGCACTGACATTCTTGAACAGCTGGAACTCCAAGATCTCCCAATCCTCAAGGTAGACACTTACGTTCTTCCTGCCCGTGGGCGGAGACGATACCCTAGCAATGTGGCTCGTTTAACTTTTGACAGCCGTGAACTCTCATCCTCAGTTTATGTAGCAGGACATTGGTTACAAGTTCGAAAGGTGATCCCTACACCTCAACAGTGTAGAAATTGCTGGCGATTTGGCCATCCAGCAAAATATTGCAGATCTATCGCCGAATGCCCAATCTGTGGTGCCGATGACCATTCTAATACGTCTTGCAATCGACCTCCCTCTTGCCTTAATTGTCATGAGGCTCGCCCTTCTTACTCTCGCCATTGTCAAATCTACTTAAACGAGCGAGAAATCCATTACCTCAAAGAGGCAGAAGGTCTCCCTTATGCCACGGCAGTTTCTCATCTCCGCCTCCAAGTGAGAGTACCTCATGTTTCTTATTCCCGTGTTTCAAAACCTCCCCCCACTTCTGGTATCCCATCTTCTGCACCCACCTCTGTGGTTACCTCTCCCATAGTCACTCCTGTAGCTAATTCTTTTGCTGTCCTTGGCTCAGACGTCCCTACTTCAACGTCTCAGTCTGATCTTGCTTCTTCGTGTTCTCTCTCACAATCCTCAGTAGCGACGAGATCTCGTATGACACCTCCTCCCAATCGCCCCTCTACTTCTCAAAAGTCAAAAAAAGGTCCGTTAACACCTCCTACCCATCTTCCACCTCCTCATTTTCCCTTCCCTGCCTCTGTACCTGGTTCTCCCCCTCTCACTGGCTCTATTACAAGTGTAGAGGTTCACCCTCCTCCTCGTACTGTACCTTCCTCCCCTGTTCCCTCCCAAGTTTCTTCCTCTTCTACCACCTCCCAGGTTTCTGCCTCTTCTGTCCCCTTTCACACTTCTCCAGTTCCCTCCACCCTTCCATCCCCCCCAACCTTGGTACAGTCCATTACAGTTCCAATCTTTACTCATCCTCCCCCCAGCATTTCCAATATTGTCTCCCATACGACGTCTCTGAATTCTGAAACACTTGAAGCAATCTCTGAATATATTGCAGAGACCAAACCATCAATGGACACTGATCCACCCCCCCGCTCCTTCTCTCTCCTCTACTCCATCTGCGCAACTCCTTTCTTCACAGCGCACCGTTCCTTCGCTGCTTGAACGTTTTCCACTGCCTCCGCATGTGGACTTTTCAAACCCCTCTAGTCCATAGGAACCCTTACCTGCGGATTTCAGGTATCTTTATCTTTGCCAATCATGGCCTATTTACAGTGGAATACACGCGGCCTCAGGGGTAATCGGGGTGAGCTTCAGATGTTACTCTCCCAGTTTTCCCCTGTTGGTGTTTGCTTACAGGAACCAAAATTACACTGCTGTTATCTCTCCCATCTCAGGCTATAATTTATTGTATTCTTCAGATCCTTTTCCTGATGGGACCTTTAATGAAAGTGCCCTTCTTCTACGCACTGATATTCCGTACCATCAGCTATTTGTTCGTACTTCGCTGCATTACACAGCAGCCCGTTTCCACTTGCATAGGTGGTATACGCTTTGTTCTTTAATCCCCTCCCCTTTTCTTGGGCATTTTCTTTTCCCGGGAATTTCCCTTTCTTGTTTGTCATTACCCCCCCGTTCGGGTTACTTGGTGTTTTTTAATGCCCACCTTTTCCTCGGGGGGGGGGTTTTCTCACTGTGATTCTCGTGGCATTAAAGTTAGAGGCTTTTCTTGCCCCCCCCCCCCTCCATGTTTTAAATAAGGTACCACCCCCTTTTTTGACCCCGGAAATCACATTTCTCTTCCCATCGTTTCTCTTTTCCCTGTTTTCCCTCCCCCCACATTAGACTTCATTTGGTCTGTTCTTCCGGGCCCTTACATGACAATTTGATCAGGAAATTTTGATCAGGCAAATGGGAATTTTTCTACACCTAAATTTTTTAGAGAGGGGTTTCCCTTTTTCGTCGTCCATTTGATGAGCTTTTACACCTCTTCTGTCCTCCGTTTTAAACCCCAGGGTTCTATTCCATACCCCAAAATTCGGGAAAGGGATTTTCAGAAATGGTTTCCTTGGTGGGGCTCTGCTTGTGCTCGTGAAATACGTTTGGAAAAGCGCCCGCATGGGGGAGGTTTCCGGTACAAAAGAACCACGAGAGGGGCTTCTTGAATTTTAAACGAAGAAGTGGGTCGCTCGGCCGTGTCATCCCTGGGGGCAAAAAGCACTTTCTGGCGAGATTATGTTCCCAAAATCACCTCTGCTTCCTCTATGAGTGCCGTTGGAAAAAAAAAACGAAAACGAGTGGTAAATTTTCTCCTGACCCGGCTTTCCCGTTTTCCGGGGGTTTCCCCGGGGGTTGATATGCAAAACCCCAAAATGTTGCCCAAAGAAAAAATTTGGGAAACCCTTGGTCCGTTTTTTCTCAGGGCTCCCCTCTATGTCCCTCATTTCTTTCCTCAAAATCTGCCAGAGAAATTAGCACCCTTGGATTTTTTCTTTAGAGAAGGGAAAAGTTAAAAGTGCCTTTTTTCACTTAAGAAAATGGAGGCAACACTCTCAGCTTGGATTTATCGGGAGCTTTTGGGGGCCCAAAGAAAATCCAATTCGTTGCTACAAACATTTACATCAGTCAGCCCTTGCAGTCCTATTACGCCTTTACAAACTTTTTTTGTCACAAGGAGTTCTTCCATAGCTGTGGAAATCCGCCATTGTTCTCCCTTTCCGCAAACCAGGCACTACGGGACATGAAACCTCCCACTATCATCCCATTGCTCTTACCAGTGCAGTTTGCAAAGTGATGGAACGCCTAGTAAATAGACGTTTAGTGTGGTATTTAGAGACACACAACAGTCTCTCCACTCGTCAATATGGCTTTCGTAAGGATGTTCTACCATAGACCCCTTACTACGCTGGATACGTATGTTCGTAATGCCTTTGCGAATAACCACTCAGTTATTGCCATATTTTTTGACCTTGAGAAGGCATATGACACAACTTGGAGGTATAATATTTTAGCCCAAGCCCACTCCTTAGGCCTTCAAGGCAATCTACCATCCTTCCTTAAGAACTTTTTAACTGACAGGCATTTCCGTGTTCGGGTTAATAATGTGCTCTCCCCAGACTTAATCCAAGCTGAAGGTGTCCCCCAGGGATGTGTTCTGAGCACAACACTTTTTCTCCTTGCTATTAATGATTTGGCCTCTAGTCTTCCATCAAATATTTGGTCATCACTCTATGTTGATGACTTCGCTATTGCCTGTGCAGGCGCTGACTGTCACCTTATTACAGTTTCTCTCCAGCATGCAGTCGACAGTGTTTCCAATTGGGCCACCACACGTGGGTTTAAATTTTCCAGCACTAAAACCCACCAAATTACTTTCACTAGACGCTCTGTCATCTCCGATCATTCTTTGTACCTCTATGGCTCCCGTATCCCTGTACGTGATACAGTCAAGTTTCTGGGCCTCCTCTTTGATCGTAGGTTATCCTGGAAACATCACATTACCTCTCTCTAGGCAACTTGCCACAGCCGGCTGAACCTCCTTAAAACCCTTGCTCATCCTTCATGGGGAGCTGATCGTCGAACCCTCCTTCGCCTACATTCCACCCTTATCTTATCGAAACTTGATTATGCTGACCAGATCTATTCAGTGGCATCTCCTGCTACTCTCTCTAGCCTTAACCCCATTCATCACCAAGGATTACATTTATGCCTTGGTGCTTTTCGCTCTTCCCCTGTCGAGAGCCTCTATGCAGAAGTGAACGTTCCATCCTTATCCGATCGCCGTGATGCCCATTGCCTTCGCTACTATGTACGCTCTCATGATCTCCGGAATCCTTTCATTTATAGAATGGTCACTGATATTAGTAGACATTCTTTATTTGTTTGCCGCCCCTGTTTACTCCGTCCCTTCTCTCTTCGCCTTCATTCGCTCTTGTCTTCTCTTCAATTACCACCTTTCTATGTACATGTAGCATCTCACTTTTCCCTACCCCCCTGGAAAGTTCCAGCTGTTCGAGTCTGTTCTTTCTCTCTCCCTTGCTCGAGAGCCCAACTGTCTATGGTCGCTTCCTGCTCTCATTTTCTTGACCACTTTCACTCTCATTCTCATGCCATTGCTGTGTACACAGATGGCTCTAAGTCTTCTGACGGCATAGGATTCGCAGCAGTGTTTCCGGACAGTGTCGTACAAGGGCATTTACTATCTTCGGCTAGTATTTTTACTGCTGAATTATATGCCATCCTTACAGCACTTATCCGTATTGCATCTATGCCTGTGTCATCATTTGTTGTTGTCTCAGACTCCCTTAGTGCTTTACAAGCTATACAGAAATTTGATACACCTCACCCCTTAGTCCTCCATATCCAACTTTGGCTATGCCTCATCTTTACCAAGCATAAAGATATTGTTTTTTGTTGGGTCCCTGGTCATGTTGACGTACAGGGCAATGAACAGGCACACACTGCTGCGCGGTCAGCAGTACATGACCTACCAGTTTCATGTAAAGGTATTCCATTTACGGACTATTTTGCTGCAATATCTTCCCAACTTCACACCCGTTGGCAACAACGTTGGTCTACTTTGCTCGGCAACAAACTTCAATCTATTAAACCGAGTATAGGTTACTGGCCGTCTTCTTATCACCAGTTTCGAGGTTGGGAGACTACTCTCTCCCGTCTTCGCATTGGCCATACTCATCTTACTCATGGATATCTCATGGAGAGGCGCCCTGCTCCTCTCTGTAAGAATTGCCAAGTTCCATTATCAGTCAGCCACATTCTGTTGGACTGCCCACTTTATCAACGAGCACGCAGAATTTACCTCCGTCGTCATCTTCGCTCTGCTGCTCTCTCTTTACCTTCCCTTCTCGCTGATGGACCCACCTTTCATCCAGACTCTCTCATTGACTTTTTGACAACAACTGACTTACTTCACAAATTCTGATACCTTCAGCCCTTTCTACTTCAATCTCTTGCTACCCCCTACCCCCGTACCATCCCCTGCCCCGCTGTTTTCTGTAACCTACTGATCATCCCTCCTCCCTTCTGCCATCCAATACCCTCGCTTCCTTCCCTACCCTGCAGCGCTGTATAGCCCTTGTGGCTTAGCGCTTCTTTTTGATTATAATAATAATAATAATGCAACATTCCTTTCACTAATTATGAACTTGATGCAGCACTAAGGGCAACTCCACGTCGCATGGTGAGGATGGTATTACTTACAACATATTCAGATTGCTGTGTCGAGTACCAGGTAATCCATTACTTGAATTATATAACATGAGCTATGTAACTGGGGAGCTCCCTCAATCTTGGACCAACAGCGTCATCATTCCAATTCCTAAGCCCAATCAACAAAATGCATTTCGCCCAATATCTCTTACTAGCTGCTTGTGTAAAACATTTGAGAGAATGATTCTTAATCGTCTCATGTACAGAATCAAACAATTTTTGTCTCCCCGGTTATATGGTTTCATGCATGGAAGGAGCGTGCATCATTGCATAGCCACCTTTCTCACCCTGCACACTGACAGCTCATACACTACCTTCCTTGACCTTAAATCCGCTTTCGATGTAGCCAACCGACATGTAATCATTAGTGAACTTGCCAGAATGGATGTTGTAGGATGGCTTCTCCGCTAGATTAAAGGCTACCTGTCCAACAGAAAATCGTCTGTGTTGTTCCAGGGACATAGAAGTGTAACTAAAGACTTTGAATTAGGAACCCCACAGGGAGGTGTGCTCAGTCCCACACTGTTCAATATTCTAATTAATGCATTACTTAATGCTATGCCTAGTAAGCCCCATAATTATATGATTAGTTTTGCTGATGATATAATGATTCACACCACCGGATTCTCCAACACCCAAAACATTCTTAATCATGTACTAGCCTCGTGTTAGGACCTGTGGTTGATAATCTCTACTGATAAAACAAAGATACTCAATAGGCGTCCTCCTCGACAGAGAGGCACAGTTCGTCAGATCAAATTGCTTGATGAGTCTCTTCTAGAATATATAAGCAGATACAGGTATCTAGGCTTTGAGGTTCCACTACTTGGACCTGTTGTAACAAGGCTTTGTCGCCAATACAAAGAAAGACTAAGAGCACTTAGAGTTGTGGCAGGGTTTCACCCCAGGTATGGTGCTAATGTTAAAATTGTGAAAATGATGTATCTTGCTTATATTAGATCATTGGTTGATTATGCTGCGCCACTACTTGCTCTTATGTCTGACTGGAAGCTTGGAGGGCTGGAAAAACTGCAGAACGAAGCAATGAGGATCATTTTAGGATGCCCTCGTACTGCCAAAATTTTAAATATGAAAAAAGAACTTGATATTCCAAGCATCAGAGATCGTGTTACTGAAAGAAATATCAAATTTGGGGGTTTTAAAATCCTCAGCACAAGCACCATTCGTCTCCCAACCTTTGAGTAGTGAGGACGTTCGCTGCTGCTACCCCTGGCGTTGATTAGTGGCAGTTATATTTTCACAGCATGGCTCAGGCGAGCCGGAGACGCATAAACACAGCCTGTGTTGAGCTTATCCGTGGGACTGTGACAGGAACTTCTATGGGCCTGCTACTACCTGCAATCATATGATATACATATGGTATTGCTAACGAGGAGATATGTGGAGTAGCACTGAATGGCACGACGAGGATCTTTGTCAAGTTTAACATGGCAAGTGTGTATGAGGCAGTGGTGGACAAGTACCAGGAGGTTACTTTGACAGTTAACACCGCTGTGACCGTGCGACTTCACGACGTTTCTCGCCATTACTCATGGGTTAAGATTAGAAATGTGCCTTTCGAGGCGGATGTCTTGCGATGGGTAAATATGGTACAGTACATATGGCCACTGTTGGGAGGTGAGCTACTGGGCCATATGAAGGGATACCCGAAGGAATGAATTCTGTGAAGATGACATTACGTTACCCTATTCCATCGTATGTAGTGTTTCCAGAATTTCGGACCCAGGTGTTTGTGACATACGCTGGGCAACGCCGGACTTGTAGGTTGTGTGGGTCATATGATCACCTAGCGGCTATGTGTGGAAGGAGGCATGGCAACATGGAACAACGGCAACGACATAAAGCAGCAGAGAAGGGTGAGGAGCAAGATTTGCCTTATGTGACTCTGCCTACACAAGGTGGGTCCTGGAGTGAGGAGGTCGAGAAAGTGGAGGAGAAGGAGTCAGCAGGTGTGACGAGGGGGGGACACCCCTTCATTGAACGCAGCTCAGGTGTTGGAAGAGAACACCCCCGAATGCGAGTGATAAGCGATGTGGAAGACTTATTAGCCATGGCTTTAAATGTGTTATTTGCTGACAAGAGTATTGGGAAGGTTGGGAGTCCAGACCTAGTTCTTGGGCCTTCTGTGGATCAGGGCGTGGAACAGGATATGCGGTCGGCGCAGTGTGATAAGAATGTCTTGATGCAAGCGGTGGAGGTGGAGGTCCACCGGGACACTGTAACAGACGGCATGATGCAAGCAGAGGGAGCATCACGGAAGCGCACTGCTGCGCTATCTGACTCTGAGGACGTGCTCACGCCTGCTCAGCGTGCTGGCAAAAAGTCCTGGGCGGAAGTTACGCAGAGAGGACACAGCAGCCCTAAGGGGCAGGAGTTGGTTAAGAGCGTTTCTAAAGGAGGGGGGGGAAGAGACCGAGGTGTCACGAAACGATCTGGTGACAAGACAGTACCAGGGTTTAGTGAATATTTGGTGCGTAATAGTATTGATGTGGTGTTTTTGCAGGAACACAACTACAGACCAGGCTATGAGTTGAAGGTGAATGGGTATAATGTGTATGTGGAGCATGCGATAAGTTTGAAAGGAGGAGTTGCCATCCTGGTAAGGGAAACTAGCCCATTCGTTGTGAGGCGTTGTGAGGGTGGGGAGGGGAGGGTGATTCATGCAGATGGTGGTGGGGTAGGGTACAGATGAGTTTGGTGTGTGTGTATGGTCCGGCAGAGGGAGATGTGCAGATTAAGAATAAATTTGTGAAGGATGTCCTAGTACATTATTTGCATGCTTTTCTGGTTGTAGCTGTAATTGGTAGTGATTGGAATTGTGATAAGACTTAAGGACGTGGAACCTACAGGGACAGGGTATCGTTCGGGGATTTTGGGGGAATTATTAAATGGGGTAGGGTTAATGGACGTTGGGGGGGGGGTTTGTAGAACATACTTTTTTTAGATGTGGATATGCAGCTAGATTGGATCGCTTGTGTGTGCTCTGAACAGTAATAGTGAGCAGAGTGCGTGTGGTGGACGCGGTTTTGTCGGATCACAGAGGAGTAATGGTGGACCTAGAATGGGAGGGATTGCCTAGAAGGGGTCAAGGTTATTGGAAGTTAAATGTGAAGCTTTTGCAGGGTGAGGAATGTCGACAGTCTTTTGTGCAATTTTGGGAACGCTTGGTGGATGAGGTGCCGGGGGATGATGAACTGGTAAATTGTTGGGATTCGGTGGCTAAAAATCGTATCAGAGAATATTATATTTGTCGTGGGAGGGAATATAATCGGTTAAAGTATGGGTTTCAAAGATATCTTGAAGGGCAGCTGCGTGACTGTTATGCACAAGGAGGAGCAAGCTATCCAGTGCAGGACATTGAGGGTTTAAAGGAGAGTATTAGGGTCAATACCCTAATATGAGCAAAATGAGCATTTTGATGGTGCGCGAATTATGGGGAGGTTGGAAGAAGTGCTATGGGTGATCGGCCCGTCAGCTTGCGTGTTAGGGGCCAGAGAAAGAGGAGAGTAAGACGAGATGATGGGGTTAAACGTACATGTGGGATGGAAGGGTTAGAGAGGGTCAAGCATTGGTAACGACAGAGGGTATGAGTGGATATGTAGATGCTTGGTTTAAGTCATATACGCAAAGTGTGGGCATCCGTGAAATGGCATTGGGGGGAAAAGGGGGGTAAAGTTTCAGTGTGAGCTGATGGTCAAGATCGGGTTTGGGATTAGGTGGGCCGATTACGGAGTGTGAGATTTTTGGCAGGCGTTGTCAGGAGTGAGCTTTTGAAAGGCGCCAGGTATAGTTGGGCTGCCAAATGATTTCTATGTAAAGAATTGGGGGGTTCTGAGAGGTTTTTCAGTAAGGCTGTTTAACATACTTAAGGCAGCTGAGGTAATGGGAGAGCAGCAACGGACGGCCATTGTGGTGTTGGTACCGAAAGGGGAGCAGTCAACGGTAATGGAATATCGGGCACTTTCGCTTATGTGTGGAGATTATAAGTTGTTCGTGAGAATATTAGGGAACAGAATCAAGAGGGTGATAGGCAAGGTAATTGATAGGGGGCAATATGGGGTGCCAGGAAGGTCAATGTATGAAGGGCATGGCATGATTCGAGAATTTATGGAGAAACGGGGGGAGGTGGGTGATGGAGATGTATTGGCATTAGATTGGAAGGCTGCTTAAGATAGTGTGAAAAGGGGAGCATTATGGAGGTTCATGCGTTGGCAAGGTTTTGGGGTAGAAATAATATCTTGGGCAAAATTATTGTATCAGGGGGCGTCGATGAGAGTGCAGGTTAACGGGAGGCTAGGAGTTAAAATACAGATGCGACGGGGACTGCTCCAAGGTTGCCCATTATCGCAAATATTGTTTGCGTGTTACAGGATCCATTTTATAGGGCCATTCGGAGGTGTGTTGCAGGGTGGGGAGGATAATGACGGGGGGAGGGGGGGCTGGTATCGTAGGTTATGGGATGACACGACTGTTTTGGTGAGAGGTAAAGGGACTTGCTTAGGTGGGTAAGGTGGTGGATGTGTTTGGGGAGGCTTCAGGGATGAAATTTAAAGTTGAGAAGACTAAGTTCTAGACCTAAGGGCAGTACACATGGGGATGAGGTGGCAGGGGTGAGTGGAAGGGGGGGTGGATCAACTGTTTATTGTGGAATAATTTATGTGAGAAATACACGGGGGCTCAAGAGGTGAATTCGGTGCAAATTAGTGGATGGAGTATTGAAAAGACTTGGTGGTTTGAGGGCGCTAACTAACACTGCATCAAAGAGTAATAGTGAGGAACGTGCTATTGTACAGCAACTTATTTGGATGTCGTGTCAAGTACCACTGATGCGGGTGAGGTGAAATGGTTTACAACATGGGATTTTAGGTTATATGGGATCGGGCTGTGAATGGTTAAGTAAGAATGGTGTTAAACCTTCCGGTCAGCCGGGGAGGGCTGGGGTTATACCTTGGTAAAGAGTATGAGGTGTACCTAAAACGAAGTTTTATAAGAGAGGGGGGCAGGAGGGGAGGTTTTACTTGTGAGAGTACATAAGGATATGCAATGGTGGTGAGGGGTAGGGATTTAATAGTCGGTGAGGCCATGTTGAGGTTTTCAATTTACAGTGAGGGACCCGTCGTGTGTTTTAAATTGGGGTCCCCGAAGGAGTGGAAGGTAGGTCAGTGGGGGCTGCTTTTGAAGGGGCATACCCGATGTATGCGTGGAACGAAATATGGACGCATCTAAAACAATTACGTGTAAAACCGGGTGTTCGGGAAGTAATGTTTAGATTTTTACATGGGATTTTGCCATCTGGGGTTGTTCTGTTCAATAGGAAGATAAGGGAGGGAGGGGAATGTAGAGCATGTGGAAGCATGGAGACAATTTTGCATGCGGTATATTTTTGTGACTGTATAGAAGTTGTGTGGGTCTGGTTAGGAAAGGTGTTTAGGTTAGTGGGTGGGGGAGGGTTGCAGGTGTTGCAGGCTTTAAGTTTGGATATAGGTGGGGTGAGTAAGATGGTGGGGAATGCAGTGGCGTATTTGGTCACGGATTTTATTTATACGTCATGGGCCATGAGGGGGTGGTCGTGGGTGAAAGGATAAAGGTGTTAGCTGCGACATTTTACAGAACTAAGTGTCGTAATAGGGAAATTTATGGAGGGAGTTGGGAGAATGCTTTTACTGAGGGCTATCGGAGTTTTAGGTTGAGGGATTTATGGGATTTACGTGCAATGTAAGGGGTAGCGGCGGGCTGGCTTCCCGATAAGGACAGTGTGAAAGGGTTTAGTGTGGAAGAGAATGAATATAGTACTGAGACATAAGTGCTTTGACTGTGTGATGAGCGGGTTGTGTGTTGTGAACCATACAAGTTCTTCAATTTAATTATTAATTATGTAATTGACAAAGGACAACAGATGTCGTAGTGTGATGGAATATTATATATCTGAAACGAAATTATTGGTAAGTGTGTAATGAAATGACAATGTGGGTGCACTGTGTGAATGCGAAATCTATATATAAACATGAAGTGTTGAGTGTGGTAGGAAGGCATCAGTATTTATCGACGTCTGAAGGTCATGCACTGTTATGTATTAGTAGTGGTTTTAAATGATATGGGTGAAATATTTTTAGAAAGCTTGACTCATCCTGTGTTCTAATTACATATTTTTTTCATGGGAGCTCTATAGAGCCCGTAGTTTTAGGTTACCTTTGAGTTGACATATATTATAGGGTATTTGATGGATGACATAGGATTAGGTTTTTGTTTTGTTTTACTAGTTGTGTTGTAAAGTGTATGTAACATATGTATATATTTATACCTTCCTCGAGAAGGTGATATGTTTGGGAGTCTAGTAGATATACATTGTACATGAATCATGTAGAGTTGAATTTTATATTATCTCAATACATTGAGTTATACTGAACGTATCATGTTGTTCAGTATGGAATAATGCAAGCATTTCATACAATATACAGTTACATATAAAGATTGCTATGTGTCAGGTGGCTTGACACGCAAAAAGGGGGGGGGGTAGTGTTTTCAGAATGTAAGGGGTATATTCCATGGCAGGATGTACAATGTAAGGGGTACATTCCATGGCAGGATGTACAATGTAAGGGGTACATTCCGTGGCAGGATGTACAATGTAAGGGGTACATTCCGTGGCAGGATGTACAATCATGAATGAGATGTACTTGCCAAGGAGTCATTAGGTTAGATTTAGTGTTCCAGACATAATGTCATTACTTCAAGGATTGGAGTGGTCATTGTTTACTGTACAGATTTGTGTCTTTCAGATGTAATATGTTAATTGGAAAGTACATGTACTATGCAGAATTTTTCATCACTGTTTTCACTATGTAATTTGTCGTTTATTTTTATGTACTATGTATGTCTTTTAAATAAAATATAAAAAAAAAATCAACCCACAAGTATCATCCTCCCCTCCCCCCCTTCACAATGCCTGACAACCAACGGGCTAGTTTCCTTTACCAAGATAGCCACACCTCCTTTCAATCTGACTGCATGCTCAACATACACCTTATATCCATCCACCTTCAACTCATAACCATGTCTATAATTGTGCTCCTGCAAGAACACAACGTCAACACCATGACGCACCAAAAACTCGCTAAACCACTCACACTTTCTCTGTGACCTTAAACAATTGATGTTCAGTGTCAAGCACTTAAAACCGACACAGTGAGTTTCCCTCTTGACACTACCGTTTTGTCACCTGATCGCCTCATTGCACCCCTATCCCTACCCCCCTTTTGTGCACTCTTACCCAACCCCTGTCCCTGAGTGCCTTTAGAACCCCTCTGCATGACATCCGCCCATGTTTTCTTCCCTGAACGTTGTGCGGGCATAAGCACTTCATCTGAATCATAAAGCGCTGCTTCGCGCTTTTGCGTTGCACCTTCGACCTGCATCCCGTCATCCTGCTCATCACCATGATGAACCTCTACCTCCACCGTTCTCACCGACAAGGCAGCCTTGTCACACATCTTAGGACGAACTATCTTCGCCCCGCCGTCCTCTACAGCAGACCCAAGATCCAGGTCCATGCCATCTTTCTGACAAGGGCTCTTGTTGCCCAAAATTTCCACAAACGTCGTCATTATCGATGTTTCCTCCTTGCTGCCATTCACTTCTGCGATGATCTCCTCCAGCATTTGAACCACATCCAAGGAAGGGGAGTCCCCCCCACTCGTAGCACCTGCTATCTTCTCTTCTCTCTCAACCTCCTCACTCCATGACACACTCTGCGGAGGCGGTGTCGAAAACGGCTGCTCTTGATCCACTCTCCTCTCCTCAACGTCTCTTCGTTGTTGCCGGTCTTTGTCTCCACGTCCTCTACCACATTGCACTGCCAGGTGGTCATACGACCCACACAAACGACAAGTGCATTGCTGCCCTGCGTATGTCACAAATACCTGAGTTCTGAAGTCGTCCATCACCACATACGACGCTATAGGATGTCGTATCGTCATCTTCACAGAGTACGTACCCTCAGGTATCCCCATATATGGACCAGCTGACCACCTTCCTGCAGTGACCGTGTTTATCGTCCTGTATTTACTCAAGGCAAACTGTACGTCCGATGCATCCGCCTCGAATGGCACATTCCTGATCTTCATCCAAGTGTAATAACTTGATACATCATGCATCCTCACCGTCACAACATGATTCACAGGTATGGCGACTTCCTGGAACTTGTTCACCACAGCCTCGTACACACTCGCCGAGTTGAATTTAAGAAATATTCTCTTCGTGCCATTCAATGCAAGTCCATAAATCTCTTCATTAGCTATGCCGTAGGTTTCTCTGATTATTGCTGATAAAAGTAACTCCATAGACGGTCCCGTTACAGCTCCACTGGTTAATTCAGTACAGACTGTCCATTCGTCTCTCATCCCTTGAGTAGAGAGGACGTGTGCTGCTGCTACCCCCTGGTGTTGACTGGGTGCAGTAATATTTTCACAACATGGCGCAGGCTTGTCGCCGGCGGGTTAATACAGTCTGTATTGAATTAACCAGTGGAGCTATCACGGGGCCGTCTATGGAGTTACTTCTACCAGCAATAATTAAAACACTACGGCGTAGCTACTGAAGAGATCTGCGGACTTGCCTTGAATGGCACGAAGAGGATATTTCTAAAATTCAATTCGGCGAGCATGTATGAGGGAGTGGTGAACAAGTTTCAGGAAGTGGCCATACCTGTGAATCATGCTGTCACGGTGAGGATGCATGATGTATCAAGTTACTTCACTTGGGTGAAGATCAGGAATGTGCCATTCGAGGCGGATGCATCTGACATAAGGTTTGCCATGAGTAAATATGGACGGTAACACACGGTCACTGAAAGGAAGGTGATCGCTGGTATGTATATGGGGATACCTGAGGGTACATACTCTGCAAAGATGACGATACGACATCCTATACCGTCGTATGTGGTGATGGACGATTTCAGAACTCAGGTATTTGTGACATATGCAGGGCAACGACGCATTTGTCATTTGTGCAGGTTGTATGAACACCTGGCAGCGCAATGTGGTAGAGGTCGTGGAGACAACGACCTGCAACAACGAAGAAACGTAGAGGAGAGGAGAGTGGAGCAAGAGCAGACTTTTTCGACACTGCCTCCGCAGAGTGCGTCATGGAGGGAGGAGGTTGAGAAGGCAGAGAAGATGGCAGGTGCTACGAGCGGGGGACCCTTCCCTTCCTTGGACGTGGTTCAGGCATTGGAGGAGATCATCGCGGAAGTGAATGATAGCAAGGAGGAAGCATCGATAAGGACGACGCTTGTGGATATTTTGGGCACGGGGCCTTATCAGGAAGAAGGCATGGTCCTGGATCTTGAGACTACTATGGAGGACGGAGGGGTGAAGGAAGTTCGTCCTAAGGTGTGTGACAAGGCTGTCTTGTCGGTGAATATGGTGGAGGTTGAGGTTCATCGTGGTGATGAGCTTGATGACGAGATGCAGGTCGACGGTACGATGCGAAAGCGCGCAGCAGAGCTTTATAATTCAGATGAAGTGCTTACGCCCGCACAACGTTCAGGGAAGAAAACATGGGCGGATGTCACGGCAGGGGGGTTCAAAAGACACTCAGGACAGGGATCGAGTAAGAGTGCACAAAAAGTGGGGGGAGGGATAAGAGTGCAATGAGGCGATCAGGTGACAAAAAGGTTGTGTCAAGAGGGAAACCTTCTTTGTCGGTTTTAAGTGCTTGACATTGAACATCAATGGTTTGAGGTCGCAGAGAAAGTGTGAGTGGTTTAGGGAGTTTTTGGAGCATCATGGTGTTGACGTTGTGTTCTTGCAGGAGCATAATTATAGACATGGTTATGAGTTGAAGGTGGAGGGATATAAGGTGTATGATGAACATGCAGTCAGATTGAAAGGCGGTGTGGCTATATTGGTAAAGGAAACTAGCCCGTTGGTTGTCAGGCATTGTGAGTGGGGGGAGGGTGATACGTGTGGATGGATTATGGGGTCAGGTACAGATGACGTTGGTGTGTGTGTATGGCCCGGCAGAGGGTGACATACGCGTAAAGAATAAATTTGTGAGGGACGTGCTGGTTTACTACGTGCGTGGATTGACAGGGGTAGCCGTGATAGCAGGTGATTGGAACTGTGTGATAAGGCGTAAGGATGTGGAACCGAGGGGGGCGGGGCATTGTATGGGAATATTGGGAGAATTGTTATCAGGGGTGGGTTTGATCGATATCTGTGGGGGGGGGAGGTAGAGCATACATTTATTAGGCGTGGGTATGCTGCTAGGCTCGATCGTTTGTACGTCCACAGAATTCAAATTCAATTCAAATTCAAAGTTTATTCTCTATAAGGATTACAATGCTGAGTTTACAGAAATTTGGTTATTGTTTGGTTTAACATGTAGTAAAATTGAGATTACAGAGTGTACCACTAGAACGCTTAGCATGGCTAGGCATTTCGGGCATACTTAGTTTTATTCTTAAATGTAAAATATTACAAATTATGAGGTAAGTTGGTATTATGGCTAAGTGACTAAATACTATTTTGTGAGTTTAGCAGTGTGAATGCTTTTATTTTGGCACAGTATATAGTTTCAGTATTGGAGTATCACAGGATTCATTATATTAAGACTGAGATTAATATTTCTGTTTATGGTCAAATGAGTGTGCGAGTGTAAGTGTGAACCACCAGGTGGTATTCGTGAAGTTAGTTGATGGGGTTTTATCAGGGAGATAAGATGTTTTCAAATGGTAGTTTTGAAGGTGATGAATGTGTCTGCAGTTCTAGAGTTCTCAGGTAGGGTATTCCAATTTTTGGGCCCTTTTTGACATACATTGAATTTTTGTAAAGATTTAGTCGGACACGGGGAATGTCGTAGAGATGTTTGTTTCTGGTGTTATGCCTGTGGGTTCTGTCACAACTATCAAGAAAGCGTTTAAGGTCAAGGTTGATATTAGAGTTTAAGGCCCTGTAGATATAGATTGCACAGTAGTAAGTGTGGATGTACTGAACTGGGAGTAAGTTTAGATCTTTGAAGAGTGGGGGGGGGTGTGCTGCCAGGGATGGGATTTAGTGATTATTCTTACTGCAGCTTTTTGTTGGGTTATTATTGGCTTTAGGTGTGTTGCTGCAGTTGATCCCCAAGCACAAATAGCATAGGTGAGGTATGGATAAATAAGAAGGGTAGTAATACATAGGTTGAGGGTGTTGGATGTGGTATTTTCTGATCATAGGGGTGTTATGGTGGATTTGGGTTGGGAGGGGTTGCCACGAAGGGGTAGGGGGTATTGGAAGTTAAATGTAAAGTTGCTGCATGAAGAAGAATATAGACAGTCATTTAAACAGTTTTGGGAGGGGTTGGAGGCAGAAGCGCCTGGGAATAGTGATCTGGTTAGATGGTGGGACTCGGTGGCGAAATCAGGTATTAAGGATTTTTATGTACGTAGTCGGGGGGAATATAATAGGTTAAAGTATGGGTTTCAATCTTTCTTGAGGAGCAGTTGAGGCTTGCTACGAACGTGGGAGGGTTAGTTACCCGGTGGGAGATATTGAGGGATTAAAGGAGAGCATTAGGGGTTTGCAAAATGAAAGATTTGATGGTGCAGCATTTTTGGCGGGGTTGGAAGGAGGTGTTATGGGGTGATAGGCCATCGCGTGTGTATGAGAGGAAGCGTAGAGGAGAGCGGCGACGGAGATGATGGGATTAATGTTCATGTGGGGATGGGAGGGTATAGGGAAGGGCAGGTAATTTATGTCGACTGAAGGTATGAGTGATATCTTGATGCATGGTTTAGGGTCATATGCATAACATGGGGGTATATGAAAATTTATGCTTTAAGGGAAATGGGTGGTTATGTGCAATGCGAGCTTGATGGTAGAGATAGGGAGACTTTGGGAAGGGCAGATTAGGAAAGGGAAATTTGGCAAGCTATAGCCAGGTGCAAGTTTAGGTAAGGCACCGGGTGTAGACGGGTTTTCCTAATGATTTTTATGTTAAGAACTGGGAAGTATTGAGGAGATTTTAGTCAGATTGTTCAATGTAATGAAGGAAGATGGGCAATGGGTGAGCAGCAAAGGATGCTGTTGTTGTATTAGTGCCCGAAGGGTGGGCAGACCACGGTAGAAGATTTCCTGCAATATTGCTTATGGCGGTGATTATAAGTTATTTGCAAGGGTAAATTTGGGGAAAAGAATCAAACAGGTTTTAGGGAAAGTAATTGATAGAGGACAATATGGCATACCGGGTAGATCAATGTATGAAGGGCATGGAGTTATTAGAAAGTTTTATAGAGCATAGGGGGAGGGGGGAGGGGGGGTTTTGGGTTGGATTGGAGAAGGCCCTTTTGATAGCGAGAAAGGGATGCATTAGGGTTTTATGCGTGGTTGGGTTTTCAGAGGGAATTGTTTCTTGGGCAAAAACTTGTACTGGTAGTTATGTAGAATACAGGTTAATGGACGATAGGTGATGCATACAGATGGGAAGGTTTGCGACAGGGAGCCCTCTGTCGCAAAATTTTGTTGCAGTCTTCAGGGAAACCCTTTATCGGGGGAGTGGGTATGGAGAGCGAGGGTTGGTTTGCACGAGAAGGGGAAGGGTATAGTGGGTAAGTGGATGATACGACTGTTTGGGAGGATGTGAGGGATTTACTAAGGTAGGAAGGTAAACGTTTTTGGTGAGGTACAGGATGAAATTTAATGTAGTAAGTCCAAGTATTTGATAGGGGATAGTGTACTAATGGTGAGACTGTTGAGGGGTGGGTGGCGTGTGGTAGATCAGTTGTTGTATGTGGGTAGTGTACATGCGGAAAGAAAGGGATGCACCAAAAAGCAATTCGAGGGGCACCGTGGATGGGGTTTTGAAAAGATAGGAAGGTTTGAGAGCAGAGCAATTAAGTTGCATCAAAGGTTATAGTCACGTTCCGTTGTATAGCAAATTGGCACATGGGGCAATAATCCGTTTCGACGTGTGAAAGGGGCAACGGGTTTTTCAACTGCGGGTATTCAGATTTATATGGGGATCGGTTGTGACTGGGTAGTAGAGGGGTGGTGTCGCTTCCGTTAGCCAGGGGGGCTGGGGCTTATCCTTTAGAAGCGTATGTTGAGTGTGTTTCTGAAAAGGGGGGTTTGTGAGGGAGGGGGGATGAGGGGGGGGGCCCTTTTAAAGATGCACTGGATATGCAACGGTGGTTGGAGGGGAGGGATTAATGTTTGGGGAAAGGGTTGTTGCGAATTTTACGAAAAGGGAAGATCCCAAACAGCTTAATTTAAGGTCTTGAGAGGGTTTGGGGGTGGGTCTGTGGTGGGCAGTTGAGGGGCAAAAACCCTATGTATGCATGGGTTCTGTAGGAAATGTCTTCAACAATCGTGTAAACCAAGTGTCAGGGAGGATGTTTAAGGGTTTTTCTGGGATAATGCCGTCTGGGGTGGTGTTTTAATAGGATTAAGGGAGGGTGGGGAGTGCAAAGCCGTGTGGATGCCGGAAACTATATTTTACGCTGTGTTTCTTTTGTTTTTGAAGATTGAGACACTTATGCAGCATATGGGAATCTTCCAATGCGATAAGTGTCCCCAAACTTCAACTGTCGGTTTTCAAACCATTATCACAACTGTCGGACATGAGCATCATGGGAATCTTGTTACAAAGGGAATTTTCAACACTTGTTCAACCTTTGGACAAGACCTACTTTCGACTGTGGTGGTACCCTATGACCCCGCCTCCATTGTTCACGTCACCTCACTACAGTAATAAGCACGTCTAATTGAAATTTCTCATCGTGAACTCATATTGTTTTCTGCAGCCCACTGAAGATTGGTTGATGTCCCTAGCCTTGCAGTGTCTGCAATGGAAGACACTGTCATGCAGATCGGGTGTCATCTGCAAAGGAAGAACGGGTTTCTGTGGCTGACATCCTTTTCTATGTCGGATATGAGGATGAGGAACAAGATGGGAGCTAGTACTGTGCCTTGTGGAACAGAGCTTTTCACCGTAGCTGCTCGGACTTTACTCTGTTGACGACTACTCTCTGTGTTCTGTTAGTGAGGAAATTATAGATCCATCGACCGA
Source organism: Cherax quadricarinatus (assembly GCF_026875155.1). Lineage (NCBI taxonomy): Eukaryota > Metazoa > Arthropoda > Malacostraca > Decapoda > Parastacidae > Cherax > Cherax quadricarinatus. The sequence goes on from NC_069430.1 coordinate 48,340,659, forward strand.
CTTTTCCTGTTATTCCTTTAGCGCGCATTTTGTGCGCTATTACGCCATGGTCACACTTGTCGAAGGCTTTTGCAAAGTCTGTATATATTACATCTGCATTCTTTTTGTCTTCTAGTGCATTTAGGACCTTGTCGTAGTGATCCAGTAGTTGAGACAGACAGGAGCGACCTGTTCTAAACCCATGTTGCCCTGGGTTGTGTAACTGATGGGTTTCTAGAGATGGGTGGTGATCTTGCTTCTTAGGACCCTTTCAAAGATTTTTATGATATGGGATGTTAGTGCTATTGGTCTGTAGTTCTTTGCTGTTGCTTTACTGCCCCTTTGTGGAGTGGGGCTATGCCCTGTTGTTTTTAGTAACTGAGGGACGACCCCCGTGTCCATGCTCCCTCTCCATAGATGGAAAAGGCTCGTGATAGGGGCTTCTTGCAGTTCTTGATGAACACAGAGTTCCATGAGTCTGGCCCTGGGGCAGAGTGCATGGGCATGTCATTTATCGCCTGTTCGAAGTCATTTGGCGTCAGGATAACATCGGATAGGCTTGTGTTAATCAAATTTTGTGGTTCTCTCATAAAAAATTCATTTTGATCTTCGACTCTCAGTCTGGTTAGCGGCTTGCTAAAAACTGAGTCATATTGGGACTTGAGTAGCTCACTCATTTCCTTGCTGTCATCTGTGTAGGACCCATCTTGTTTAAGTAGGGGCCCAATACTGGGCGTTGTTCTCGATTTTGATTTGGCATAGGAGAAGAAATACTTTGGGTTTCTTTCGATTTCATTTATAGCTTTTAGTTCTTCCCGCGATTCCTGACTCCTAAAGGATTCTTTTAGCTTAAGTTCGATGCTTGCAATTTCTCTGACCAGTGTCTCCCTGCGCATTTCAGATATATTGACCTCTTTTAGCCGCTCTGTTATTCTTTTCCGTCGCCTGTAAAGGGAGCGCCTGTCTCTTTCTATTTTACATCTACTCCTCCTTTTTCTTAGAGGAATAAGCCTTGTGCATACATCGAGTGCCACCGAGTTAATCTGTTCTAGGCATAAGTTTGGGTCTGTGTTGCTTAGTATATCTTCCCAGCTTATATCGGTTAGGACTTGGTTTACTTGGTCCCACTTTATGTTTTTGTTATTGAAGTTGAATTTGGTGAATGCTCCCTCGTGACTAGTCTCATTTTGTCGGTCTGGGGCTCCTCGCATACATGTCTGAACCTCAATTATGTTGTGATCTGAGTATATTGTTTTTGATATGGTGACATTTCTTATCAGATCATCATTGTTAGTGAATATGAGGTCTAGTGTATTCTCCAGTCTAGTAGGCTCTATTATTTGCTGGTTTAAATTGAATTTTGTGCAGAGATTTAAAAGCTCGTGTGAGTGTGAGTTTTCATCAGAGCTGCCTCCTGGTGTTATTACTGCAACAATATTATTTGCTATATTCCTCCATTTTAGGTGCCTTAAGTTGAAATCCCCCAGGAGCAAGTTGTTGGGTGCAGGAGCTGGAAGATTTTCCAGACAGTGGTCAATTTTTAACAGCTGTTCCTGGAATTGCTGGGATGTTGCATCCGGAGGCTTGTAGACTACCACAATGACTAGGTTTTGGTTCTCGACCTTTACTGCTAAAACTTCCACTACGTCATTTGAGGCATTAAGCAGTTCTGTGCAAACAAGTGACTCTGCAATGTACAGGCCAACCCCCCCCTTTTGCCTGTTCACTCTGTCACATCTGTATAGGTTGTAACCTGGGATCCATATTTCATTGTCCAAGTGATCCTTTATGTGGGTCTCAGTGAAAGCCGCGAACATTGCCTTTGCCTCTGCAAGCAGTCCACGGTACACTTAAATCCCGTAAATCCTTTAACTTAAAACTCCGGTATCCCTCAGTAAACACTGTCTCCCACCTTCCCCCATAAAGATCCCTATTGCGACACTTAGTTCTATAAATGGTGGCCGCTAACACCTTTATTCTTTCATCCACACCCACCTCCCTCATAGCCCAAGACGTATAAATAAAATCAGTGACCACATACGCAACCGCATTCACCACCATCTGACTCATCCCACCTATATCTAAACTTAACACCCTTAACACCTGTAACCCTTCCCCACCCACTAATCTAACTACCCTACCTAACCATACCCTCACAGCTTCTAAACAATTACAAAAGTACACCGCATGAAAAATAGTCTCGGAACATCCACACGCTTTGCACTCCCCACCCTCCCTTAGTCTCCTATTAAATAACACAACACCAGACGACATAGACTCCACAAAAGTCATTATTAGACCTTAGTGCAATTACAAGTGAGAGTCTTGTTCTATTTTTAATTTGTATTTTTATATTACTAGTTTATACCTAGTTGTACTTTAGTTCATTCCAGCACAACACACAGACAACATCAACTTCATTATGTGTAGTAGTGACTATACCCTACATGACCAAAATACTCTAGCTATATACTTGTCCAAACTTCCAACCACTACAGATATCAGTAGTAGAACTCAACACACAACTCAGGATATAAATAACCATAATTCTAAACCTAGAAGATGATTGATCACGTTGACCCTGATCTAAAGCTCCATAATCTGACACCCAATCAAAACCTATTGCAAAAGTAACTGCCTTTATTACACAGCATCACAAGCCACCACTATCCTAAACAATGCTAAAAGTCTATCAGTACTTAACTACAACATCAGGTCCTTAAACAAACACTATGATGACCTCCTAGCACTCCTTGAATCACTAAAGACACCCTTCTCCTGCATTATTCTTACTGAGACCTGGCTTAAGCAGGACACAATAGATATCTACCCTCTACCAGGATACACAGCAATTCACAACTGCAGAACAAACCAAGTTGGGGGTGGTATTGCAATCTATTACTCTAAACCAATTATCTTGTCTTAGCACCACTTGCTTTAGTGATGAATATGGGGAATACATTTTTGCTAATTTTACTGTAAAAAACCTTAAGACGCCTATAACAATCGGTGCCATTTACCGGATACCTCACACAAACATCCCAAATTTCAGTGAGAAATTAAAGTCACTAATAACAAACAGACAAATGAATAAGCACCACCTTCTCTTAGCTGGAGACTTCAACATCAACCTTGGCTTACTAGATGATCAGCCTGTAACTGATTTCATCAACAATATGAACAACACACTTCTCATACCAACAATAACTAAACCAATCAGGCTCACTGAGACAAGTGCAACCATAATAGACCACATATGGACCAATATACTAGCCCCTCTTAAATCAGGGATAATCACAGATAGCACTACAGACCACTACCCTACCTTCCTCCTGACAAACATTAGTAAACCACCACTTGAATACAACAAAGTCTCATTTAGACTCCATGACGAGGAAGTTCACAGCTGACCTAGAGACTGTTGATTGGCCTACAGAATTCTCCAAGGCCAATGGTATTGATGACTGGACAGACATCTTTCTTAACAAATTACTTAGACTATACAACAAACATTGTCCTATATAAACAAAACAGATCACAAACAAACGGCTTGGTTGCCCATGGCTAACCAGCACCATTCTGAAATCCATAGACAAGAAACACCAATATGAAAAGCAATATAGACAGGGCTTAATACACAAAGATACTCTTAAACACTATTCATCAGCTCTCACCAAAGTAATAAAAAAAGCCAAACAACTATACTACTCCAGTAGATTCACAGACACTAGAGGAGATATAAAAAAGACCTGGAAAACACTCTCTCAGATTCTAGGGACCCACAAACTGAGAAAAACCAAGAATATTGTCCTAACTAAACCTAATGAAACATCACTACATCCCACTGACACAGCTAACAAGATAAAAAGACTTCTTCTCAAACATAGATCTAATCTCGCCCCGTAAAATCCCACATACCAATGCCCATGCCAGGGACTACCTAGATGGTAATTTCCCTAATTCCTTCTATCTTGCACCAACAGAGCCCACGGAAATCATTGGGATCATAAAGTCACTTAAAAATAACTCGGGGAATCTGTCTCATGTCCCACCATTACTGTACAAGCGAGCGGCCCATGTCCTTTCGCATGTTATTTCATTACTTTTTAACAAGTCAATAGAGACTAGCACCTTCCCGAAACTACTCAAGATGGCAAGGGTTACACCAATACATAAAGGTGGTGACCCTACAGACTTAAACAACTATAGGCCAATATCTAACTTACCATTGCTATCCAAAATCTTTGAGAAACTCGTGTACAAGAAACTGTATTCATTTATAACGGCTCAAAACATACTCAACCCCTGCCAGTTTGGATTCAGGAAAAATAAAAGCACTAATGATGCAATCATAAAAATGCTAGACATGCTTTACACAGCATTGGAAAATAAGGAATATCCACTAGGAATTTTTATTGACCTAAGAAAAGCTTTTGACACAGTAAACCACCAAATCCTACTCCACAAACTTGACCACTACGGTATAAGAGGCCATGCGCTTGCTTATTTCAAATCTACATTACTAATAGGTATCATACGTCACCATTAAAGACACAGCATCAGCAACACGGCCACTTGATACTGGAGTTCCGCAGGGAAGTGTCCTTGGTCCCCTGCTCTTCCTCATATACATCAATGACCTTCCAAACGTATCCCAACACCTGAAACCCATTCTCTTTGCTGATGACACGACTTATTCATCTCTCACCCTAATCTTGCCACCCTCAACACCATTGTGAATGAGGAGCTGATTAAAATATCGACTTGGATGACAGCCAATAAACTTACGCTTAACACTGGGCAAAACTTACTATATTATGTTTGGTAGCAGAACAGGAGATGCACAAATTAACATTAAGATTGACAACACTCTAATTACCAGAAATAATGGGGGAAAATTCCTAGGCTTATACCTTGACAACAACCTGAATTTCAGCACCCATATCCAGCATATAGCCAAAAAAGTATCCAAAACGGTTGGGATCCTCTCCAAGATACGATACTATGTGCCGCAAAATGCCCTTCTCACACTATACCACTCACTTATTTATCCATACCTCACCTATGCTATTTGTGCTTGGGGATCAACTGCAGCAACACACCTAAAGCCAATAATAACCCAACAAAAAGCTGCAGTAAGAATAATCACTAAATCCCATCCCTGGCAGCACACCCCCCCCTCTTCAAAGATCTAAACTTACTCCCAGTTCAGTACATCCACACTTACTACTGTGCAATCTATATCTACAGGGCCTTAAACTCTAATATCAACCTTGACCTAAAACGCTTTCTTGATAGTTGTGACAGAACCCACAGGCATAACACCAGACACAAACATCTCTACGACATTCCCCGTGTCCGACTAAACCTTTACAAAAATTCAATGTATGTCAAAGGCCCTAAAATCTGGAATACCCTACCTGAGAACTCTAGAACTGCAGACACATTCATCACCTTCAAAACTACCATTAGAAAACATCTTATCTCCCTGATACACCCCGTCAACTAACTACACGAATACCACCTGGTGGTTCACACTTACACTCGCTCACTCATTTGACCATAAACAGAAATATTAATCTCAGTCTTAAAATAATGAATCCTGTGATACTCCAATACTGAAACTATATACTGTGCCAAAACAAAAGCATTCACATTGCTAAACTCATAAACTAGTATTTAGTCACTTAGCCATAAGACCAACTTACCTCATAATTTGTAATATTTTACAATTAAGAATAAAACTAAGTATGCCCGAAATGCCTAGCCATGCTAAGCGTTCTAGTGGTACACTCTGTAATCACAATTTTACTACATGTAAACCAAACAATAACCAAATTTCTGTAAACTCAGCATTGTAATCCTTATAGAGAATAAACTTTGAATTTGAATTTGAATTCCATGTAGAAACCTAAACATTACCTCCCTTACACCTGGTTTAATACGCAATTGCCGTAAACATTTCCAGATATTCCCCCACGCATACATGGGGTATGCCCCCTCAACTGCCGCCACCACAGACCCGCCCCCCACCCTCTCAAGAATCCTCATTTTAAGGCGCTTCGGATCCCTCACCGTCATTAAAACCCTCAACATGGCCTCACCAATCATTAAATCCTTACCCCCCCACCAACGTTGCATATCCATATGTAGTTTTTCTAGCCCCCCTCTCCTCGCCCCCACCTCCCTCAAATACCCGCGTTTTAGATACACACTCATCATACGCTTTTCTAAAGGTATAAGCCCCAGCCCCCCGTGGCTAACGGGAAGCATCACCACCCCTCTACTTAGCCAGTCACAACCCGATCCCCATATAAATCGGAAAATCCCATGTTGCAACCGTTGCACCTCTCGCCGTCTCAGTGGGTATATTGCCACCACGTGCCATGTCTTACTATACAACAGGACTTTCGTCACAATGACCCTCTGATGCAACGTTAGCTGCGCCGTCCTCAACCCACCCAATCTTTTCAATACCCCATCCACGGTGCACATCGAATTTACCTCTTGTGCGACCCTATCATTCTTAGCGTACACTATCCCACAAATCAATAGCTGATCCACCACACTCCACCCGCACCCTACAGTCCCACCTCTATTTACGTGATTGCCTAGGTCCATATACTTAGACTTTGCCACATTAATTTCCATCCCAGTAGCCTCGCCAAACACATCTACCACCTTTCCTACCTTGTGTAAATCCTTCTCATCCCTCACCAATACAGTTGTGTCATCCACATAACCCACAATACCCGGCCGACCCTCTCGTTCATTACTAACCCCTCCACTTGTGATACTCCACCTAACTGCCCTATAAAAAGGGATCCTGGAGACACGCAAACAATATTTGCGACAGAGGGCAACCCTGTCGCAAACCCCTTCCCATCTGAATGTTAACACCTAGCCTTCCATTAACCTGTACTCTCATAGATGCTCCCTGATACAATGTTTTTGCCCAAGATATAATTTCCTTCCCGAATCCCTGCCAACGCATGAACCTCCATAACGCATCCTCTCCACACTATCGTAAGCAGCTCGCCAATCCAATGCCAACACACCCCCACCCCAACTCCCCCTCTGTTCTATAAAACTTCTAAGAACTCCATGCCCTTCATACATTGTCCTACCCGGTACCCCATATTGTCCTCTGTCAATTACGTTACCTATCACCTTTTTTATTCTATTCCCTAATATCCGTGCAAATAACTTATAATCGCGATATTGCTCGGTAATCCTCTACCGTAGTCTGTCCACCTTTCGGAACTAATACCACAACAGCAGTCCTTTGCTGCTCACCCATTTCCCCATCATCCTTCATTACATTGAATAACCTAACTAAAAATCCTCTCAATACTTCCCAATTCCTAACGTAAAAATCATTAGGCAACCCATCTACACCTGGCGCCTTACCTAAACTTGCACCAGACAAAGCGTGCGAAATTTCACTTTCCATGATCGGACCTTCTAATGTTACCCTATCTATACCATCAATCTCACATTGCACGAAACCTCCCATTTCCTTTAAAGCCTCATCTCGAATACCTCCGTTTTGTGCATATGACCTAAACCATGCATCTAGATAACCACTCATACCCTCTGCGGTCACTAATACCTGCCCCTCTCTATACCCTTCCATCCCCACATGAAAAGTTAATCCCATCATCTCCGTCGCCACTCTTCTCTTACGCTGTCTCCTCAACACGCATGCCGAAGGCCTGTCACCCCATAACACCTCTTCCAGCCCACCCAAAACTCGCGCGCCATCAAATCTTTCATTTTGCAAATCCCTGATATGCTCCTTTAATCCCTCAATATCGTCCACAGGATAACTAGCACTCCCACGCTCGTAGCAAGCTCTCAACTGCCCCTCAAGATAAGATTGGTACCCATACTTCAACCTGTTATATTCCCTCCCATTACGAATATAAAATTCCTTAATACGAGATTTCGCCACAGAGTCCCACCAACTAACCAGTTCACTATTCCCAGGCGCCTCTGCCACCAACTCCTCCCACAATTGAGCAAATGACTGTCGAGACTCTTCTTCCTGCAACAACTTTACATTCAACTTCCAAAACCCCTTACACCTTCTTGGCAACCCTCTCCAACCTCTATCCACCAAAACACCCCTGTGATCAGAAAATACTACGTCCATTACCCTCACACTATGTATTACGACTGTCCTGGGCACGTATAATCGATCGAGCCTAGCCGCATACCCACGCTTAATAAATGTGTGCTCCACCACCTCACCTCCCTCAACATCTGTCAATCCTACCCCGGATAACAATTCTCCCAATATCCTCAAACAATGCCCTGCCCCCCTTGGTTCAACATCCTTACTCCTTATCACACAGTTCCAGTCACCTCCTATCACAGCAACCCCCGGCAATCCACGCAAATAATATACCAGAACGTCCCTCACGAATTTATTCTTTATCCTCACATCTCCCTCTGCTGGGCCATACACACACACCAACGTCATCTGTACCTGACCCCATAACCCATCCACACGAATCACCCTCCCCTCTCCCCCCTCACTATGCCTGACAACCAACGGGCTAGTTTCTTTCACCAAAATGGCCACACCTCCTTTCAATCTGACTGCATGCTCAACATACACATTATACCCATCCACCTTCAACTCATAACCCGGTCTATAATTGTGTTCCTGCAAGAACACAATGTCAACATCATGACGCACCAAATATTCCTTAAACCACTCACACTTTCTCTGAGACCTCAAGCCATTGATGTTCAATGTCAGGCACTTAAAACAGACAAAGGGGGTTTCCCTCTTGACACTACCGACTTATCACCTGATCGTTTCATTGCACCCTTTTCCCTCCCCCCCCTTTCTGGCCACCCTTACCCAACCCCTGCCCCTGGGCGCCACTTGAACCTCTCCGCATTGCTTCCACCCATGTTTTCTTCCCAGGTCGTTGTGCGGGCGTAAGCACGTCGTCGGAATCAGAAAGCACTGCTGCGCGCTTTCGCATCGTACCTTCAACCTGCATCAAGTCATCCAGCTCAGTGCCATGATGAACCTCCACCTCCACAGTTCTCACCAACTTGGCATCCTTACGACACACTTCAGGCCGGGCTGGCATCACCACGCCCTCCTCAACTGCAGACCCATGATCCAGGTCTGTACCAACATCCTGACAAGGACTCTCATTACCCAAAATGTTCTCAAACGTCGACACTATCGTCGTTTCCGCGTCGCTACCATTCGCTTCCGCAATGACCTCATCCAGCACTTGTACAATGTCCAGGGAATTGATGTCATCCCCCCCGCGTAGCCCCTGCCATCTCCTTTTCTTCGGCCCTCTCAACCTCCTCACTCCATGTCAAACTCTGCTGAGGCAGAGTCGAAAACAGTTGATCTTGATCCTCTCTCCTTTCCTCACATCTCGTCGTTGCTTCTGGTCCTTATCACCACGTCTTCTTTCACATTGCGCAGCCAGGTGATCATACGACCCGCACAAACGGCAAGTGCTTCGCTGCCCAGCGTATGTTACAAAAACCTGAGTCCTGAAATCTTCCATCACCACGTACGATGGAATTGGATGTCTGAGCATCATCTTGACAGAGAATGCACCCTCAGGTATTCCCATATACAGGCCAGCTGACCACCTTCCTGCAGTGATCGTATGTATTGTGCCGTATTTACACATAATGAACCGGATGTCAGATGCATCCGCCTCGAACGGCACATTCCTTATCTTAACCCATGTGTAATAGCTGGACACATCATGCAGCTACACCGTCACAGCATGGTTAACTGGTATGGCCACCTCTTGAAACTTATTCACCACTGCCTCATACACAGTCGCCGAACTAAATTTTACAAAAATCCTCTTCGTACCATTCAGTGCAAGTCCACAAATTTCCTCATTGGCTATTCCGTAGGCATCTCTGATGATTGCAGGCAAAAGCAACTCCATTGATGGCCCCGTTACAGCTCCACTGGTTAATTCAATGCAGACAGTATTTACCCTGCGCCGGCGAGCCTGCGCCATGTTGGTGAAAATAATACTGCCACCAGACAACTCCAGGGGGCAGCAGCAGCACACGTCCTCTCCACTCAGGGGTTGAGAGACGAATCAGTTATTGTTGTATGTTATACAGCTATATCTTGCGAGTATATAGGTGCAATCCATTTGTGTTAGTTTATTTTGTGTTAAGTTTCTTATGTCAATGGCCAGACCTTCAGGATTGAGATCAATACTGTTTCCTTTTATTTTTATATTTATGTATACTGTATTGGTTTCAAATAAAATATAAAAAAAAAATATACAGACTGTATTAACCCGACGGCGACAAGCCTGCTCCATGTTGTGAAAATATTACTGCATCCAGTCAACACAAGGGGGTAGCAGCAGCACACGTCCTCTCTACTCAAGGGTTGAGAGACGAATGATGACCATAGGGTATATGAGGGTTAGGGTGTGGATTGTGTTCTCTGGTGGATGTGCGCCATCATGTTCAGACATTCCTTGTATTATAGTGTCAGCCGTTTAGCTGGCTGGATTGTGTTTCCATATTTTGTTTTTGAAGTTCTTAATGCTCTTATAAATGTATAAGTATAATAGATTTGTCACTGAGTATACTAAGGTGAAAATGGCACGTCTACACGGGGGGGGGAGTGTAAGCATTAATGGGTAGGTATCTATCGTTTTTTATAAGACCATCTTTTCACGTGAAGCACAGTACGTATAATAGTGTTTGATTTGAGTGCAGCTAGTTCTGATGTCATTGATTGTTCGCATCACTATTGGGCCGTGTGAGGGAAAAGTTCAATAGATAGGAGTAGCGATATAGTAACAATAGTTTCATTGCCGGCTACTAGTTAAGGTAGGGTAAATCAAGCTCCCGTTTTTCCCGCCTTTTTTCCCCCTCCCTGAAAGTGATAGTTTGACTGCCGGCTGCTTGTTAAGGTAGGGTCAGTCTAGCTCCCGCTATCCCTTCCCCTCCCTCTTCCCCCCCCCCCCGAAAGGTGACGTGTGGGGCTCTGGTCAAACAGTAAATCACTCGACTCACAGCTCCCAACACTACTCTTGGATGACAGTGAGGGTCACCTATCAATCAACGAGAAGAACAGGAGATGGACTAACGTCCTGGAGACGTCCCATTTTGGATTGAATTACCTGTGCACCTGTATGAAATTGCAGGACGTAACCCCACATCATTGCAGCGGTAAAGAACCTGCTTTCCTGTCATCGGGATACTACTTGAGGCTCTATCTACTGTGAAGAACTAGCCAGTGGGTCGTAACCAACCCTGCGACCCCCCCCATCATCAGCAATGGCTACGATTTCAAAAACCCAGTGTCACTAACACCAGACACCCCTATCTACATTAGCGTTGAATTCAGTTATCTTTTAAATATTTTTTCATTTTCATTAATATTTCATATTTAAGTGTTTTACATTTTATATTTTCTATATAAAAAAAGTGTTTATGTTTGTCTGTATTCTTTTTATTCACAAATTTTCCTGAGGAGGAGCCAGCCTTGGTAATACTGTCTGAAGTTGTTACAGGGCTGAGTAAGCCTTCACAAGTGGCGACCTTGCCAGGATCAACTCTACTGAATCAAGATTCAACTCCATCTCGAATTTTCCATTGGAATTCAACGCCGCATACCACAGACGGTTACCACCAGCCATGAGTAATAAATTCTCTATGGTAGGACTACGGTACAGATATTTAAAAAGATTGGTGATTTTTATAGTCTCAATTTATTGTAAGTCAAGTCAGGCAGGATATAATATTTAATTCTGCCACTTTTTTATGTAAGCTTGAAACACTTTGGAGGATTAGACTCTAGGGACCCGAGATTTTCCAGTGACAACTTGTTTCATTGAGGTCTTTTTATATAAAGGGAACTGTCATAGGACACTCTTGATTTGTTGGTGAGAAGATTGGATGGTCAAGGGACCCCATTCTACTTACTGTTTGCTCGGAGCCGGCATAGAACCCTTCGTTTTCATTAATACATATTGTTTAATTGAAGCAGGGATCGAGCCCTCTGGTTTATTTACAGTTTGAGCGGGCAGGAATTAAACCCCTCCGTTTTCTTTAATGCCCGTTTCATTTCCCCTGATATTTTAAGTTATTCTTGCAAGTATGGATGAATACCATTTTGGATGAATGCGGGAAGTAAGTTAGGAATAACAGGGAAAAATTTAGAATCTTACATTAGTGCTAAGATCCAGGAAAGACTTGAAAGAGAGAAAATTTGAGAGAGAAGAGAGACAAAAAGGGGAAAGAGAAGAAGAAAGGAAGAGAGAGAATCGAGAGAGAGCAAGAGTAAGAGGAACAGGTTAAATTAAGAGAACTGAGAAAGAGCAAAGGATAGAGAAGTTGAGGAAAAAGCTAGAGAACGTGAGGAAAAAGCTAGAGAACGTGAAGAAAAAGCTAGAGAACTTGATTTAAATAGAGAGAGAAAAAGGGATCGCGAGCTCGAACAAGCTCGCCTTGAATTAGAGAATAAAAGTTAACTTTTACACAACAACAATTAGAGGAAGGAGTAATGGAACAACGGGGCAGTTCAGTGCACATATTCCAACACCTAATTTCCCCTCCCTTCACAGAGGGGGAAGACATAATTTCATACATTATCGGTTTGAAATACTGCTACCCTCTGTGAATGGCCTGCTGACACACTGGGCTACCAGGTTGGGAAACGTTTATTTTCTGGTACAGCCTTTAATATTTATGCAATTTTGTCGCAGGATATCATATGTAATTATAACCTACTGAAGAAGGCAATCCTTAAAGCATATCAAAAATCACTAATACTTACAGGAAAGTTTTTCGGGTATGCCACCTTACAGCCTGGCCAGAACTTTCAACAGTTACAGGTAACACTCTTTCGTTTGTTCGACTTTTGGGATAGAGAGTTCAGGAATTGATCACAGTTATGAATCTCTTCGAGACTTTATGGTTGCGACCAGTTCCTGACAGCTCTTCCCCACAGATACGAACATTCATCAGAGAACGTAACCTGATTAAAGCTGAGGAAGTTGCTGAGGCTGCTGCCTGTATGCTGAGGCTACAATTCCTAAAAAGACCAAAAGGGATCGAACCCTAAGGCAGGGTTCATCAGACCTGAAGAAATCGAAGCCTCTAGTGGAAAGTAAAAGGGATTTCTTTTATTCCTGTTTGTCATTTGTGTGGTGTTAAGGGACATAAACGTCCGATTGTCCTAAGAAGGCCCAAAAAAGTTGGAAGATGTTTTAAAGACTTAAATGACCAAGCACCTTCTGTTCAGGAACAGTTAATGGACTTTATGTATCTCCCATTTTACGAGACACTGGATGCACATGCATAGTCATTTCTGATAAGCTGTTCCCTAACCTTAAAGAAACTCTTTCCTCTGCTATACTTTCAGACTACTTGGGCCGTACGGACACTTTTCCTACCACCCTGTTACTTTTAGGTCTAAATGGTTCACAGGTTGGTCTGAAGCCGTACTAGCTCCCCACACTTCTTGCTCCGTACAAAATAGGTAATGTAAAAGGGCCATTCTTCCTTCTGAGGTTGACCTTTCATCACCAAAGTGGATATAAGTGTTTCAGATCCTTTTCCCTGTAGGTTAGAGAAGCCCCTCGCGAATTCAGTGAGACAATGTCTCACGATATTCATGGGGGATTAAAAACCGTGATGCTACTCTCGAAAGCGAGAAGTAGGATCACAGGTTCATTGTTAGATGAAGGTGAAGATATCATCTCCGATACATAAATGTCTTGACTAGGGCTCAGACCAAAGCCCATGCTTTTCCTACTGTCCATCCTTTGATTTTCCCTGACTTTAGCCTTTAGATATATCGAAGGACTCCTTTGTCAAGTTACAACGTATTGCCCTTCTCTTCAGAATTGCCATAATGCCACTAAACAAAATCAAGTGATCCAAAGGAAAAAACTTTTCTATAAATTTGAATATATAAAAGGTATCTTGTACAAGTCAGTATTCAAATTAAATTCAGATGAGATAGACTATTCCATCTTAGTTGTTCCAAGTCAATGCAGAGAGACTGTTCTTAAAATGGCTCATGACCTGCCAGTGGGCCGACATTTCTCGCATTTGTAAAACCTTTAAAAAATTAGGGAAAAACCCCATTTTTGGCCTAAAATGTCCTCAGATGTCACTACTTATTGTAGATCGTGTAAAGTTTGCCAACTGTCACCTCCTGAGGTACCAGGCGAGTACCTATGGTCAAAATGCCTATCTTTATGGTACCGTTTGAAAGAGTAGCTATTGATATCGTTGGTCCTTTATCTCCACTTTCATTTGGGGGACATAGATATATATTAACATTAGTTGATTATGCTTCGAGTTTCCCTGAAGCGTTCCCCTTAACGACCATAACTACTACAGAGGTGGCTGAAGCCCTTTGTCCATCTTCTCCAGAGTGGGCATCCCTAAGAAATTTTTGTCTGACCGGGGGACACAATTCACATCTGACTTAATGAACATCTATACCAACTTCTGGGAGTGAAAAGCCTCTTTCACCACACCTATCATCCAGCTGTAATGGGGGGATTGAGCGCCAAAATTCGATTCTCAAGTCCATTTTAAGGAAAATTTGCTCCCTTAAACCTAAGGAGTGGCATCGTTACTCCCTGTGCTTTGTTTGCTATGAGGGAAGTTCCCAGTGACTCTTTGGGTTTTTTAAACCTTTTTAACTTCTCTATGGTAGACAGGCCAGAGGTCCACTGTCCATCCTTCATGACTTATGGGCTAATGAGGAGGTAAAAGCGAGGTTCAGTCTTCTTACCAGTTTCTCCTTGACCTTAGATCCAAACTTGAGGAGACCTCTGACATAGTTTCGAAAAACCTAAAAACTTGTCAATGGACCAGTACAAAACCTATTTTGATTCCCAAAAATCAGAGGAGAAATTTTAAAGTAGGAGATGAAGTTCTTGTACTTTTGCCTATCAAGTCAAAAAAATTATTTGTAGCATGGAAAGGTCCATATAAAGTATTAAAAATTTGTGGGAAAGTTGACTTTCCTCATAGAATCAAGGGGAACCCTAAGCTTTACATATCAACATCCTTAAGAAATATTACTGAAGAAAAATTTGGTTAACGCCTTAATAACTTTGACTTATTTTTTCACACGAACTTGATACGACAACTGAAGAATGTATAGTGTGCATAATTGACACCTCTAACTTTGACTATGATGAAGAACTACATGACTTGGTGACTCTTGACCACTCGGACGCAACCAACATTAATATTAATGAATCTTTGGATGACCATAAGAGACATGAACTACTTCAATGTGCGAGTAACTTTCTGATGTCTTTACTTTATATTCCAGGTGTTACTCTACGTAGTCCATAAGATTGACTTTATTGACGGACAATCCTATCAAACGGAAATTAAAACCCAGTTCCAGTTTACCTTTGGGATGCATTTGACCGAGAGGTAGACAAATTATTAAAATAAAGATCATTGAACCCTTTAGTATCTGCATATTGCTCGCCAGTATCATGGTTAAGAAGGAGGATAATTCATATAGACTTGCTTTTTGACTTCAGAGGCCTTAATGCTATAAACTCGGTGGATGCTGAGCCTATGCCCTTTTAAAAGATAGCGATCTACACAAATTTTATGACGCTTATTTTTTTCAGAGATTGATATTGCACAGGCATATCATCAAGTAATGTTAGATCCTTCTTCTAAGCAGTACACCGCTTTTCCCACACACCAAGACTGATGCAGTATAGAACTATGCCCCTTTGTTTGGTAACTGCCTGTGCTTTCCTAGATGAGACTGATGAGAAAGGTCTTGGGGAATATGCCAAATGTTTCAGTTTATTTGATAACATTTACGTAATGACATCTACATGGGGCGAGCATATCCAAACATTAACATCAGTTTTGCGTAGGTTATGCTCACATGGCCTCACTGCCAAACCGAAGAAATGCTTCCTTGGGTATAACAAGATTAGATATCTTGGACTGATACTTTCTAATAACTCTCTGCAGCCTCTCCCCAGTAAGAATCAAAGCTTTATTAGAATTTAAATTTCCCCATAACCAAGAAGCTCATGCGAAGCTTTCTTGGTTCTGTAAATTTTTATGCCCCGGTTTATCCCGAACCTTACTGATCTTACAGGCATCTTATCAACTTCCTTAAAAAATCTGTGAAGGAACCTCTGAACTTTTCCCACGTACTCGGAAAGTTTAATGAGATTAAAAGTATCTTTCGAAAGACCCTAACTTAAGATTCCAGATATTAATAAAACATTTTTTTTGAGAACTGATGCCTCCAATACTGGCTTAGGTGCGGTGTTACTACAATACCATGAGGTACTCCCTTCCCTGTATGCTTCCTAAGCCCGGAAACTCCTTCCTGCAAAAAACAAGATCCTCTACAATAGAAAAGGAATGTTTAGCCTTGTGTGGGGTATCTCCAAAATTAAATTTTATTTGCTGGGAAAAGAATTCATTTTAAACGGACCACAAACCTTTGATATACCTAGAAACTTTTAAGGGAACCAACAGTCGCCTCTTGAGGTGGACAATTGGCTCCCAGGCTTTTAAGTTCCATATTGTGTATATCAATGGGTTTATCCAATTATTTCTCGACTGGTTAAGTCGTGACAGTCAGTAGAAGATTTGTTGCCTTACGCGACTTCCACATGTAGGAACTTTTTCCTCGCCTATTCTTCTTATACTCCTTGACTAAAAGTCTTGGTATGGGGGAGTGTGAGGGAAAAGTTCAATTGATAGGAGTAGCGATATAGTAACAATAGTTTCATTGCTGGCTACTAGTTAAGGTAGGGTAAGTCAAGCTCCCGTTTTTCCCGCCTTTTTTCCCCCTCCCTGAAAGTGATAGGTTTTACTCCGGTGCTTGTTAAGGTAGGGTCAGTCTAGCTCCCGCTATCCCTTCCCCTCCCTCTTCCCCCCCCCCGAAAGGTGACGTGTGGGGCTCTGGTCAAACAGTAAATCACTCGACTCACAGCTCCCAACACTACTCTTGGATGGCAGTGAGGGTCACCTGTCAATCAACGAGAAGAACAGGAGACGGACTAACGTCCTGGAGACGTCCCATTTTGGATTGAATTACCTGTGCACCTGTATGAAATTGCAGGACGTAACCCCACATCATTGTAGCAGTAAAGATCCTGCTTTCCTGTCATCGGGATACTACTCGAGGCTCTATCTACTGTGAAGAACTAGCCAGTGGGTCATAACCAACACCTGCGACCCCCCCATCATCAGCAACGGCTACGATTTCAACAACAGTGTCACCAACACCAGACACCCCTATCTATATTAGCGTTGAATTCAGTTATCATTTATATTTTTCATTTTTCATATCGGGCAGGACCGAGCGTACTCGGTCCTCAAAACGTGGTTTTTTATTGGCGCACATCCTCCGACTCCCCCAGCGCATCTAGGTTCCCCTTCTCTATTTCTGACCAATCACAGACCTTCCCTGAGTCGCCCCAGCTGAGCGGTGATGCCGGCTGCCCGCTTCCCATTGGTCGAGAGAGCAGAATGTAAACACTTCTACCTTGCCGGCGCAAAAACTCATGTTTCTCAGTTAAGTGCTCCTTATATACTGAAGGATTTCACCCAATACAATGTCGGTAAGTACTGATTTGTGTGTCTAGTGTGTAAATGAATAGTTTAGCCATATTTTGATATATATATGAAGGCGTTGTGAAGCATATTACGAGTGCACCATGCAAATGAAAAAAGTGCAACAAAATAGGACCAAGTACAGTCGTTCCTGCCATTTTAGGTGCAGTTTTCAAGTTTCGGCATATAAATATTTCCATAAAATTTGGTAGTGTATATATGAATTCAGTAATGGTGTGGGTGTGTACAGAATGTTTTTATTGTCCTTCCAGATCAATAAGAAATTGTTCTACAGTGAGTCCTCCAAGGATAAGTCGAAATTTGTCTGTGTTTGGGACGATAGTGACTCAGATCAAGACTCAGATGACCTGGATTTGCTGGATAGTGAGGATGAATTCTTGCCACCAGATGCAGAGGTGTCAACAGATGAGGAGGAGGAAGCTGGGCCACCACCAAAAAAACAAAAATTGAACAAGAGGAAGAAACATATTACTATGGAGGAATACCCTGATGAAGAAGTGCTTCAAGATGATCTTGCTTCTCAAGGAGACACCAAATGGAAGAATGAGGACATCCACACTGACCCTTTGCCTAAATATCAACATATAAAGCCTGTTGAAGTTAGGTGTGCATATGATTATTTTACAGACTTTTTTACTCAAGACATGATAGACAACATTACATTTCAAACTAATTTGTATGCCAGGCAAAGACATACATACTACTTTTCAAACAGATTCTGAGGAAATGACTAGGTTTATAGGTATTCTGTTGCATATGGGTTACACTGTGCAGCCATCCATTGAGGACTATTGGAGAAGTGCAAGTAGGATAACTTAAGTTGCAGAAGTCATGGGATCAAAGAGGTTTAGGTTGCTGAGGCATACCATTCATTTCAATGATAACAAACAAAAGAAGGATAATGACAGATTCTACAAAATAAGGCCTCTTTACAATGGACTAACTAAAGCTTGCTTGAAAGTTCCAGCTACACCCAAGCAGTCTGTTGATGAAGTTATGGTTGCTTTCAAGGGTAAAACAGCTGGAAAACCTAAGGCAATACATCAAAAACAAACCAGACAAGTGGGGTTTCAAACTCTTCTGTCGTGCCAGTGAAGATGGAATCATACATGATATACTGATGTATCAAGGTAACCCAACTTTTGAAAACCATCACATAAAGCTGTCAAATGAAGAAAGTAACCTCCCAATGAGTTCTAGGATTGTTCTTGTACTTGCAGCATCTCTCGACCAAAGAAAAACATCAGCAGTCTATGCTGATAATTTCTTTTCAAGTCTACCTTTGGTCAAGGTACTGAGAGACAAGTATAACTGCAGGTACACTGGAACAATACATGATAATAGATGTGGTAAGCCACAACTGATGCCTGTGAAAGAAATGCAAAAGAGTAATGTGGCCAGGGGCAATTTTGATTTCCAAAGCAATGATGATATCCTTCTTGTAAGATGGAAGGACAACAAAGTTGTGACTCTAGTCACAAATGATGTCGGAGTTTATCCTTTGGGTCTTATTGAAAGATAAGACAAGGCATCAAAGAAGAAAGACCACTTTGAGTGCCCAGGCATCATCAAGAACTACAATGCAAACATGGGAGGTATCGACAAAAGTAACATGTTGGTCCATCTTTACAAAACGCCAATGAAATCAAAGCGTTGGTACATGCGGCTCTTTGCTTATGTTTTGGATGTTGCTGTTGTGAATGCATGGCTTCTTTACTGTCGTGATTGTAGGTCACTAAACATGCCATGCACACCACTGAAGCTATTCAGGCTTGAGATCTCTGTCACTGCAAGATCCAAAGGACAAAAGGTCAACCGCACCAGCATGAGACGAAGTCGAGATCCCCAGTACTTCTTTGGTTGACAGTAATGACGATTTGTTAAACGTGGAATACCCATCTGCATTTCAGTACCAACGTGCAGAAAGGCCAGATGACTGTGTGAGGCTGGATAAACAGCTAGGTCACTGGCCAGTGCTAGGTAAGCTGCTTTCAATGCAAGTTTTGCAGCAAAAAGAATAATCATGTCACATCCTCATTTTGCTGTGCTATATGTAAAGTAAAATCTGTGTAAAAAAGGGTAAAATTGTTTCATGAAGTTTCTTTGAAAAAATTAGTGATGTAAAATGATTGTTCTTTCTCGGGGAACTCGGGGAATATTTTTTTGTAAGTTGCATCCCATTGCAATGTTCATTGTTGATAAGTATTCCTATTTCTTTTTTTTACTGCTTACAAATTTTTTCAGAAACAGTTCCATTTTTTTTTTATATTGTTCTTGTATAATAATTTAAAAAATATTTATTTCGTTTTTTACAATTGCAAAAATTGCAACATAAAAAATGGTATCCCCCAAACGGAGGACCGAAATATGGGTCTTCGAATATCGCAATTGCCGAGTTTTCTTTCACACCCCTTTTGGGAAGGGTCTCAGTGCCCTTCTTGAGTGGCCATCCCCTCAGGGGAAATACTTTCAAATTCCACTTTAACTCCCTTTCCCCCCCTCAAGGGTTTTTAAGTAGGATTAATATTTCATTTTTAAAGTGTTTTACTTTATTTTTCTATATAAAAAAAGTGTTTATTTTTCTTTTTATTATTTCTTTTTTTTTCACTAATTTTCCTGGGGAGGAGCCACCCTTGGGTTTTTACTGTCTGAAGTTGTTACAGGGTGAGTAAGCCTCACAGGCCAAGGCAGGCTGCGCTACCCCTTTTCAATTGACTTCTGGCATTTTTTACAGACCAAAAAAGTCAAAAGAGGGTGGACGACAAGGCAGGGGGGTTAACACGGTCTGTGTTGCATTCACACAAGGCTCCTGCGTGTTTTACAATGACACATTAATGCCAAACATTAACGGACTCTCGGCTCCCCAATGAAAAATTTATATGGTGTACTTTGAATGGGATGTCAGGATTTTTATAAAATTGGAAGCCGGCCTACAACAAATTTGGAAACTTTTAAGAAGGAAAAGGGTGGGAAAATTTCGGCGGGGAAGTGTGTTACATGACGTGTCGACGTATGTCACCGGGGTCAAGGTGAAAATGTGGCTTTCGGGCGGGGGAGTACATCTGCGGGATGCTTTCGGCGATACGGAACGGTGCATGCAGAACCCAAGGGAGTGGGGAGAGAGGGCCCATCAGGGGTTCCCAGAGGGCCCTTCACCTCAAGATGACGCTCCGCCAGTTGTTCCCTTTATGTACGTCTGGAAAAATATAGGCCCCAGGGTTTGTTCATTAAGGGGGGCCAAAGGAAGACTTGCAGACTAGCAACTCTTTTGAGATATGGTCCCCAGTGCCCCGCAAAAGGGTTGGCCCCCCCCGGGACCTCACCTTGGGGGCCCACGGCTGAGGCTTTCGTGTGACCGGGTTACTCACGGGCAATTTCCCAACTTTGAGTGATGAGATGCAACGGAGGACACGCAGTCTACGATTGTGCCACCCTTTGGGGATGCATCGACCGTCCCCATGAAACGTGACCTGTGGGGCCTAGGTTTTGCCACAGGATAAGTTCTGGAAGACGTGTTGCAGGCCCTTTAGATGGAACAGAACAAGTTTGTTGTTTCGACGGCGTGTCGGATTTAACGACTGGGGAACCATAACTGGAAATGCAGAAAAAAACCACGTTCTACGACCATGATTGGGGTGGAGGTTCACCGGAGGCTTGCCCCAGCGAGGGATGCTGTGGTGGAGCTCCCGCAAAATTTTGGCGGGAGCGTCGATATGGGCGGTCTTGACACCGGACAGCGCCCAGGGAGGAATCGTGGGGGAAAGTGGCTGAGCCGCCTGTAAGAAAGGGGTAGTTTCAAATCCGCTAAGGGTAAATGCAGGGGGGGGGGGTCTGAGAAGCCCAATGACAAAGAGGGCATCTAATATCGGTGGGAACAGGGAAAAAACCCAAAAACATATAGGAAAACCCCCTTTTTTGTAAATTCAAGGGTGTTATATCAATACCTGGGTTAAGGACTGAAAAAAAAAAGTGTGGATGGAGTGGTTTTTTTGTCGTTACGATTGGATGTATGTTTTATCAGAACATAATTAAAATTTGGTAAGAGTTATGGGTTTAAAGGGGTACCGGGAAATTTTCGAGTAATTTTTAAAAATTAAAAGGGGGGGGTGGCTATCGGGAAGGAGTCCAGCCCTTGGAGCATCTTGGGATGGGGGAGGGGGAATGGGGGGGTGGTAAGGGTGGAAAGGGTATTGGGGGGGGGGTTTAAATTTGTTTTTTTGGGTTTTATATGCCCGCGGGCAGTAACCAAAATTAAAATAACTTTTTGAGGGGGCTTTAAAAGTTTTAATCCGGGGGTTTTCCTTTATTTCGGTCTTTTTGGGGGTTGGAAAATTTCATTTCTCCAGGGGGGGTTAAGCCAAGGGGGGGGGGGTTTCGTTTACCGTCCTAAAAAAATCTGCTGGGGAAAGTAGAGTTTATGATGTAGTGGGGGGGGGGGGGGTGGGGGGGGTGGAACATACGTTTGTGTGCAAGGTTTCGCGGGCCCGATGGATAGGGTTTATGCTACACAAGGAATTCGAGTTGGGCCGTGCAGACCCTTGATCGGGTTTTCCAATACCCTGCAGGTAGTGGGCTTGGACTGGGGGTGGAAGATCAGGGGTTTTTCAGGGGATTGGAAAAATGAATGGCATTCTTGGAGGGGAAGGGGATGGTCTCTTTTCAGGATTGGTGGGAAAAATATCGGGAAACGCGGGGGGCAGTGAATGTTCTTGGAAAAGGGGGGAAACAGTGCCAAACCCCGGGAAAAGCCCCGTTTTAAAAGAACGGGGAAAAGGGGAAAACAACGGGAGGTTTGGGCTACAAAAAATTTGGAGGGGCAGCTTAATATTACTATGTGGAGGGGGGAATTATATGGACATTTGGGCATTTCGTGTCGACTTGCAGAATTTCCAAAGAACGTTTTTTGCGGTTCGAGTCAGAGCAGGGATGGAAAAAGTGCCTGGGGCAAAAAACCCTTTGGGGTTTTGTCTTTCGCAAATTCAGGTCAGACAACAGGCACTCCCTCTTAATTCGAAATATGCAGGGTTTTGGGGGGTTACTGCTGGGGCAAGTACTCCTCACCAGGACGCATGGTTTTTTTTTGTGATCATGGTTTGGGGAAAAGCTATGGGGGGTGGCCCCGGTGGGGGGGATTTCAGAAAAGTTTTAAGTGACAGGGGTAAAACGGGACTAGAAAGGGTTTAATTTGAGTGGAAAGGTAGAGGAGGCATTTTTCTATGATAAAGGAAAGGCACCAGCTATGATGGCATTTTTGAAAGATTTTTATAGGGGGCATTGGGGGGAAATT
Organism: Cherax quadricarinatus; assembly: GCF_026875155.1. NCBI lineage: Eukaryota > Metazoa > Arthropoda > Malacostraca > Decapoda > Parastacidae > Cherax > Cherax quadricarinatus. Next base: position 48,363,550 of record NC_069430.1, read on the forward strand.
AAACATTTTTTGGTTGATGTATTAATTGCATGCCATGGAGCGGAAGTTAGGTATGTCTCAAAATACGGGGGTTTGTGTTGGGCCCAAAAAGGGGGGGGGGAGGGGGCTGAGTGCTAAGAGCTGACTCTTATGTGTCGGAAATAAAAATCTTTGCAAAAGTTTTAGGAAATAGAAAAGGAAAAATTTAAAGGGGGCGGTTTTTACGAGGGAAGTTAGGGATACCAGGTAGGGGGATGAGGGCGGGCATTTGTATTGGGAATTTTTGGAGGAATGTCAAGGAGGGGGGTGTCCTCGGGCTTGACTGGCAAAATGCTTACGACTGTGTTGATAGAGATTTATTGAGGCTTATTTTATTGAAGCAGGGTTTTGGAGAGGAGATTGTAAGATGGGTTGATACCTTGTATGTCTCGGCTATGATACGCGTACAGGTAAATGGTAAATTGGGGCAGCCGGTCCGTATGGAACGGGGTTTGAGGCAAGGGTGCCCCCTCTCCCAGCTGCTTTTTGCTTGTATACAAAACCCCTTTTATGAGCTGGTGGATGGTGGTTTGAGGCGTGGGACGCGGAGCAGTGACCATACAGTGCGTGTGGTCAGGTACGTAGATGATACCACGATTTTGTTAAAAGAGGAGGAGGATTTGCGGATCGTGGGATGGATGGTTGAGTTTTTTGGGACAGAGTCTGGCATGTGCGTCAATAAAGCAAAATCGAAATTATTGGAGGTGGGTACATGGGTGGGGGGGAGGGTTGGGCGAAAGGTATGGGTGGTCAGCATGGTGCAACTTAGAATATGTGGTATCGTGTACATGGCAGATGAGAGGGAGGGCCGAAGGGTGAACTCAGAATTGGTGGTTAATAAGGCTTTAGATCGACTTCGGGGCTAGAGCTGGAGATGTATCTTTGCAGCAGAGGACAGTAGGGTTAATACACTTGTTTATATTAAAGTATGGGGTGTGGCTGAGATGTACCCTTTAAGAGATGTGGATATTCAGGAACTGCAGAGAAGGGTTCTTACGTTATGTTTGGGGTTTCGGGAGGGCTTGGTTAAGCCGGGAGGTTGTCATGACCCATGTTCGCCGTGGAGGGTTTAGGTCTCCTGGCTTTGGGGCCACGGCTGAAGGCCCTCTATGTTAAGCAGCGGTTCCTCAGGGCGGGTGGGTGAGAAGGGCATCCGTGTGGGTCGGTAATGATCGAAATGCGTAAATGGTGGAGTGGCAGGGGATTAGTCGAGTGTGAGGGACATGCTACGTTTGTTGTTAAAGTTGAGAAATGCACAACGGATTCGGGTGGGGCAAATGGTCAGCATATGTTGTCGTAGGGAAATGTACAGGGATTGTCTGTTTTTCCGCTGTATAATTGGGGGCAAATATGTGACGGATTTTGTAAACTTAAGTTGGCACCAAGGGTTCGTGAATTGGTGTACAGGTTTGTCATGGGGATTTTGGCATCAAAATCGGTCTTAAATAGGATGGGTTTGGTAAGGGAGGCGGATTGCTTATGTTGCGGTCTCGAAGAAACAGCTTTTCATGCAGTCTACTTTTGTGATACCTTGGACAAAGTTCGTTCGTGGTTGGGGCAGGTTTTCGATTTTCTTAGTGGGGGAACTATCTCAACCTTACGAGCCTTAACATTAGACGTTAGCGGAGTATCAAGTGAGGTACGAAGAGCAATAATGTACGTGGTGGCTGATTTTCTTTATATATCGTAGGGTATGCGGGAAACCTGGGGAACAGTTAGGATCAGGGCAATTGCGGCAGGTATCTACAGAACGTATTGCAGAAATAAACTCATATATGGTAGAAGTTGGGATAATAGTTTTCCTGCAAACTATCGAAGTCTTACTGTTCAAAGGTTGCTGCAACTGGGGGTGGGGTAAGGCAACGGGGGGCTGGACTCCCACCCATGGTAGCACCAAATGGTGGGTTCGGGACTTCAGGGTAGAGGGCGGGTTTTGGGGAGTGACGTGTATTATGAATGGTTCCGTGCGTCTGTGTTGTGTATGGTTGTGGCGTTGTGCGGAACTGAGATCTTGGATTAATCCTAATATGGTCATGCATCTTGATAATACATATAAAAAGCAATATTTCAGTATATGTTCCAGCCTCTGCAAGGCTGAACCGGCTACCGACTATTTACCTGGAGTTTACCTGGAGAGAGTTTCGGGGGTCAACGCCCCCGCGGCCCGGTCTGTGACCAGGCCTCCTGGTGGATCAGCGCCTGATCAACCAGGCTGTTGCTGCTGGCTGCACGCAAACCAACGTACGAGCCACAGCCCGGCTGATCAGGAACTGACTTTAGGTGCTTGTCCAGTGCCAGCTTGAAGACTGCCAGGGGTCTGTTGGTAATCCCCTTTATGTGTGCTGGGAGGCAGTTGAACAGTCTCGGGCCCCTGACACTTATTGTATGGTCTCTTAACGTGCTAGTGACACCCCTGCTTTTCATTGGGGGGATGGTGCATCGTCTGCCAAGTCTTTTGCTTTCGTAGTGAGTGATTTCGTGTGCAAGTTCGGTACTAGTCCCTCTAGGATTTTCCAGGTGTATATAATTCATGTATCTCTCCCTCCTGCGTTCCAGGGAATACAGGTTTAGGAACCTCAAGCGCTCCCAGTAATTGAGGTGTTTTATCTCCGTTATGCGCGCCGTGAAAGTTCTCTGTACATTTTCTAGGTCGGCAATTTCACCTGCCTTGAAAGGTGCTGTAAGTGTGCAGCAATATTCCAGCCTAGATAGAATAAGTGACCTGAAGAGTGTCATCATGGGCTTGGCCTCCCTAGTTTTGAAGGTTCTCATTATCCATCCTGTCATTTTTCTAGCAGATGCGATTGATACAATGTTATGGTCCTTGAAGGTGAGATCCTCCGACATAATCACTCCCAGGTCTTTGACGTTGGTGTTTCGCTCTATTTTGTGGCCAGAATTTGTTTTGTACTCTGATGAAGATTTAATTTCCTCATGTTTACCATATCTGAGTAATTGAAATTTCTCATCGTTGAACTTCATATTGTTTTCTGCAGCCCACTGAAAGATTTGGTTGATGTCCGCCTGGAGCCTTGCAGTGTCTGCAATGGAAGACACTGTCATGCAGATTCGGGTGTCATCTGCAAAGGAAGACACGGTGCTATGGCTGACATCCTTGTCTATGTCGGATATGAGGATGAGGAACAAGATGGGAGCGAGTACTGTGCCTTGTGGAACAGATCTTTTCACCGTAGCTGCCTCGGACTTTACTCTGTTGACGACTACTCTCTGTGTTCTGTTAGTGAGGAAATTATAGATCCATCGACCGACTTTTCCTGTTATTCCTTTAGCACGCATTTTGTGCGCTATTACGCCATGGTCACACTTGTCGAAGGCTTTTGCAAAGTCTGTATATATTACATCTGCATTCTTTTTGTCTTCTAGTGCATTTAGGACCTTGTCGTAGTGATCCAATAGTTGAGACAGACAGGAGCGACCTGTTCTAAACCCATGTTGCCCTGGGTTGTGTAACTGATGGGTTTCTAGATGGTGGTGATCTTGCTTCTTAGGACCCTTTCAAAGATTTTTATGATATGGGATGTTAGTGCTATTGGTCTGTAGTTCTTTGCTGTTGCTTTACTGCCCCCTTTGTGGAATGGGGCTATGGCTGTTGTTTTTTAGTAACTGAGGGACGACCCCCGTGTCCATGCTCCCTCTCCATAGGATGGAAAAGGCTCGGGATAGGGGTTTCTTGCAGTTCTTGATGAACACAGAGTTCCATGAGTCTGGTCCTGGGGCAGAGTGCATGGGCATGTCATTTATCGCCTGTTTGAAGTCATTTGGCGTCAGGATAACATAGGATAGGCTTGTGTTAATCAAATTTTGTGGCTCTCTCATAAAAAATTAATTTTGATCTTCGACTCTCAGTCTGGTTAGCGGCTTGCTAAAAACTGAGTCATATTGGGACTTGAGTAGCTCACTCATTTCCTTGCTGTCATCTGTGTAGGACCCATCTTGTTTAAGTAGGGGCCCAATACTGGGCGTTGTTCTCGATTTTGATTTGGCATAGGAGAAGAAATACTTTGGGTTTCTTTCGATTTCATTTATGGCTTTTAGTTCTTCCCGCGATTCCTGACTCCTAAAGGATTCTTTTAGCTTAAGTTCGATGCTTGCTATTTCTCTGACAGTGTCTCCCTACGCATTCAGATATATTGACCTCTTTACCCGCTCTTTTAAATTCTTTTTCCGTCGTCTGTAAAGGAGCGCCTGTCTCTTTCTATTTAAACATCTACTCCTCCTTTTTTCTTAGAGGAATAAGCCTTGTGCATACACGAGTGCCACCGAGTTAATCTGTTCAAGGCAAGTTGGGGTCTGTGTTGTTTTAGTATATCTTCCCAGCTTATATCGGTTAGGACTTGGTTTACCTTGGTCCCACTTTATGTTTTTGTTATTGAAGTTGAATTTGGTGAATGCTCCCTCGTGACTATTCTCATTTTTGTCGGTCTGGGGTCCCACCCCATACTGTCTGAACCTCAAATTATGTTGTGATCTGAGTATTTTGTTTTTGATATGGGACATTTCTTATCAGATCATCATTGTTAGTGAAGATGAGGTCTAGTGTATTCTCCAGTTTTGTAGGCTCTATTATTTGCTGGTTTAAATTGAATTTTGTGCAGAGATTTAAAAGCTCTTTGTGAGTGTGAGTTTTCATCAGAGCTGCCTCCTGGTGTATTACGGGCAACAATATTATTTGCTATATTCCTCCATTTTAGGTGCCTTAAGTGAAATCCCCCAGGAGCAAGATGTTGGGTGCCGGAGCTGGAAGATTTTCCCAGACAGTGGTCAATTTTTAAACAGCTGTTCCTGGAATTTGCTGGGATTGTTGCATCCGGAGGCTTGTAGGCCTAAAACCACAATGACTAGGTTTTGGTTCTCGAACCTTTACTGCTAAAACTTCCACTACATCATTTGAGGCACTATTGACTATGGCAGGCTTGGTGAAGTATGTTGGGTCTTTCCTGGATTCCCTACGTTTTGTTTAGTTATTTGTAAGCGAAGCCTCGCTATATCACCGCTAAAAGTCACGTTATACTGCCTTTAAGGAAATGTTATAACAGCCCTTTTTGGTGAGGGTTTTAAACTTTTTGATAAGGCAAAAGTTTCAATTGGCCAAAGATTGTTCGAATAGTAGTAGAGTCACCTTTGAGGGGGGGGTTGAGATGTAATATGTCCTATATTGTATCTTTGGGCATTTAAGTTCCTTGGGCAGACGCTTTAGTCGGATATGTTGTTCTGTCACCAAGTGATATCAAATGTAATTTTTTTTATCATTTATGGTTGCATATAGTCTGCTGATGTTCAATTAAGCACCTTTACTAATATCACTGTATACAAGTAAGATATTTTTATGGGTTTATAATTAGTTTGAGAACTAATATGGGGTTAGTCGGGGTATTTTTTTTTTATATTTTATTGAAAAACGCAATACACAATTATACATGTAGACAATGTAGCAATGAAACGTAAACCATTATATAAAAACAAAAGAAAACTCCACATTCCCTACCTTAGCACTAAACTTATACATAAGAAAACACACGTTCAACTAAAAAGTTTGATACACCCCCAAAAAAAAAACCCAACCATCACACATAACATACATTTAACTAAAATAAAGACAAGCCCACAGCCTTTAAATACAGGTGGGTTTATTACATCCAAAATTGCAGCATAAACACAATATGCAATATAACCCAAAGAATGTCACAGGTATTTACATTTTACATAAAACTGTATGTACGAAGACATTTTCAATTATCCAAAAATTCTTTACACACTTATTATTGTTGTATATTAAACTTCTATCAAATACATAATACATAACACCTCAATAATTACGAAACAAATAAAGGTTAGAAAATAACAATCTCCACACCTCACCACAGAAAAAACTAAACACAGTATTTTAAAACAAAAAGATTCGTCCCACCTCACTTCCATACACTACATTCATCCCACAAGCGAACAAACACACATCACCTACAAAAGGGAAATTACACAATCACGTATATTTAGTAAATTTTGCAAATATAATTTCCATTTTTAAGTAACAAACTTCTTTACCATATAATAAAATATACATAGTCATTACTATTAACATTAATTAAAACAAGTACTATATTCTTATTCTACAGACAGCAGCATTCTTGCCTCACCATCCTAACCCTACTTAACACATTGTACATGAACACGTCCTTTTTATACCCATCACCTCGATAATATTCATTGAACTTCACCGAATACTAATATACAACCCATTTCTGAGTACATGAAATTCTCTTACATACTGCTATATACACTTAATGTATGATAAAAAACACACACATTTCAAATTTTTCCCTTATTAGCAGTACATTTGGTACACAGACATATTTATCACGCCCTCATGTCCCCTTTTCTTTGATACAACCACCAGGGCCTGATAATACATTACAACCCATTCCAAATTTAACTTATCCATTACTTACATCAGTAAACCATCCTGAGTATGACCGTATACTTTTCACTTCACACAAAAAATTGCTCATTTCCTGTCCATAAAAATCTTAACAACGTTTCCCTTACGAAACCCCAAAAAAAACTTACTTAAAGCACACTCCACAAAATACACTGCTATTTCACACCATATCAAGGAACTCCCATACGTTCCCAAATTCTGAACGAGCCGGGTGCAACCCCTGAAATTCCTAACACATTCCCCCCCCCTTTTTTTTTTTTTTTTTCTCCGCCAACAAACCTCTGACATTCATACTTCGATATCCTTCAGGAAAAAACCCTTCCCCATCTACTTCCGTATATCCCCCTATTACGACAAGGTTTTGTACATTGTTGCAGCCAATACCTTCTTTCGCACCAGCCAATTCCCCTTACCACGCATGGCCCATGATAGGAAAACAAAATCCGTTATGATGTACACCAAAGCACGCTGCACAGACTCTTCCACACCTCCCACATCTAAACTCAATACTCTTAATACCGATATCCTCCCCTACCCACCCTCCTAAAAATCCCACCCATCCACTCCCGTATACACTCCAAATTTGTACAAAAATATGCTACATGAAAAGGTGTCTTCCTGTCCCCAAACGCCCTACATACGTCCTGCACCATCAACCCTCTCTCCCGAAGCACCACACCAGACGGCAATATTCCATGAAGGAAATGAAACATTACCTCTCTCACTCGCGGTCTGATGCGCACCAACCGCAACCTTACCCATATGTCTCCCCATGCATACATTGGGCATATGCCCTCAACATTCGCAATCACCCTCACCCCTACAGCACGCTCCAGAACACCTACCCGTATCCTAGACGGATCTCTAACATACAATAAAGCTCGCAGCACATCCTCACACTCTTTCATCTCTGATCCTAGCCACAACCTTCGTGCCTCCTCATATAATGCTTGCACATTCGTATCTCAACCCTTGAGTAGAGAGGAGGTGTGCTGCTGCTACCCCCTGGTGTTGACTGGGTGCAGTAATATTTTCACAACATGGCGCAGGCTTGTCACCGGCGGGTTAATACAGTCTGTATTGAATTAACCAGTGGAGCTATCACGGGGCCGTCTATGGAGTTACTTCTACCAGCAATAATTAGAGACACCTGCAGCATAGATACTGAAGAGATTTGTGGACTTGCCTTGAATGGCACGAAGAGGATATTTCTTAAATTCAATTCGGCGAGTATGTATGAGGAAGTGGTGAACAAGTTTCAGGAAGTGGCCATACCTGTGAATCATGCTGTCACGGTGAGGATGCATGATGTATCAAGTTACTTCCCTTGGGTGAAGATCAGGAATGTGCCATTCAAGGCGGATGCATCTGACATAAGGTTCGCCATGAGTAAATATGGGACAGTACACACGGTCACTGCAGGAAGATGGTCAGCTGGTACGTATATGGGGATACCTGAGGGTACGTACTCTGCAAAGATGACGATACGACATCCTATACCGTCGTATGTGGTGATGGAAGATTTCAGAACTCAGGTATTTGTGACATATGCAGGGCAACGATGCACTTGTCGTTTGTGCGGGTCGTATGAACACCTGGCAGTGCAATGTGGTAGAGGACGTGGAGACAACGACCTGCAACAACGAAGAAAAGTAGAGGAGAGGAGAGTGGAGCAAGAACAGCCTTTTTCGACACTGCCTCCGCAGAGTGCGTCATGGAGTGAGGAGGTTGAGAGGGCAGAGAAGAAGGCAGGTGCTACAAGGGGGGGGGACTCCCCTTCCTTGGACGTGGTTCAGGCATTGGAGGAGATCATCGCGGAAGTGAATGATAGCAAGGAGGAAGCATCGATAAGGACGACACTTGTGGATATTTTGGGCACGGGGCCTTATCAGGAAGAAGGCACGGTCCTGGATCTTGAGACTACTATGGAGGACAGAGGGGCGAAGATAGTTCGTCCTAAGGTTCTTGTCAGTGAATACGGTGGAGGTTGGGGTTCATCGTTGTGATGAGCTTGATGACGAGATGCAGGTCGATGACGACGCGAAAGCACGCAGCAGCGCTTTATGATTCAGATGAAGTGCTTATGCCCGCACAATGTTCAGGGAAGAAAACATGGGCAGATGTCACGCAGAGGGGTTCAAAAGACACTCAGGGACAGGGATCGAGTAAGAGTGCACAAAAAGGGGGGGAGGGATAAGAGTGCAATGAGGCAATCAGGTGACAAAAAGGTTGTGTCAAGAGGGAAACCTTCTTTGTCGGTTTTAAGTGCTTGACATTGAACATCAATGGTTTGAGGTCGCAGAGAAAGTGTGAGTGGTTTAGGGAGTTTTTGGAGCGTCATGGTGTTGACGTTGTGTTCTTGCAGGAGCATAATTATAGACATGGTTATGAGTTGAAGGTGGAGGGATATAAGGTGTATGTTGAACATGCAGTCAGATTGAAAGGCGGTGTGGCTATATTGGTAAAGGAAACTAGCCCGTTGGTTGTTAGGCATTGTGAAGGGGGGGAGGGGAGGGTGATACATGTGGATGGATTATGGGGTCAGGTAAAGATGACGTTGGTGTGTGTGTACGGCCCGGCAGAGGGTGACGTACACGTAAAGAATAAATTTGTGAGGGACGTGCTGGTTTACTACTTGCGTGGATTGCCAGGGGTAGCCGTGATAGGAGGTGATTGGAACTATGTGATAAGGCGTAAGGATGTGGAACCGAGGGAGGCGGTGCATTGTATGGGAATATTGGGAGAATTGTTATCAGGGGTGGGTTTGATCGATATCTGTGGGGGAGGAGGTAGAGCATACATTTATTAGGCGTGGGTATGCTGCTAGGCTCGATCGTTTGTACGTCCCCAGAAGGGTAGTAATACATAGGGTGAGGGTGTTGGATGTGGTATTTTCTGATCATAGGGGTGTTATGGTGGATTTGGGTTGAGAGGGGTTTCCATGAAGGGGTAGGGGGTATTGGAAGTTAAATGTAAAGTTGTTGCATGAAGAAGAATATAGACAGTCACTTAAACAGTTTTGGGAGGGGTTGGAGGCAGAAGCGCCTGGGAATGGTGATCTGGTTAGATGGTGGGACTCGGTGGCGAAATCAGGTATTAAGGATTTTTATGTACGTAGTGGGGGGGAATATAATACGTTAAAGTATGAGTTTCAATCTTATCTTGAGGGGCAGTTGAACGTGGGATGGTTAGTTACCCGGTGGGAGATATTGAGGGATTAAAGGAGAGCATTAGGGATTTGCAAAATGAAAGATTTGATGGTGCACGCGTTTTGGCGGGGTTGGAGGAGGTGTTATGGGGTGATAGGCCATCGGCGTGTGTATTGAGAGGACAGCATAAGAGGAGAGCAGCGACGGAGATGATGGGATTAACTGTTCATGTGGGGATGGGAGGGTATAGGGAAGGGCAGGTATTGATGTCGACTGAAGGTATGAGTGGATATCTTGATGCATGGTTTAGGTCATATGCACAACATGTGGGTATACGAGATGATGCTTTAAGAGAAATGGGTGGTTATGTGCAATGCGAGCTTGATGGTAGAGATAGGGAGACTTTGGAAGGACAGATTACGGAAGGGGAAATTTGGCAAGCTATAGCAGGTGCAAGTTTAGGTAAGGCACCGGGTGTAGATGGGTTGACTAATGATTTTT
>NC_069430.1:48374174-48389259 GCF_026875155.1 Cherax quadricarinatus
GATCCAAGGCAGCCAGCTTTCGGGGAAAGAAGGTTTACAGCTTTCATCTCATCCCTGCATGCATCAGCCTTACTAGAGATATTAACAATGCAAGGAATTCGCGAGAGCAGGCGAATATACACAAACCACTGACCGCCTGCTCTTGTGAATTCCTTGCATTGTTAATATCTCTAGTAAGGCTGATGCATGCAGGGGATGAGATGAAAAGCTGTAAACCTTCTCCCTGAAAGCTGGCTTGCCTTGGATCAACGTGTAGCGCAAGCTGCACGCCAAGGTATTGTACACTGTGGGTAGATTGGTTATAGCACTGCGTACCTTGTTCCAAGGTTCGTAGGTTCGAGTCTCCTTCAGCCAGAGATCAGTGTTTGTGTATATTTCGCCTGCTCTTGTGAAGAATTCCTTATATATATATATATATATATATTTATATATATATATATATATATATATATTTTTGTGTGTGTGTGTGTATGTATATAATATGTATGTGTGTTATATATATATATATATATATATATATATATATATATATATATATATATATATATATATTATATATGTAAATTAATAATATTGTCAAGGTTGGATAAGTTTTGTCCTACCTATCTATGTATTATATATATTATTAATATATATATATATATATATATATATATTATATATATATATATAATATATATTATATATATTATATATATATATATATATATATGGAAAGTACCACCTCTATGGCTGGAATGGGGACCCTCATCTCAGAGAAGACAATAAACGTACCTCGAGAAAAACTCAAGGTTCTCCCCGGAGCTGTTTGAATATTTTCTTCTCCTACCACCCCCTATATATTTTTTATTCTATGTGAACATTTATTAATAAACAAAATACATTTACAGAAAAAAACATATATATATATATATATATATATATATATATATATATATATATATATATATTATATATATATATATATATATATATATATATATATATATATATAATATATATATATATATATATATATATATATATATGTATATATATATATATATATATATATATATATATATATATAATATATATATATATATATATATATATATATATATATATATATATATATATATATATTTTATATATATATATGCAAAACAACCACTCTGAAAGAATAGAGAAATTCCAAGCCTTTCGTGACTACTCACATTATCAAGGAACTATGATATATATTATATATATATATATATAATATATATATATTATATATATATATATATATATATATATATATATATATATATATATATATATATACAGTGGTCCCTCAATAATCGACCGGCCTGAAAGTCGACCATTTCGGAATCAACCGTTTTTTTTCGACAAAATATTGACTCGGGAAAATTTACCGAAATTCGTTTATCGACCCGTCTCGACCCGTCGTCCAGACGCGTATGCACGAGTAAGCGCGGCCTCGACCCACCTCAGCCTTCCTTCCCAGCCAGTGTGCCATTGTTTACCAGTTAGCAGCGGTCCTCTCACGTGCTCCAGTGAAATATTTCATAATATTTCATTTATTTTAGTGCTTGCAAGTTATTTAAGTGCTAAATAAGCTACCATGGCTCCAAAGAAAAGCTCCTAGTGCCAAACCTTTGTAAAGAAGGTGAGAAATACCATTGAATTTAAGAAAAACATCATTGAACAATATGATAGTGCGTACGTGTGGGCGAACTGGCGAGGATGTATAACAAAAATCATTCAACCATATCTTCCCCTCATACCCAATGAAAAAGGGAAATCAAGGATGCTGTTTTTTCCAAAGGGGGAAAATATGCGGAAAAAAATGAGATCCCAGTATTTGGAAGGGGTTTTGGAAGTTATTATTGGTGTGGATAAATGAAAAAACAATACCCATTTGACAGCCCCTTTTTGCCCCGGATTTTTTTGGTGAAAAGGTTTTAAGGCATTTTGCATGAAGTTTTGGGTTTAAATTTAAATTGCCGGGCCAAATAGTGGTTAAAGGGGTGAGGGGTTTTTAAGGGGCCAGCAAAAGGCTGGTTTGAGAGATTTAAAAAGCGAACGGGCATCACAGTGAGGTAAGGCATGGTGGGGCCCTGCCAGTTCGGACCACAAGGCGGTGAAAAATATGTGAAATAAATTTCCAGGAGTACATAGGGGCTAAAGGAAACGCCCCCCTGAACAAGTGTTAAATTTGTGACAAAAACGGGGCCTTTCTTCTGGAAGAAAAATGCCAAAAAAGGCCCTTCATTACACAAGAGGAAAAGTAAAAAAAAAATCCCCAGGACAAACCCTATGAAAGACAGGCTGACGCTAATGTTCGTGCTAATGCTAGGGGGGATTTAAAAATTGGAAGCCGTTACTAGTGAAACCATTTTTGAAAACCCCAGTGTGTTCGGGAAAAACAATGTTTTGAAGAGTAAATTTTGTGTTTTTTTTTTGGAAATCTAGTATTTAAGGGTTTTTGGGGTTCACCGGGGGGAAATTTTGTAGTTTGGGGGTTTCAACGAAGTTTTTGGGCCTGGGTGTGAAAAATTCCCTTTCCTGGGAAAAAATTGGGATCTCAAGTGCCTGTAGTAATGGAAATGCACCTGCTCATCCCCCAAATTTGGGATGACCAAATTTCTGAAGGAGTTTGGGTTCATTCAGTAAAGTTCTTTCCCCCCCGAATACCATCCTTCCCCCAAACCCGGGGGACCAGCGGCCCATTGCAAATTTTAAAAAAAACTGTACCCCAAAGAAATTTTTTTAAAAGGGTGCTTCAATGTGACCTGCCCTCACTTAAACCCTACGAGTTTTTTGGGAAAAAGAAAAATTCAGTATTTTCCATTGTGTAAGCCTTTTTGGTAAGGCTTGGGGGGAGTGCCCTACCAGGATTTTGAACTCTGTAGCGGAAAAAATTTTGTGGCCGGGATTTGTCGACAAGAGGGTTTTGGAAAGGGGTTTGGGGCTGACCCGGATGGGGCCTATGTCAGTTTTAAAAACTCTTTTGCGGCACGGGGGAGTTCCTGGGGTTGGATGGAGTTTGGAGGATGTGGAAGAGTTGGGGGAGGCCCAAAAAACAAAGAGTAACCATGGGGAGCTGCAAAAATTCAGCGGAAGAGCAACAGTCGCACTCAGAATCTTGCTGCAGAGGGGGGGAAGAGAGATGGAAAAGGGTTTCCCCTTCTTCAGAAATTAAGGTTTTTTTACTTTGGGGTAAATGGAAAGATTTATGGAAACCTTTACCCAAGAAAAGGGAGTTGAAAGCCAAAACCCGGCAACTTTTTAAAAGTGAAAGAGTTTTGGGCCCTTTTTAGGGAAGTTTTAAAGAGACGCCAGAAACAAGCTCTCTCACAGTTATTTTGGGGAGACGGGGACTCCAGTGACTCTCAAGCGGGTTTCCGTGGCAATTAAGAAACAGAGAAAAAGAAGCAACCCCAAAAAAAGAAAAGGGTACCTGAGGTGTTGCGGGAAAGGGGTTTCCCCTTCCAAACTATAAACAATCCACTCCCCAGTCTCCCAAAAACCAAAGAAGAATCTCCAATAAAGGTAAGTTTTTTTATGCTGTTAATTTTTCATTCATCTTTTCCCCATTGTATTGTTTATGTACTACATGAATTTTCTGAAAAAAATTTTTTTTGTTTTAATTTTTCTGGTGTCAGGAACGGGAAAAAATTAAATTTTCCCATTTTTTTCTTTTTGGGGAAAAATTTGATTCGAAAAAATCGACCATTTCGATAACCCGACCGGTTTTAAACGGTTTAAACCGTCGATAATCGGGGGAAACCATGTATATTATATATATATTTTATAAATTTTATATATTTAAAAAAAAAAATATATATTAATATATATATATATATATATATATATATTTTAAAATGAAATTATTTATAAAAAAGGGGAGAAGAAAGATGAAAAATTTGAAAGAACAGGTTTTCCCCTTTTACAGGAAACGGAAAAAGAATAACGAGGGGGTTTAAAAGAGGCTAATAATCTGAAATGCAAAAGGGAGACAAGGGCCCAAAAATAATAGAAAACTTTTAACAAAAGCTAAAGGAAACTTATAGGGGGTCAGGAATTCGGAAGAACTAAAAACCCTTTAAATGAAATCGAAAGAAATTTAAAAGTAATTCTTTTGTGATCCCAAATCAAAGTCGAAACATCCAGTTTTGGGGCCGCAAATTAAAAAGGGGGAATTGGGTTTACACATTGAAAAGAAAGGGGAAATGAGTGGGCTACTAAATTTCCCAATAGGGCCCTCAGTTTTAGCAACCCGCTAACCAACGGAGAGTCGAAGATAAAAAATAAATTTTTTTAATGAGAGAGCCACAAAATTTGGTTAACACGCCTATCTGATGTTACCCTGACGCCAAATGACTTCGAACAGGCGAAAAAATAAACTGCCCATGCACTCTGCCCCAAGGCCAACCCCTGGAACTCCTTTTTTTCATAAAGAACTGCAAAAAAAGCTTTTACCATCCTTTGGAAGGGAGCAGGGAACCTGGGGTGTCTCACAGTTACTAAAAACAACAGACATACCCCCACTCCACGGGGGGGGCAGAAAAGCAACAGCAAAAAAAACCTACAGACCGATAGAACAAACATCCCAAATATCATAAAAATCTTTTTGAAAGGGCCCCTAAGAAACAAAAACACCACCCATCTAGACCCCCAAATCGTTAAACAAACCGGGGCAACAGGGGTTTAGAGAAAGGGCCGCCCCTGTCTTTTCTAAAGCTACTGGATCACTATGAAAAAGGCCCTTTGTTTGAAACTAAAAAGACAAAAAAAAAGCAGGGGAATATATAAAGACTTTCAAAAAAATTGGGAACAAGTGTGCCCATGGCGTAATAACGAAAAAAATGAGTTCTAAAGAAATAACGGGAAAAGGGTTGGTAGTTGGATCTATAATTTTCCTCACAAAACAGAACAAAAAGAGTGTAGTCAACAGATTTAAAAAGTCCGGGGCCATACAGTGAAAAGCCTTTTTTCCACAAGGAACAGAAACTCGCCCCCAAATTTTTGTTTTTTCCAATCCTCATACTGACATGAAAAAGGGAGTCAGACAGAAACCGGGTTTCTTCCTTTACAGATAAAAACCGGGAATCTGAAATGACAGTGTTTTCCCCATTGCAAACACTGAAAGGCTCCAAACGGACATAAAACCCAAAAAAAATCTTTAAATTTGGGCTGCAGAAAAAAATAAAAATTTAAACCCCCGAGGAAAAATTTTCCCTTTTTCCCCCGATATGGTAAACATGAGGAAATTAAAATTTTAAAACAGAGTAAACCCCAAAAATTCCGCCACAAACTAGAGCAAAAACCAAACCCGCCCAAAGCCCTTAAAGTGACCATTTCGGAGGATCTCCCCTTTCAAGGACCTAACTTTGTATCAATCGAAATCTGCTAGAAAATAGAGGGGGAAAATAATGAAAAACCTTCAAAAACAGGGATGCCGGGCCCCATGATGACACTTTTCCCGGGTTTCGCTTGTTCTAAGCTGGAATTTGTCCCCAAAGTAAAGCCCCTTTTTCAAGGGGGTGAAATTGCTTACCTAAAAAAATGTGCAAAAAAACCTTCACTGCGTGCATAACGGAGAAAAAAAACACCTCTTTTAAATGGGGGGCCTTGAGGTTCCTAAACCTGTTTTTCCCTGGAACCCAGGGGGGAGGGGCTACAGTTTATTTTAAACCTAAAAAATTTCCTAGAGGGACTAGTCCGAACTTGAAACACAAAAATCACTCCAACGAAAGAAAAAGGACTGGCAAAACAATGAAAACACCCCCCCGGAAAAGCAGGGTGCACAAAGAACCCCTAAGAGAAACACAGAAATGTGTCACCGGCCCCAAGACTGTTCAACTGCCTCCCCCCCCATACATAAAGGCAGTCTTCATGAAGGCCCCTGGAAAAGCCCCCAAATTTCCTGGCTGTGGCTCGTATTTGGGAAGCGTGCAGCCAGAAAATAAAAGCCAATTGATCAGGCCCTGAGCCATTATGAGGCCCCGGTCACAGAAACCGGGGCCCCGGGGGGCGTTGACCCCCGGGAAATCTTTTCCCGGTAAAATTTAAAGGGAAAACTTGGGTTAAAAAAAAAAACTTTCCAAAGTATTTTTTAAAATTGTTTTTTTACATTATAACTTGACAAGAAAATATTTTTAAAAATTTTTTTAAAAATTATTAAACATGATATGACGTAAATTTATCATAACTTAAAAATTCCCTTCAGGCCTGACGAAAAACTCAAAACACCACCACATCCGTATTACTCATTTACTCCACCACACGAAATTTTGTCATAACATCCACCACCCCTGGGATTAGTCATATAAAATTCCCCCCACACCGGTTTTTTTTCTCATATACTTCCCCCACACTGTAGTTTCTCATAAACAAACCACCACCCCGTAGTTTATATACATCCACCACACAATTGTTTGTCATATACATCCCCCACACGTTGTTTCCATATACAACCACCCCAAAAATTTTTAGGGCTTTACATCCACCACACTGTAGTTATTTAATAAATCCCCCCCCACCCAAAAAATGTTAGTCCAAAAACTTTCCAAACCCCACTGTTTAGTTAAATTTATACATCCACCCACTGAGTTAAATCTTTTACATCCACCCAAATGGAAATTAGTCATATACAAACCAAACCCCACTGTAGTTACTCTAAATCCCCACACTGTATTAGTCCTATACAAACCCCACACTGTTGTTAGGGCAAAAACTTTCCCCCCACCTGGTTTGTCATATACATTAACCAAAACTTAGGTTTGTCATATAATCCCCCACACTGTGTTTTTCTCATATAAATCCACCACACGGAAATTAGTCATTTTCATCCACCCCCAAAATGTTGTTAGGCATAAAAAAACCAAAAAACCCCCAATGTAGTTTTTTCCCTTACACCACCCAAATGTAGGGGAAATCTTATACATCCCCACACTGTAGGGGAGTCAATCTTTCCACCACCCTGTAGTTATCAGAAAATTTCCCCCGGGCCCGGGTTTCAAAATACTCCACCACACTTTTGTTTTGTTTATAAAATCCCCCACACTGTAGTTTCTATTTTACAAACCACCAACTGTTGTTAGTCCTTACATCCCCCAACTGTTTGTTAGGCATATACACCCCCCCACTGTTGTTACTCATATACATCCACCACAAATGTATTACTTTATAACAAACCACCAAAATGTAAATTACTCAAAACATCCACCACACCCGTTTGTTATCAAAAAACCCCCACCCCACTGTTTGTTTTTCTCAAATACATCCACCACACTTTTAATTTCTCCAAAAAATCCCCCCACCCCTGTAGTTACTCATATACATTAAAAAAAAACTGTAAGTTATCATATACATCCACAAAAACAATTGTTATTTATATACACCACCCCCCAAGTAGGTTTGTCATATAAAATTCCCCCCACACTTTTATTTTTCATATACATCCACCACACTGTAGTTATCCCTAACATCCACCCCACTGTAGTTAGTCATATACATTTCCCCCACACTGTAGTTAGTCATATACATCCACCACACTGTATTTTTCATATAAAATTAACCACCAAATGTAGTTAGTATATACATCCACCCCACTGTAGTTAGTCCAAAAAATCCACCACACTGTAGTTTTCCTTTATATACATCCCCACACTGTAGTTACCATATACATCCACCAACAAATTGTTAGTAAAATACATCCACCAAACAATTTTTGATTATACATCCAACCCCACTGTAGTTTCTCATATACAAACCGCCCACTGTAAAATTTGTCATATACATCCACCACACGAATTTTGTCATATACATCCACCCCACTGTAGGTTTTCATAAAACATCCCCCCACAAATAATTTTTCATTTTAAAATCCCCCAAAACGTAGTTTTTCTGATATACATCCACCCACTGAAGTTAGTCATATTTCATCCACCCACTGTTGTTAGTCTTTAAAACCCATCCCCCTGTTTTTTAGTTTATAAAACATTTCCCCCACGCTTTTTGTTATTCCTTTTTCTCCACCCCCACTGTAGTTTTTCATATTCATCCACTACACAAAATTTTTAGTCCCTATACATCCAACCCCAACTGTTGTTAGTCATTTTACATCCTCCACACTTTTTGTTAGTCATAAACAAACCACCACACAGTTTTAGTCATTTTCATCCACCACACAGTTGTTTGTCAAAACACCCCCCACCCCACTGTATTTCAATATACATTAACCACCAAATGTAATTTTCATATCACCCCCACCTGTAGTTAGTCATTACATCCACCACACAAGTTTTAGTCATATACATCCACCACATGTATTTTTGTCATATACATCCACCACACTGTAGTTAAATCATATACCCTCCACCCACTGTATTACTCATAACATTAAACCCACTGAGTTACTCGTATACATTTCCCCCACACTGGGGTTAGTCATTTACGTTAACCAAACTGTAATTTAGTCATATACATCCCCACTCTGGGAGTTTTTTTCCCTATAATTAACCACACTGGAGGTTTTCTATACATCCAAACCCCACATGCCCCCCCACCCTGCCCCAGGGGGGAGGCTCATGGAACTTTGTTCATCAAGAACGCAAGAAGCCCCTACACGGCCTTTTCCTTTCCCAAGGAGAGGGAGCATGGACCGGGGGGGTCCCACAGTTACTAAAAAAAAACAGACATAAACCCCCCTCCACAAAGGGTCCCAAAAACAAAAAGCCAAAGAAAACCCGGCCCCAAAAGCCCCTAACAACCCTATTCATAAAAATCCCCTGAAAGGGGCCTAAGAAAACAAGATCACCCCCCATCTAGAAAAACCCCTTCAGTTTTAAAAACAAACCCCGGGGAACATGGGTTTAGAACAGGTCGCCCGTCGTCTCAAATATTGGATACTACGACAAGGTTCCCCAAATGCATAGAAAAACAAAAAAAAATGCCGATTTTAAAATATAAAGCTTTGCAAAAGCCTTCGACAAATGTGGGGCCATGGCCCTAATTGGCACAAAATGCGTGCTAAGGGGAATTTAAAAGGAAAAAATCGGTCGATGGATCCCTTTAAATTTTTTCACCCCAACAGAACACAGAGGTATTTGGGCAACAGAGTAAATCCCAGGCACTACGGTGGGGAAAAAACTCTGTTCCACAAGGGACAGTACTCCCCCTCCCACTTGTTCCTAACCTCAAAAACCCCACAAAAGACAAAGGGTGTCAGCCACACACCTGTCTTCCTTGCCGATACACCCAATCTGCATGCGTGTTTCCCCTTGCAGACCCCTGCAAAGTTTCCCGGCGGACATCAAAAACCAAAAACTTTTTAATGGGGCCCGCAGAAAACAAAAAGAAAATTAAAAGATGAAAAAAATTTTAATTTTCAAAAATCAGGGAAACATTTAGGAAAAATTTAAAACTTCATCGAGTACAAAAAAAAATTTGGCCCCAAAATAGAGGGGGGAAAATTTTAAGTCAAAGCCCGGGAGTGGGGTATAGTCGGAGGAAATTTTCCCTTTAAGGACCATAACATTGTATCAATCGCATCTGCAGAAAAATGACAGGAAAAAATAATGAGAACCTTCAAAATAGGGAGGCCAAGCCCATTTATGGGCACTCTTTGGGGCATTTGGGTTTTATCTAGGCGGAAAATTTTGCACACTAACAGCACCTTTCAAGGCAGGGGGAAAAATTCCGACCCAGAAAATGTACAGGGGAAACTTTTACGGCCCCGCATAACGGAGATAAAACCCCTCAATTTAAATGGGAGCGCTTTTAGGTTCCTAAACCCTGAAATTCCCCGGGAACCCCAGGGGGGAGAGATACATGATTATTACACCTGGAAAATCCTAGAGGGGCTAGTACCGAACTTTTCACACCAAAATCATCACCCCGAAAGCAAAAAAACTTGGCAGACGAAAGCACCCCTCCCCCCAATGAAAAACAAAGGGGGGTCCCCTAGCAGTTAAGAGAAATAAATAAAATGTCAAAGGGGCCCCAGACTGTTCAAAAATGCCTCCCAGCAAAACTTAAAGGGGGATTACCCAAAAGACCCCTGGCAGTCTTCAAGCTGGCACTGGACAAGCACCTAATCAGTTCCTGATCAGCCGGGCTTGGCTGACTTGGTTTGCGTGCAGCCAGCAGCAACAGCCGGGTTGATCGGCTTTTTCCACTGGGAGGCCTGGTCACAGACCGGCCGCGGGGGGGTTTTGCCCCCCGGAATTTCTCTCCAGGAAAAACTCCAGTAAGCACAGTAGTTACTCAATACACCCAAACCACACTGTAGTTAGTCTTAAAAATCCCCACACTGTAGTTATCATATACATCCCCCACACTGTTTAGTCTTATACATCCCCCACACTGTTTAGTCTTATACTATTTTTTAGCTTAAGATATTTTTTGTTTTATATTTAAATTAAACTATAGATTCACTAAAAATCTTATGATTACAAGCATTGATCCTGATAAAAACCCCTTTTTTTTTAAGATTTAAATAAATCAAAAGTAACTGAAATTCTCACTGCAAACAATCAAAGGCACTTCTCAGTCCAACAAAAAACATAACTATTTTTAAACTACAAAATCAGATCTTTAAGCAAGCATTACGATGACCTCATAGCATTACTAAAATTCCTTTTCATGCCCAATATGTCCACATTACACTAACTGAAACCCGGCTAAAGCCCATAAAACCGATTCATGCCATTCCCGGTTTAAAAGCCTACACAAACTGAGGCCAGATCAACAAGGGGGGGGGACAGCCTTAACTACTCAACCAATAGAATGTTCTAATCTTGCACAAGGGATGAAATGGGGAAAAAATAATAGCTAAATTTAAAACAAAGTACCCACAAAAAAAACCCCTCACATTGATAAACATCTACAGATTCCCCAGTCAAACATTAGCCAATTTAGTCAAAATCTAGGAATAGTAACTATGCACGCATGAAAAAAAGATCACTTTCTACTCTCAGGTGACTTCAATAAAACTCCTGCAAGACCCGGACCCACACTTACTGAATTCACAAACACAAAGATAACTGTATGTTACTACCCCAAAAGTAAAAAAACCTCAAGATTACAGAGACTATGTTTTCCCCACTTGACCCCATCGGACCAAACCAAAACCCCTTTAAAAAAACAGGCATAATTTCAGATAAATACCACAGACCCTACCTATTTTCCTCATAACAAATTTGGAAACAAACCCCCAAAACCACTAAAGTCACCTTCAGACTTCACAATGAGGGAGCCCCTTTAAAAACCCACAACAGCAATAGCAAAAACCCCGATTGGGACACTGAGCTAGAAACCTATCAGATATTGAGAAATGTATTAAAAATTTTCTAAAAAAAACCCAATTTCCCTATAACAAGCACGCCCTAAAAAAATAAAAGTACAGCAAAGAGACTGAACATCCCCCGGCTAACACCCAGCATTCTCAAATTAAATCAAAACACCATTATGAAAAACAGTACAGAATGGGTCACATAACCCGAGACCCCAACAAAACGTTTCTCGGTCAATCCTAACCAGCCTGATAAGAAGGAGAAAGCGAGAGTACGGCACAACCATTGTATTATGAGAACAGATTCATCGCAACTTACGAGGGGATACAAAAAAGACCTGGAAAACCCTATCAGAAATTCTGGAACAAAAAGATATCACGAAATAGCGAAATCAAATTACAAAACAGAGAACCCCAACTCCCACCAACAGAAACAGCAAACAGCTCAATATTTCTTCTCCACTATAGACAAAACCTTGCCAATTAAAAATCCAAGCCAGATAATACCCACCAAATGCCTACCTCACCGGCAACTACCCGAACACACTGTTCCTATCTCTCGACAAACCCATATACGAAGTCTACCCTTATTATCAACGCACTAAAAAGAACAAGGACAGAGATTTAAATACCTTACCACCCCTTATATCCAAAAAAAGTGTCACAAGTGCTATCACCAATCAATGCTACACCTCTTTAACATATCCATAGTAATCCCCTCCACCTTCCCTACAGTACTCAAAATAGCAAGGGTCACCCCGATCCACAAAGGAGGGAGACCAAACAGAGTTGAATAACTATAGGGCCAATTATCCAACTTACACCCTCTCATCAAAAATCTTCGATAAAATACTTCATAAACGAACTAACTCCTACCTTACTCCCAAAACATATCACCCCTGCCAATTTTGGATTCAGGCCTAATAAAAAACTAATGATGCTATTATCACATGCTAGAACATATAATACACTGCAATAGAAGAAAAAAGAAGTCCCACTGGGGATCTATCATTGACTTACGTAAAGCTTATGAAAGGATACGTTTGACCAAGACTTAGCCACCACGTAAAACTTGTCACACTATGGTATGGAAAGAGGGCACTCCCTCAACTACCTCAAGTCTTACCTCTGCAACAGAAGCCAATATGTGTGTACGCAAATGGGCAAACACTTCTGCAAAACCATTACTGTTGGTGTGTCCCCCAGGAAGTTCCTTGGGCACTCTTCTCTTTCTCCTATACATAAATGACAACCTTCCAAATGCTTCGCAATTACTCAAAACCCCACTATTTGCAGATGACACTATAACATACGTCTTCTCTCAACCCGAGCCCAGTCACGCTAGCCAATACTGTAAATACAGAAATTTACAGAACATTATCCTACCTGGATGAGGACAGAACAAACTTACAACTAAACCATTGACAAAACCTACTTCATTCAGTTTGGGTAACAGAGCTACAATTCGCCTCTTAACATAATGATAATGGGATCACCTATCACAAAACTAACAGAGGGAAAATACTTAGGAATCCACCTTGATAATAGTCTCAAATTTCATACACAGATATCACATCAAATTTTCTAAGAAAATTTCAAGAACTGTAGGCATACAATCTGAATATACGATACTACTTGTTCCACAGTCAGCCCTCCTGGCCCTATATCACTCTCTTATTTTCCCCTATCTCACCTAATGAATTATGTGCATGGGCCTCAACAACAATATAACCAACTCAACCACTAATTATCCGACCTCGAAAACAGATTAAACAAAAAGGCATGCAGTTAGAAAAATAACAAATTCTCCCCTACAAGGCTAGCACACTCCACCAATATTCAATAAACTAACCTACACACCATACAAAACATCCATACTTATACTGCACCTATTACATACAAGAACACTTTAACTCTGATATTAACCCTCCCCACAATCATCTCCTTGCCAACCTCAAACAGAACACATGACCATAACAACAAGGCACTGATTCACTCTTTGATGTTACCTCTGTCCATCTCACACTATGCGAAAAAACTCAATGCACATAAAAGGCCCAAAAAACTGGAAATTCATACCCCTGTAAATATAAAAACTAGAAACACAACCTTTATAAATTCAAGTCTCTACTCAAAGATTTACTTACTCACCCAAACCCAAATAAATACTGAAATAACGGAACATTAAAATTGTATATCTTAAATGTTTCTCACATTATATCACACATAAATGTAAAAGTAAAACCCAATCTAACACTATATTTTTTAAATACACTTCCAAACAGAACACTACCTAACTGAATGCAACCATATACCTGTCTATGGTAATACTCACTTGTGCTTTTATAGTTTATCCTGTTTTACATTAATGTTTTATCACGTGATTTCATCATTGCTTAGTACATCGCTGTAATGTCCTTTGGCTTAGGATTCTTTTGATTATAATAATAATAATAATCATTTGCTTATATAATCTTTAAGTTAATTTTAAGCCAGCCCGTAATGCTATGCAGAGTATAATGGCTTTGGCATACAGCTCTTATCTGTAGTATTTTGTTGTACCTCTGTATGTGGTGGCAACAAATTGGAAATAAATAAAAAATAAATAAATAAATAAATAAATAAAATAAATACATCCACCACACTGTAGTTACAGTACATATACTTCCACCACACTGTAGTTAGTCAAATACATCCACCCCCACGTAGGTAGTTCATATACATTCACCACACTGTAGTTAGTCATATACATCCACCACACTGTAGTTAGTCATATACATCCACCACACTGTAGTTAGTCATATACATCCACCACACTGTAGTTACTCATATACATCCACCACACTGTAGTTAGTCATATACATCCACCACACTGTTGTTAGTCATATACATCCACCACACTGTTGTTAGTCATATACATCCACCACACTGTTGTTAGTCATATACATCCATCACACTGTTGTTAGTCATATACATCCACCACACTGTTGTTAGTCATATACATCCTCCACACTGTTGTTAGTCATATACATCCACCACACTGTTGTTAGTCATATACATCCACCACACTGTAGTTAGTCATATCAATCCTCCTCACTTTGTTAGTCCAATACACCACCCACAGGCAGTTGGTTATTCAGATACATCCTCCACACAGTTGTTAGTCATACACACCCACCACACTGTACTTAGTCATATACATCCACCACACTGTAGTTAGTCATATACATCCACCACACTGTAGTTACTCATATACATTAACCACACTTAGTTAGTCAATACATCCCCCACATGTAGTTAGTCAAAAACAAAAGCCCACTGTAGTTAGTACATATAAAATCCCCCCACTGTATTATCATATACATTACCCCACTTTTTGTCATATACATCCACCACACTGTAGTTTGTATATACATTTCCACAATTGTTAGTCAAAAAAATTTAACCCACGTAGTTTCATAAAAACATTTAACACACCCGTTTTAGTCAAAACATTACCACATTGTTAGTCATATACATCCCCCACACGTTTAGTCATATACTCACCACACTGTTTAGTCATATACATCCAACACTTGTAATATAACCACCAACTTAGTCTTTTTCACACCACACTGTGTAGTCAATACACCACACACTGTTGTCATATAATCCCACTTGTTGTTGTCATATCACCCCCAACTTGTCATAAATCCACACACTTGTTAGTAATACATCCCCACAGTTTGTTAGTCATATACACCACCCCACTTGTTATCATGCATCCCACATTGTCAATACATCCTCACAGTTTTTTAGTTT
>NC_069430.1:48389759-48408929 GCF_026875155.1 Cherax quadricarinatus
AAAAAAAAGGTAAAAGGCCCCCAATGGAAAAAATCACTTGCCCCTGATTTTTTTTTTTTTTTTTTTTTTTTTTTTTTTTTTTTTTTTTTTTTTTTTTTTTTTTTTGGGTTACCCCAGGTTCTCTACACATATGCAGCTGTATAGCCCTTGTGGCTTAGCGCTTCTTTTTGATTATAATAATAATAATCTACACATATGCTGCTATGTATGATAATTCTATGTAACTGTATTGTGTATACCTGAATAAATTTACTTACTTACTTAATTACCCCCCAATCTCCCCTCCCCTATCCCATCCTCCCCATCCTCCCCTTTTTCCTTTCCTCCTCCTCCCCACTCCTCCCTTTTGCCCTTCCTCTTTTTGTCCTTTGGGATTTCTCCCACAGGCGCGTTAGTTCCTAGGTAGGAGAAAGGATACCGGGGTCCATCCCATTCCGTTGAGGTTCTTAGCGGTGGCGTAGTTTGCCGTGGAATCTGGATCGCCTGGAGATGTCCCGCATTCCTCTCCGGTATCCCGGAGTAGCTTTGGGTGTCTTTCGGGCGACGAGTGTATCTCTGGAAGCCACCTTTCGGATTCCGGGGGTGGTGGCCGAAGGAGGTATGCTTTGTGGCGGATATCCGGCCGCCCTCTCTTTGTCCACCGAGGTAGCTCGCAGTGTGAGGTTGCTATCCCGGATTGTTAGTTTACTAGCATGATGGGTAGGGTATGGCACGGGTTCCATGCTGCATCTGCGCTACTTGCGGTGCTGAGGTCCTCTTGGGCGCGGAGGGAGATTTCTGGCCCTTTCATTCCTCCTAGGACCTATCCCTCCCCGGTCCCCCCTTTTTTTTCTTTTTTTTTATTTTTCTTTTCTTTTCTTTTTTTTTTTTCTTAAAAACAAAAAGAAAGAAGTAACCTAACCATGGCAGCCATAGTCCATGAACCTGGTACCCCCGGGCCCCTTCTTGATACCGCACCCCATTCTGACCCTGCCTCGTCTTTGGACCACTCTTCAGACATTCCTCATGCCTCTGTACCTATTGCCGGTGCTGTTTCCTCACCCGCTTCAGGTACTGAGGCCTCGACTGACTCCTTCGATTTATCGGACCTTCGCTCTCCTCTGACTATGCTTCTGGCCTCTCCCTCTACGGTGCGGCAATTTTCAAATCGCCGACCCATTCCACGTTGGACCAACTCTGGTCCCACGCCTAAACGCCAACGACAATTACCTGCTGATGATACTTCTCCACCTTCTCGTTCTTCTCAGAAACGATCGACACGTCCTTCACTACCTTTCCACGCTCAGTTTCAGACTGAACAGTGGACTAAATTCTTCACTTTATGACCAACTTCCTCTACTGCCTATCTTTCTGACCATAGTATTGGCAAGGCACTCCTACGCCATGTTGGTAAAGATATTTCTTTTCATGCTCTTAAGAGCGGTACGCGCATCATTACCGTACAGAATGCTACCCAGGCTCATGAGCTCTCTCGTCTTTCCCATATCGATACTGTTCCTGTCACTCTTGAAAAACATCATTCCCTCAATTCTTGTAGTGGTACCGTCATTCTGCCCCATACTAGTTCAACAAAATTTCCAGACATGTGGCACTGACATTCTAGAACAGCTGAACTCCAAGATCTCCCAATCCTCAAGGTAGACACTTACGTTCTTCCTGCCCATGGGCAGAGACGATAACCCTAGCAATGTGGTCGTTTAACTTTTGACAGCGAGAACTCCCATCCTCTGTTTATAGCAGGACATCGTTACAAGTTCGAATGGTGATCCCTACACCACAACAGTGTAGAGATTGCTGGCGATTTGGCCATCCAGCGAAATATTGCAGATCTATCACCGAATGCCAGTCTGTGGTGCCGATGACCATTCTAATACATCTTGCAATCGACCTCCCTCTTGCCTTAACTGTCATGAGGCTCACCCTTCGTACTCTCGCCGTTGTCAGGTCTATTTAAATGAGGGGGAAATCCGTTACCTCAAGAGACAGAAGGTCCCCCTTATGCCATGGCAGTTTCTCATCTCCGCCTCAAGGGAGACTCCCACGTGTTTCTTTTTCCCCGTGTTTCAAAACGTCCCCCACTTCTAGTACCCCATCTTCTACTCCCACCCTGGGGTTACCTCTCCCATAATCACTCCTTGTATCTAATCCTTTTGCTGTCCTCGCTCAGACGTCCCTACTTCAACGCCTCAGTCTAATCTCGCTTCTTCGAGTTCTCTCTCACAGCCTCAGTATCGACGAGACTCGTACGACACCTCCTCCCAATCGTCCCTCTACTTCTCAAAAGTCAAAAAAAAATCCGGTAAACCCCTACCATCTTCCACCTCCTCATTTTACCCTCCCTGTCTCTGTCCCTAGTTCTTCCCCTCTCACTGGCCCCAGTTACAAGTGCAGAGGTTCACCCTCCTCCTCGTAATGTACCTTCCTTCCCTGTTCCCTCCCAAGTTTCTTCCTCTTCTGCCCCCTCCCAGGTTCCTGCCCTTCTGCCCCCTGCCACGCTTCTCCCGTTCCCTCCACCTTTCGCCCCCCCCTACCTTGGTACAGTCCAATTTACAGTTCCAATCTTTACTCTCCTCCCCCTACCATTCCCAATATTGTCTCCCATACGACATCTCTGAATTCCGAAACACTTGAAGCAATCTTGAAATATTGCAGAGACCAAACCATCAATGGACACTGATCACCTTCCGCTCTTTCTCTCTTCCCTGCTCCATCTGCGCAACTCCTTTCTTCACAACGCACCGTTCCTTCGCTGCTTGAACATTTTCCACTGCTCTCGCATGTGGACTTTTCTAACCCTTCTAGTCCGTAGGAACCTTACCTGTGGATTTCAAGTATCTTTATCATTGCCAATCATGGCCTATTTACAGTGGAATATTCGGGCCTCAGGGTAATCGGGGTGAGCTTCAGATGTTACTCTCCCAGTTTGCCCTGTTGGTGTTTGCTTACAGGAACCAAAATTACACTCTGCTGTTATTTCTCACATCTCGGGCTATAATTTATTGTATTCTTCAGATCCTTTTCCATGATGGGACTCTTTAATGAAAGTGCCCTTCTTCTCCGCACTGATATTCCGTATCATCAGCTATTTGTTCATACTTCGCTGCATTACACAGAAGCCGTATCCACTTACATAGGTGGTATACGCTCTGTTCTTTATATCTCTCTCCTTCTCGGGCATTATCTATTCCGTATTTTGCCTTCCTTGTTTCGTTATTACCGCACCGATTCTGTACTTGGTGATTTTAATGCCCACCATTTCCTCTGGGGGGGGGTCTCACTGTGATTCCCGTGGAATTCAGTTAGAGGCTTTTCTTGCCACCCACCCCCTCCATGTTTTAAATACAGGTACTCACACCCATTTTGATCCTCGGACTCATACTCTCTCTTGCATCGATCTCTCAATCTGCTCTTCTCCGCCGCATTAGACTTCACTTGGTCTGTTCTCCCGGACTTACATGACAGTGATCATTTCCCAATCATTCTTACTTCCCCTTCATATTCGCCACCTCTTCGCACCCCACGCTGGCAATTTAATCGGGCAAATTGGAACCTTTACTCACACCTAACTGTTTTTAAAGAGGTTCCTTCTTCGTCTCCATCGATGAGCTTTTACACCTATTCTCGTCCTCCGTTTTCACCGCAGCTTCTCATTCTATACCCCAAACTTCGGGCAGGCATTCTCAGAAATGCGTGCCTTGGTGGTCTCCTGCTTGTGCTCGTGCAGTACGTTTGAAACGCGCTGCATGGGGCAGGTACCGGTGCAATAGAACCACAGAGCGACTCCTTGATTTTAAAAAGAAGCGTGCGATCGCTCGCCGTGTCATCCGTGACGCTAAACGCACTTGCTGGCGAGATTGTCTCCACCATCACCTCTGCTTCCTCTATGAGTGCAGTCTGGAAAAAAGTACAAAAACTGAGTGGTAAAATTTCTCCTGACCCGGCCCCTGTTCTGCGGGTTGCCGGTGTTGATATAGCAAACCGACTAGATGTTGCCAATGAAATTGGCAATCATCTGGTCCGTATTTCTCAGGGACTCCATCTATGCCCCTCATTTCTTTCCTCAAAGTCTGCCAGAGAGTTAGCACCCTTGAACTTTTCTTCTCTCAGAGAAGAACAGTATAATGTGCCTTTTACACTTCAAGAACTGGAGGCAACACTCTCAGCTTGTCGATCATCGGCAGCTGGGCCCGACGACATTATTTCGTATGCTACAACATTTACATCAGTCAGCCCTTTTCAGTCCCTATTACGCCTTTACAATCTTATTTGGTCACAAGTTCTTCCACAGCTGTGGAAATCCGCCATTGTTCTCCCTTTCCGCAAACCAGGCACTACGGGACATGAAACCTCCCACTATCGTCCCATTGCTCTTACCAGTGCAGTTTGCAAAGTGATGGAACGCTAGTAAATAGACGTTTAGTGTGGTATTTAGGGGACACACAACAGTCTCTCCACTCGTCAATATGGCTTTTGTAAGGGACGTTCTACCATAGACCCTTACTACGCTTGGATATGTATGTTCGTAATGCCTTTGCGAATAACCGCTCAGTTATTGCCATATTTTTTGTCCTTGAGAAGGCATATGACACAATTGGAGGTATAATATTTTAGCCAAGCCCACTCCTTAGGCCTTCGAGGCAATCTACCATCCTTCCTTAGAGATTTTTTAACTGACAGGCATTTCCGTGTTCGGGTTAATAATGTGCTCTCCCGGACTTTATCCAAGCTGAAGGTGTCCCCAGGGATGTGTTTGAGCACAACACTTTTTCTCCTTGCTATTAATGATTTGGCCTCTAGTCTTCCATCAAATATTTGGTCATCACTCTATGTTGATGACTTCGCTATTGCCTGTGCAGGCGCTGACTGTCACCTCCTTACAGTTTCTCTCCAACATGCAGTCGACCGTGTTTCCAATTTGGCCACCACACGTGGGTTTAAATTTTCCAGCACTAAAACCCACCAAATCACTTTCACTAGACGCTCTGTCATCTCCGATCATCCTTTGTACCTCTATGGCTCCGTATCCCTGAACGTGATAGTCAAGTTTCTGGGCCTCCTCTTTGATCGTAGGTTATCCTGGAAACCTCACATTACCTCTCTGAAGGCAACTTGTCACAGCTGGCTGAACCTTCTTAAAACCCTTGCTCATCTTTCGTGGGGAGCTGATCGTCGAACCCTCCTTCGCCCCTACATTCCACCCTTATTTTATCGAAACTTGATTATGGTGACCAGATCTATTCAGCGGCATCTCCTGCTACTCTCTCTGCCTTAACCCATTCATCACCAAGGATTACGTTTATGCCTTGGTGCCTTTCGCTCTTCCCCTGTCGAAAGCCTCTATGCAGAAGCGAACGTTCCATCCTTATCCGATCGCCGTGATGCGCATTGCCTTCGCTACTATGTATGCTCTCATGATCTCCGCAATCCTTCCATTTATAGAATGGTCACTGATATTAGTAGACATTCTTTATTTGTTCGCCGCCCCTGTTTACTCCGTCCCTTCTCTCTTCGCCTTCATTCGCTCTTGTCTTCTCTTCAACTACCACCTTTCTATGTACATGTAGCATCTCACTTTTCCCTACCCCCCTGGGAAGTTCCAGCTGTTCGAGTCTGTTCTTTCTCCCTCCCTTGCTCGAAAGCCCAACTGTCTACGGTCGCTTCCCGCTCTCTTTTTCTTGACCACTTTCACTCTCATTCTCATGCCATTGCTGTGTACACAGATGGCTCTAAGACTTCTGACGGCGTAGGATTCGCAGCAGTGTTTCCGGACAGCGTCGTACAAGGGCATTTACTATCTTCGGCTAGTATTTTTACTACTGAATTATATGCCATCCTTACAGCACTTATCCATATTGCATCTATGCCTGTGTCACCATTTGTGGTTGTCTCAGACTCCCTTAGTGCTTTACAGGCTATACAAAAATTTGATACACCTCACCCCTTAGTCCTCCGTATCCAACTTTGGCTACGCCGCATCTTTACCAAGCATAAAGATATTGTTTTTTGTTGGGTCCCTGGTCATGTTGACGTACAGGGCAATGAACAGGCAGACACTGCTGCGCGGTCAGCAGTACATGACCTACCAGTTTCTTATAGAGGTATTCCATTTACGGACTATTTTGCTGTAATATCTTCCACCTTCACACCCGTTGGCAACAACGTTGGTCTACTATGCTCGGCAACAAACTTCAGTCTATTAAACCGAGTATAGGTTACTGGCCGTTCTTCTTATCACCAGTGTCGAGGTTGGGAGACTACTCTCTCCCGTCTTCGCATTGGCCATACTCGTCTTACTCATGGATATCTCATGGAGAGGCGTCTTGCTCCTCTCTGTGAGAATTGCCAAGTCCATTATCAGTCAGCCACATTCTGTTGGACTGCCCACTTTATCACGAGCACGCAGAATTTACCTCTGTCGTCGTCTTCGCTCCGCTGCTCTCTCTTTACCTTCCCTTCTCGCTGATGGACCCACCTTTCATCCGGACTCTCTCATTGACTTTTTGACAACGACTGACTTACTTCACAAATTCTGATACTTTCAGCCCTTTCTACTTCATCTCTTGCTACCCTCTACCCCCGTACTATCCCCTGCCCCGCTATTTTCTGTAACCTGCTGATCATCCCCCCTCCCTTCTGCCATCCAATTCCCTTGCTTCCTTCCCTACCCTGCAGCGCTGTATAGCCCTTGTGGCTTAGCGCTTCTTTTTTGATTATAATAATCTTGACTCTTCTCATAACTTGTACCTTTTGCCGGTGACGTTTCGTCACCTGCTTCAGGTGCTGCAGTGTCATCCATTTGTGTTCATGCTACTGCTTCTAGCACATCTTTCACAATGTATCCAGCTTCCCTGAATATTGTGCGATGGTTTTCCGGATCTCTTCCCCCAGGTCAGACTGCCTGTGGTGGTGCTACTAAATATCCAAGACAACCTACTGACGACAGTTCATCGATGATTGCTCAAAAACGACCTGTGTGACACTGTACCTTTGCATACCTGGCTAACGAGTATGCAATGGAGAAAATTTTTTTATTTACAAACGACGTCTCAAATTGATCTTTTTGATCATGGAATTGGTAAAACACTTTTACGGCACAAATCTAGAAAGGAGATATGGAAGATGCACCTATTATTATGGAATCTTCACCCAGTGTAGCCCTTCCTCCTTCCAGGCACATTCTGATCTCACTCCCTGTTCTGACCCGGCTTCATTATTGGATCATTCTCTCGACTCTTCTTATACCCCTGTACCTTCTGTCAGTGATGCTTCATCACCTGCTTCGGGTGCTGCAGTGTCACTTGTTTCAGTTGATGCTGCTTCTAACATGACTTTCACAATGTGGTGCGGCACTCTACCTTCGAATGCCAGACTAACAAGTACACAATGGACAAAATTCTTTTTACAAATGACATCTCAAATTGATTATCTTTCTGACCACGGAATGGGTAAAGCTCTTATACGGCATGTTGGCCAAAATATCTTTTCCACACTCTTCGCCCCTCAAGGAAGGTTCCTTGATGCTGGTGAGGGGCTCTTGATCTAGGGAATTGGATCTGTGCTTCAGTTCCCCGAATGAAGCCTGAATACCTTCCATATCCCCCCCCCACAGGCGCTGTATAATCCTACGGGTTTAGCGCTTCTCCCTTGATTATAACAATCACGCTTTTCGAAGCAGTGCACGTGTCATAACAGTGCAGAATTCAGAGCAAGCTCATGCCCTCTCCCGCATCACTTCCAGAGATAACATACCAGTCACCGTTCATAAGAATGCTACTCTTAATTTTTGCAGTGGTACTGTGGTCTTGCTACGTACCATTGTACAGTGAGATTTTTTTGTCTTGAGGATATTTTACAACAGCCCTTCAGAACCTTCCTATCCTCAAGGTAGATAAGTACATCCTGCCTGTTCGTGGGTGGAGGCGCTTTCCTAGTAATATTGCTCGTTTAACCTTCGACTACTGTGAGCTTCCATCCTCTGTCCATATGGCAGACCATCGCCTAGAGGTCAGTCAAGTTGCTCCCACGCCCCATCAGTGTCGTAATTACTGGCGTTTTGGACACCCCGCTAAACACTGCAGATCTGCGGTGGAATGCCTGGTCTGCAGAGCAGCAGATCATTCCAATATGTCGTGTAGTCTTACCCCCTCTTGTCTTAATTGCAGGGAACCTCATCCTTCCTTTTCACACCATTGCCAGGTTTATCGTAATGATCAGAGATCCGTTATCTTAAGAAACATGAGGGCCTTGCTTACACTATGGCTGTCTCTCGGCTCCACCTTCAAGGTAAACTTCCTCATGTCCAGTGTGCTCGGGTAGCCCGAAGACCTTCAACCTCGATGGTCCTCCCGCATCTCAATCCTTTTGCGTCTGCGTCTTCCAGGGTTGCCCTGGTTTCTAATTCTTTTGCACTTTTATCCTCTGACACTCCTACCTCCACACCACTTAATACTTCTCCATCTTCATCTCGCTTGCTTCTCAATCTACAAAATGTCGCAGACCTACACTTTCTTCACGTCTATCACCTGGACAAAATACATATCCTGCCTCAGAGCCTCGTTCTCACTCTTTTTCAGCTCTTATACAAAGGCCCTCAAGGAAGGTTCCTTGACGTTGGTGAGAGGCTCTTAATCTAGGGAACTGGATCTGCGCTCCAGTTCCCTGAATTAAACCTGAATGCCTTCCACATCCCCTCCAACAGGCGCTGCATAATCCTACGGGTTTAGCGCTCCCCAGTGGTTATAATAGTCTCATATGAAGGTAGAGGTTCACTCTCCCCTTCGTGTAGTCCCCTCTTCTGTTCCCATCCTGTCATCCTCTATAGTTACTCTCCAATCTCCTTCCTCTCCTGTTACACTACAGGACTCTCCTACCCCAGCCAATGCATACTCCTTGGCCCCCCTCAGACCTTTTTGGTTGCCTCTATAGTTCCTCTGACTTCCTTGCAACACCTCTCCTGTCTCTGACATCATGGCATTGTCGGCTTCCTTAACTACAGAGACGTTAGACGCTATTTCCAGCTATATTGCAAAGATAACACCTCTGATGGACATCGGGATTCCCTCTACCCCTTCTATTTCACGACCCTCGCAACAATCTATTCCTCTGCAACATTCACATTCTTCCTTGCTTACCGTTACCCCTGACATGTTGACTTCACAGATCCTAATAGCTCATAGGTTTTATCGTTTCTTATTGTTGCAATTTTATTTCTGTACATAGCTTTTTTAAATGGAATATTCTAGTTGTCCCCAGTATGTTGGGGGTTGCATGAGCCCAAAATTCATTCTGCAGTCATTCACCCCGTTTTGGGCTACGTGCTATTACATTCTTCATTGCAATGATATACCATGTGATATATCTTGTGTGCAATGATATACCATATCAACAAGTTCTTATTTGTTCCCTGCTGTATTATACTGCAGCTCATATTTACACAGATGGTTTACAGTTTGCTCTCTTTCTCCCTCCCGTGCATTCTGTACCTCTGATATTGCATTTTTAATTTCTTCTCTACTGCCACCCATCTTGATGTTGGATGAATTTAACGCTCACCACTTGTGGGGAGGGTCCCACTGTGACTCGTGGTGGTCAGTTGGAGACTCTTCTCGCTTCTCACCCTCTTTGCTTTAAATTCAGGTGCTCCTACTCATTTTGATTCTCTCACTCAGTCTTTCTCCTGCATTGATCTTGCTATCTGTTCCTCACCCATTGCACTTGATTTCATGTGGTCTGTTCTTTCAGATTTACATGATAGTGATCACTTTCCTATCCTCCTCCTCCTACATATACCCGTCTGTTTCGTAATCCTCGTTGGCAATTTGCTCGAGCAGATTGGGAATTATGCTCCCATCTTATCGCCTGTTGCGAGGACCCCCTTTCATCGTCTATTGATGAACTGGTACACCAATTTTTGACCTTAGTCCTGACTGCAGTGACTCGTTCTATCCCCCAAACCTCAGGTAGGCATTCTCAGACATGCATGCTTTGGTGGTCTCCTACATGCACCTGCGCAGTGCGTTTAAAACGTGCTCCATGGGGCCGTTATCGATATAACCGTACCGCGGAGTGTTGGATTTTAGGCAGGCAAGAGCAGTTGCCCACTAAGCGTGCTTGTTGGCGAGACTACATGTCTACCATGATCTTGTCTTCCCCTATGTGTTCAATTCAATTCAATTCAAAGTTTATTCTCTATAAGGATTACAATGCTGAGT
Source organism: Cherax quadricarinatus (assembly GCF_026875155.1). Classification (NCBI taxonomy): domain Eukaryota; kingdom Metazoa; phylum Arthropoda; class Malacostraca; order Decapoda; family Parastacidae; genus Cherax; species Cherax quadricarinatus. Next base: position 48,399,971 of record NC_069430.1, read on the forward strand.
TTACAGAAATTTGGATATTGTTTGGTTTACATGTAGTAAAATTGTGATTACAGAGTGTACCACTAGAACGCTTAGCATGGCTAGGCATTTCGGGCATACTTAGTTTTATTCTTAATTGTAAAATATTACAAATTATGAGGTAAGTTGGTCTTATGGCTAAGTGACTAAATACTAGTTTATGAGTTTAGCAATGTGAATGCTTTTGTTTTGGCACAGTATATAGTTTCAGTATTGGAGTATCACAGGATTCATTATTTTAAGACTGAGATTAATATTTCTGTTTATGGTCAAATGAGTGAGCGAGTGTAAGTGTGAACCACCAGGTGGTATTCGTGTAGTTAGTTGACGGGGTGTATCAGGGAGATAAGATGTTTTCTAATGGTAGTTTGAAGGTGATGAATGTGTCTGCAGTTCTAGAGTTCTCAGGTAGGGTATTCCAGATTTTAGGGCCTTTGACATACATTGAATTTTGTAAAGGTTTAGTCGGACACGGGGAATGTCGTAGAGATGTTTGTGTCTGGTGTTATGCCTGTGGGTTCTGTCACAACTATCAAGAAAGCGTTTTAGGTCAAGGTTGATATTAGAGTTTAAGGCCCTGTAGATATAGATTGCACAGTAGTAAGTGTGGATGTACTGAACTGGGAGTAAGTTTAGATCTTTGAAGAGTGGGGGGGTGTGCTGCCAGGGATGGGATTTAGTGATTATTCTTACTGCAGCTTTTTGTTGGGTTATTATTGGCTTTAGGTGTGTTGCTGCAGTTGATCCCCAAGCACAAATAGCATAGGTGAGGTATGGATAAATAAGTGAGTGGTATAGTGTGGAGAAGGGCATTTTGCGGCACGTAGAAATCGTATCTTGGAGAGGATCCCAACCGTTTTGGATACTTTTTTGGCTATATGCTGGATATGGGTGCTGAAATTCAGGTTGTTGTCAAGGTATAAGCCTGGGAATTTTCCCCCATTATTTCTGGTAATTAAAAGTGTTGTCAATCTTAATGTTAATTTGATGCATCTCCTGCTCTGCTACCAAACATAATATAGTAAGTTTTGTCAGTGTTAAGCGTAAGTTTATTGGCTGTCATCCAAGTCGATATTTTAATCAGCCCCTCATTCAAAATGGTGTTGAGGGTGGCAAGATTAGGGTGAGATGACAAAAGTCGTGTCATCAGCAAAGAGAATGGGTTTCAGGTGTTGGGATACTTTTGGGAAAGGGTTTCATTGATGTATATGAGGAAGAGCAGGGGACCAAGGGGACATTCCCTGCGGAACTCCAGTATCAAGTGGCCGTGTGCTGATGCTGTTCTTTAATGGTGCCCTTTACTGATACCTATTAGTAATGTAAGATTTGAAATAAGCAAGCGCATGGCCTCTTATACCGTAGTGGTCAAGTTTGTGGAGTAGGATTTGGGTGATTTACTGTGTCAAAAGCGTAATATAAGTGGTGGGTTGCAGTGTGTGATGAGGTTAACCACTTTGACATTAATGTTGAAAACAATACTGTTGATAAATGTAATGAACACAATGTTGGTGTGGTGGTGATGACAGTTAGTGTTGCATGTAATGTTAGTGGAGGAGGGAATGTGAGTGGTGGTGTCACCTATCATACATTCACACATGAACAGCGTCGTGCTCTGAGTATATTAAGACTCCCCAAGGCCTTACAACTGGAAGTGTACTTGAAAAACATGGACCAGGGTAACACTGTTGACATTGATAAGGACTGCTATTTATATGAACAATTTTATCCATTATCCTGAGAAACTCGACAAGATCCCAGGACTACCTTAAGGGATCAAAACTCGTATAAACTTAATTTATTAAGCTGGAATATTGCATCACTTAGAAAGACTTCCTGACCTTCATCATCAAGTAAACCACTGAACCCATTGATGTGTGTCTACAAGAGTGCAGAGCCCCTGAAAAATCCAACCCCCCCCTAAATTACCATCATTTTTTTGCTTTATAACCTCAAATCTACTAAATCTTGTGTTTTTTATTAAAAAATCACTTCCCCCATCAACTTCTTGCACATAAGAAAAAAAGGGGGGGCTACAATATCAGGGTTAGGTTTTATATAGGGAACTCTGCTCTCAACATACTTAACTTGTGTGCTCCTGCTTATAAGTTTAATTACTTGGAGCTCCGAAACTTGTGTCATTCTGAACCTACTCTTATTATTGGCGATTACAATGCGAGACACAAAAGCATTGGACACTCAGTTTGGTAATCGTAATGGCAATAACTGTTGTCACTCTTAAACGTCATGATAATGTGCAAATTTTAGGTGACCTTGAACCCCCACATATCTATGGAGGCGTCCATGATCTGTGTCTTGGCTTCAGCATTACTTCGCCCAGCTGTGAGTCTTCCATTGTAACAGCTATAGCGTCTGATCATTTCCCTAGGCTAACCTAAACTAGATATTGGTAATACTATCCTAAACGGATAGGAAACGTTTTAATGTTCCCACTGATCAGCATGATGATTTTGTTGCACATGTGACTGACTGGTATAATTCCTATGAGTGTTTCTCTGTAGAGACCTTTAACAATGACCTTGTGAGCAGTATTCAGAACTATTTAGAGCCGCCACTGAAACCTCTTACATTCGTCTCTCGACCTGCGGGGAGAGAGGACGCTTCTACTGTTCTCTTGCACGCCACCTGGTGAGGAAAACATAGTATTTAGCACCAAGATGGCGGACCGACTTTTACCGGCGCATAAATACTGTCTGCATTCAGCTGGTTAGAGGATCTTTAAGCAACGACACGATGAACGTTCTCCTGCCAAGCATTATCAGGGACTGTTATGGCATCCCCAATGAAGAGCTGTATGGTGTGGCATTGAATGGAATGTAAAGGGGTCTTCGTGAAGTTCATGAGGCTGACTTCTACTCTACCATCGTAGATGAATTTCAAGAACGACGGATGAGTATCAATTCGGCAGTGGAAGTATGCTTGCATGAGGTCTAAGTATTTTACTTGGGTGAAGGTAAGGAATGTACCTTTTGAGGCAACAGCATACAGCCTACAAGATGTGTTCAGTGGTTATGGAATGTACACTCGACGAGCATGGAAATGTGGAGGGACGGCCTTATGAGGGGATGCCGGAAGGATCCTTTCACACTGAAAAATGACCCTAAAGGAGACCGATACCTCATATGTTACTTTGGGCATAACCATAGACACAGGTTTTTGTACACTATGCGGGGCAGAGGAAGACGTGCCGTTTATGTGACTCTTATGAGCACATGGTGGCACAATGCCCAGGAGACAGGGGCCTAGGCGTCAGGAGACAGCTTCTGGGGATACGCCATTAGAAGCCACGGATGTTTTGACGGGTGAAGTGGAAAGCCGGGGTACAGGCCTATGGAGTGGGGGAGGTCGACAGGGCAGAGGTGGTTTTGGAGACGTGTGTTACACTACCAGTGGAAACGGGGGGGGAGGGAATATCGCCGTGGGACAGGCCGTTAGATAATGTAGAGTCAGCTAAAGGACGGGTTTTTGGGAGGCTGTGCTGAAGGATTTTTTGGAAGAGTCGGAGCATGGTGTGGAAAGTGATGTGAGGTCAGGTGATGCCCAAGGTGAGGGGATGAACAGAAGCAGGGTAAGGAAGACTTGAGTGAGGTTCGCAAAGGAGAGCAATGTGGTGGTGGAGGTCCATCAAGAAGATTTTGGTAGCAGAAGAAATGTATGTAGAGGGTAGCTCCCGCAAGAGATCAGCGGGGGCATCAGACATGGACGAGGTCCCCACCAGGCAGAGGCCTGGGAAGAAGATGTGGGCAGCTGGGGTTTGCAAAGGAAAGTCAGGGAGGAGGGGGGGCAATGGGAAGCTAGGTGGGAAGGGACAGGGAGGGGTTGGAGGGCAGGAACGAGGATTGATAGAGAAAAACCCGAGACCTATGAAAGGAGGACCAAGTAAGCCTCAGCGGCACAGGGGTAAGCCGCCATTCTTGTAAAATTCAGGTGTGTAACTTTCAATGTAAACGGTCTTAAAAACGAGGTCAAGAGGGTATGGTTAGAGTGGGTTTTGAGGAGATTTAGTATTGATTGTCTGTTTTTTGCAGGAAATAACCATAGGTTAGGATGTGAGTTGTTGTTGAAAGGTTATAGGTTTTTTACATGTGATGCTTTGAGGTTGAAAGGAGGTGTGGCTGTGGCGGTAAGGAGACCAGTCCTTTGCGTATCCTGGGTTGGGAGGAGGGGGGGGGTGGGAGGGTTGTCAGGGTGGATGGGTTTTGGGGGGCCAGGAGGGTTAGTTTTGTAGGTGTGTACATGCCAGAAACCCTAGTAACACTAGAGTGAAGGTGGATTTTGTACGTGAGGTTCTGGTATATCATTTGAGAGGTTTACCTGCTTTTACGGTGATTGGTGGGATTGGAATTGTGTCATTAGGAAGGGTGATGTGGTTCCGAGGGGGGGGGTTGTGTTTTGGGGGTTCTGCGGGATGTTTTGCGAGATGTTGGAGCGGTAGATGTGGTGGGAAGTAGGGGATGTGGAGTGGAGCACACTTTTATTCGTAGGGGATATGAGGCACGGTTAGATAGGATTTATGTTAGGCAGGGCATAGGTGTGGAGAGGGTGAGGACTATCGATGTGGGTTTTTTGATCATCGTGCTGTTATAGCAGATTTGAGGGTAGATGGCATAGTGAGGGTTTTATGCAGGATATTGGAAATTAAATGTGAGGCTACTTAGGGAAGAGGGTGACCCTCGGGGTTTGAAGATTGGTGGAAATCCTTTTGGGAGACTAGGAATATGGAAATGGATTTGCTGGATTGGTGGGAAATGAGGGCTAAAGTTGAAATTGGGAAATTTTTTAAAGTACGGGGTAAGGAGAGGGCTAGGTGGAGCTATGGCCTACAAAATTATCTTGAGGGTCAGTTAAATGACTGTTATGCAGAGGAACGTGTTGGGGCGGAGTGAGGACATGGAACGTTTGCGAAATAGGTTGGGGAAATTCACAATGAAAAATTTGAGGCAATTCGGTTAGGGCAGGGTTGGAGGATGTCTTAAGGGGATAGGCCATCGGGTTTTTTATTAAGGGGGGTTTAAGGAACGGGAGGCGAAGACCACCTTGGCGTATATTGAGGCAGGTACAGGGGGGGGTGGCTTTGAGGAGGGTCAAGGCCTATCCACCCCGGAAATATTAGTTTGTATGCAGATTTTTGGTTTAGGGAGAAGTGGAGGAGGGTTGGCAGGGGAGTGGGTGAGGGACGGTTTTGGGGATGAAGGGTTTAATAGAGTATTAATTGAGCAGGACAGTGACAGAATCGAGGGTAGTATTAATGTAGAGGAGGTGGAAGGAGGCAGTTTTTGGGATGTGCCAGGGTAAAAACCCCCGGCATAGACGGAATACCAAACGATTTTTATAGGTATTTATTGGGGGAGTGTACGGCATTTTTTGGTGGGGGTTTTGAATTGTATGTTAAGTAGTGGGAGGATGGGGAAATCACAAAAAACGGGTGTCACGGTTTTAGTGCCCAAAAAGAAGGAATGCCGGTTTTGAATGATTACCGTGCGTTACGTTAATGTGCTCGGATTACAAGATTTTTGCTAAGGTTTTGGGCAACAGAATGAGGAAAGTGTTGGGTTTAGTGTTACATAGGGGACAGTTGGGAATTCCGGGAAGAAGGATGAGGGATGGACCCTGGTTTGATTAGGGATTTTCTAGAGAGATGTACGGGAGGGGGGAAAACAGGTTTAGATTGGGTGAATGCTTATGATTGCGTGGACAGAGATTTCTTAGGGGGTTTGCTTAGAGAGGTTTGGGTTTCGGGGGGGGTAGTGAGGTGGGTGAACACCCTGTATGATGGGGCAGAGGTGAGGGTACAGGTCAATGGGAGGTTGGTGGAAAGTGTACCAATGGAGAGGGTTTTAGCAGGGCTGTCCGATGTCACAGCTGCTCTTTGCGTGTGTGCAGAATCCTTTTTATGAGTTGTTGAGAGGGAATGAACAGTCAGGAGATGGAAGGGGGGTGCAAAGGGGGCATCGTTTGGGTATGTGGATGATACTAATGTTTTTCTAGGGGTAAGGAGGAGTTAAGGAGGGTGGGTAGAGTGATTCAGATGTTTGGTATGGAAAACCGGAATGAGAGTTAAATACGGTGAAATCAAGGTTACTAGAGGTCGGTAATTGGATTTGGGGGGGGCTTGGGGATAGGGTTAGGATGGACAGTGGTTGACAGAATCAAGGTATGTGGGATATGGTATTGGCGGAAGTGCAGGCATGCAGAAGGGTAAATTCGGAGTGTTCAGGGGAAGGTTTTAAGTAGACTAGGAGGTTTAAGTGCGGGGACTTAGCTTTACATCAGAGGGTAGTGGTGGTAAATTCACTTGTCTATAGCAAGGTATGGGGGGTGGCAGGGTTTTTCCCTTAGAGGTACGAGATATTGTGGAAATGCAGAGGAGGTGCTGAATTTGTGTGGGGATTTGGGGGAGGGCATGGTTAAGTAAGGAGGTAGTTATGACGGATGTTCGGAGAGGGGGTTTAGGTTTGTTGCCTTTAGGACTGAGAGTAATGGCTGTATATATCAAGTGGAGGTATATGGGGAAGGGGGGTGTGAGGGGCGCTAAAGTAGGAAGGAGTTATGGAGGAGGCACGTAAATGGTGGAGTGGGAAGGAATTGAGGGTTTGTGAAGATATGTTGAGATTTTTATTGACAGTTTCAACAGGTGGATAAAATCAAAGTGAAAACGGTTGGTGAGGGTTTGTGAAAGGTCAAGAATTATGCAAGGGTTAGCCGTGTATCCAACGTATGATTGGGGGGTTATTTTGGGGAAAAATTTTAGTAAGCTTCGGATACCGGCTAGAGTAAGAGAATTAGTATTAGGTTTATCATGGGGGATTCTGGCTTCCCAAAGGAGGTGTTACGTAGTATGGGGTTTTGGAAGAGGCTTTTTGTCAGTTTTGTGGTGTTTTTGAAACGGCGTTTCATGTGGTCTTTTTTTGTACCTCCTTGGAGGGGGTGAGATCATGGATGGGTGGGGTTATCAGACTGTTGGGGGGGGTTCGTTTGCCCCTTTTAAGGGCTTTACTACTGGAAAGTAAGGGGAGTCCTAGGGATGTTGGAAGGGCTATAATGTATATCATAGTGGATTATCTGGACATTTTATGGGGAATGAGGGGATTAAGGGGTATATGAGGATAAAAGCGTTGGCGGCCAGATTCTATAGGACGAAAGTGTAGGAATAAGTTGGTTTATGGGGCGTCTTGGGGAAAAAGTTTCCCGGAAGGTTATAGGAATCTCACTGTGGGTTCCCTTAGGCGGGGTCCCCGAGGTTTGGGCAAAGGAGTGGTCTCCTTATGGGGGGATGTAAAGGGGGGGGGTGGTTTTTGGTTTATCTGGAACTGATGTAGTGTGTAAGAGGAAGGTTTGTGAGAATTAGGTATGGATGGTATGCCTGTTCACGAGAATGTTGTCAAGTGAGATATAAGTGTGGTTTCCAGGGTTACATTTCTAAGCGATGGTTATGTTCACTGGGGTTTTAAAAATTTTCCCTTGAAAGCCAGGATACCGAGCCTTAGGATCTCGTTTTTAAGTAATTAGATTGGACGTTGGTATCAACACAAAATTTTTCTGAGATACGTGTCGTTTCTTTTGGGACTGGCCATTTTCAGCAGCCTTATTTTTTATAACTACTCTAGTTTTATTTTAGTCTCGGGTTCTTTAAATAATTTAATTTGCCTAGTATTGTACCGCTAATGTGGCAAGTGGTGTATTATCTTGCATTTTGGGGTGTGAACTTCACTATATGCAAGGTTTTGAATGTTTGTAATTCAAGGTTAACATTTAAAATTTGATATCATATCGGTGTGTATATTCTTCTACTTTTTACAGTGTAGGTGTATATGAAAGTAATGTTTCATATCTGTTTGAGTCTTAAATTTTGTTTTTTTTGTCTTGTTCATGCACTACCAACTTTTAGGTTTTGATGAGGTCAGTGTATGACTTTCATTAGGATAATTCAATGTTGTTATTTAGAACGGGGACTGTACATACGGGGAGGGGGGGGGGTAGAAGTGTCAGCTGTGTCTTGCATGGCAATAATGATTATTATAAAAGGAGGGTTTATAGGTTATGTATATGGTTGTGGGGTTATGTATATGGTTGTAATATGGCCTTTATCTATGGTGTTCTTAAAATGTACCGGGATTGTGTAATAGAGGTTTTGTAAAAATTTGTATGGTTTTTAATTTTATACTATAATCATTATTGTATTTGCTCTGTTTATAAAATTCCCGTATTGTAAGGATGTGGAAGGTTGGGTTTTCAATATTGTGGTGTATGTGTTAGGTATGGTGCTCCTGTTTAGCCAAGTACTTGTGACATGCAAGTAAATATATGTATTTTTTCTGTATACCGATCTGAGTTGTATATTAATTTAATTTATATATATGTATGTGTGTGTGTGGGATATGTGTATATATATATGTATGTGTATATGTTTTATATATATAATATATGTATGTGTATTTTATATGTATGTGTATGTATGTATGTCATCAATACTAAGTACTTCTATAAAGTTAACAGTGGATTTTGGTTGGTTTTATTGACTAGTTTGTAATGTTGGTGGTTTAATTTCATGTTCGGAGAGGTATGAAGTTCACTGTATGTACCATTTATTTTTTTTTTCACCGTGGTTTGTTTTGTAAGTAATACAAGTATTTTTGTATATGGGAGTTTTTTAAATAAAAAATAAAAAAAAATGTTCCCACTGTCAGCATGAGGAAATTTGTTGCACATGTGATGAGGTATTTAAATTTCCCATGAGTGTTTCTCTGTAGAAAACCTTTAAAAAATGACCTTGTGAGCAGTATTTAGAACTATTTAGAGCCGCCACTGAAACCTCTTGGTACTCTAAAAACCAAAAAAAGTTCCATAAAATAACTACCTCCTTTCAAAATCATACTTATTACAATGATTCTAAACTTCGTACACTGAAAGTACTGCTCGCCTG
>NC_069430.1:48409429-48444429 GCF_026875155.1 Cherax quadricarinatus
TTTCCCTTACCGGGATGGCAATCCCCCTTCAAACTTATGCATGCCCACATACAATTAAAAAACCCTTTTCACCTTCAATCAAGAGGGTTGTTTGTTTTTCCCTGCAAAACCCCACCTACTTTTACGCACCAAATATTCACTAAACCCGGGTACTGTCTTGTCACCGGGATCGTTTCGTGACACCTCGGTCTTTTCCCCCCCCCTCCTTTAGAAACGCTCTTAACCAACTCCTGCCCCTTAGGGTGCTGGTCCTCTCTGCGTAACTTCCGCCCAGGACTTTTTGCCAGCACGCTGAGCGGGCCCGTGAGCACGTCCTCAGAGTCAATAGCGCAGCAGTGCGTTTTCCGTGATGCTCCTCTGCTTGCATCATGCCGTCTGTTACAGTGTCCCGGTGGCCCTCCACCTCCACCGCTTGCATCAAGACTTTCTTATCACACTGCGCGACGCAATCCTGTTCCACGCCCTGATCCACAGAAGGCCCAGAACTAGGTCTGGACTCCCAACCTTCCCAATACTCTTGTCAGCAAATAACACTTTTAAAAGCCATGGCTAATAATTTCTTCCACATCGCTATCACTCGCATTCGGGGTGTTCTCTTCCAACACCTGAGCTGCGTTCAATGAAGGGGTGTCCCCCCCTCGTCACACCTGCTGACTCCTTCTCCTCCACTTTCTCGACCTCCTCACTCCAGGACCCACCTTGTGTAGGCAGAGTTCAAATAAGGCAAATCTTGCTCCTCACCCTTCTCTGCTGCTTTATGTCGTTGCCGTTGTTCCATGTTGCCATGCCTCCTTCCACACATAGCCGCTAGGTGATCATATGACCCACACAACCTACAAGTCCGGCGTTGCCCAGCGTATGTCACAAACACCTGGGTCCGAAATTCTGGAAACACTACATACGATGGAATAGGGTAACGTAATGTCATCTTCACAGAATTCATTCCTTCGGGTATCCCTTCATATGGCCCAGTAGCTCACCTCCCAACAGTGGCCATATGTACTGTACCATATTTACCCATCGCAAGACATCCGCCTCGAAAGGCACATTTCTAATTTTAAACCCCATGAGTAATGGCGAGAAAACGTCGTGAAGTCGCACGGTCACAGCGGTGTTAACTGTCAAAGTAACCTCCTGGTACTTGTCCACCACTGCCTCATACACACTTGCCATGTTAAACTTGACAAAGATCCTCGTCGTGCCATTCAGTGCTACTCCACATATCTCCTCGTTAGCAATACCATATGTATATCATATGATTGCAGGTAGTAGCAGGCCCATAGAAGTTCCTGTCACAGTCCCACGGATAAGCTCAACACAGGCTGTGTTTATGCGTCTCCGGCTCGCCTGAGCCATGCTGTGAAAATATAACTGCCACTAATCAACGCCAGGGGTAGCAGCAGCGCACGTCCTCACTACTCAAAGGTTGGGAGACGAATGGTGCTTGTGCTGAGGATTTTAACCCCAATTAGGATATTTCTTTCAGTAACACGATCTCTGATGCTTGGAATATCAAGTTCTTTTTTCATATTTAAAATTTTGGCAGTACGAGGGCATCCTAAAATGATCCTCATTGCTTCGTTCTGCAGTTTTTCCAGCCCTCCAAGCTTCCAGTCAGACATAAGAGCAACTAGTAGCGCAGCATAATCAACCAATGATCTAATATAAGCAAGATACATCATTTTCACAATTTTAACATTAGCACCATACCTGGGGTGAAACCCTGCCACAACTCTAAGTGCTCTTAGTCTTTCTTTGTATTGGCGACAAAGCCTTGTTACAACAGGTCCAAGTAGTGGAACCTCAAAGCCTAGATACCTGTATCTGCTTATATATTCTAGAAGAGACTCATCAAGCAATTTGATCTGACGAACTGTGCCTCTCTGTCGAGGAGGACGCCTATTGAGTATCTTTGTTTTATCAGTAGAGATTATCAACCACAGGTCCTAACACGAGGCTAGTACATGATTAAGAATGTTTTGGGTGTTGGAGAATCCGGTGGTGTGAATCATTATATCATCAGCAAAACTAATCATATAATTATGGGCGTTACTAGGCATTAGCATTAAGTAATGCATTAATTAGAATATTGAACAGTGTGGGACTGAGCACACCTCCCTGTGGGGTTCCTAATTCAAAGTCTTTAGTTACACTTCTATGTCCCTGGAACAACACAGACGATTTTCTGTTGGACAGGTAGCCTTTAATCTAGCGGAGAAGCCATCCTACAACATCCATTCTGGCAAGTTCACTAATGATTACATGTCGGTTGGCTACATCGAAAGCGGATTTAAGGTCAAGGAAGGTAGTGTATGAGCTGTCAGTGTGCAGGGTGAGAAAGGTGGCTATGCAATGATGCACGCTCCTTCCATGCATGAAACCATATAACCGGGGAGACAAAAATTGTTTGATTCTGTACATGAGACGATTAAGAATCATTCTCTCAAATGTTTTACACAAGCAGCTAGTAAGAGATATTGGGCGAAATGCATTTTGTTGATTGGGCTTAGGAATTGGAATGATGACGCTGTTGGTCCAAGATTGAGGGAGCTCCCCAGTTACATAGCTCATGTTATATAATTCAAGTAATGGATTACCTGGTACTCGACACAGCAATCTGAATATGTTGTAAGTAATACCATCCTCACCATGCGACGTGGAGTTGCCCTTAGTGCTGCATCAAGTTCATAATTAGTGAAAGGAATGTTGCATTATTATTATTATTATAATCAAAAAGAAGCGCTAAGCCACAAGGGCTATACAGCGCTGCAGGGTAGGGAAGGAAGCGAGGGTATTGGATGGCAGAAGGGAGGAGGGATGATCAGTAGGTTACAGAAAACAGCGGGGCAGGGATGGTACGGGGTAGGGGGTAGCAAGAGATTGAAGTAGAAAGGGCTGAAGGTATCAGAATTTGTGAAGTAAGTCAGTTGTTTGTCAAAAAGTCAATGAGAGAGTCTGGATGAAAGGTGGGTCCATCAGCGAGAAGGGAAGGTAAAGAGAGAGCAGCAGAGCGAAGATGACGACGGAGGTAAATTCTGCGTGCTCGTTGATAAAGTGGGCAGTCCAACAGAATGTGGCTGACTGATAATGGAACTTGGCAATTCTTACAGAGAGGAGCAGGGCGCCTCTCCATGAGATATCCATGAGTAAGACGAGTATGGCCAATGCGAAGACGGGAGAGAGTAGTCTCCCCAACCTCGAAACTGGTGATAAGAAGACGGCCAGTTAACCTATACTCGGTTTAATAGATTGAAGTTTGTTGCCGAGCAAAGTAGACCAACGTTGTTGCCAACGGGTGTGAAGTTGGGAAGATATTGCAGCAAAATAGTCCGTAAATGGAATACCTTACATGAAACTGGTAGGTCATGTACTGCTGACCGCGCAGCAGTGTGTGCCTGTTCATTTGCCCTGTACGTCAACATGACCAGGGACCCAACAAAAAACAATATCTTTATGCTTGGTAAAGATGAGGCATAGCCAAAGTTGGATATGGAGGACTAAGGGGTGAGGTGTATCAAATTTCTGTATAGCTTGTAAAGCACTAAGGAGTCTGAGACAACAACAAATGAGACACAGGCATAGATGCAATACGGATAAGTGCTGTAAGGATGGCATATAATTCAGCAGTAAAAATACTAGCCGAAGATAGTAAATGCCCTTGTACGACACTGTCCGGAAACACTGCTGCGAATCCTATGCCGTCAGAAGACTTAGACCCCATCTGTGAAACACAGCAATGGCATGAGAATGAGAGTGAAAGTGGTCAAGAAAATGAGAGCAGGAAGCGACCATAGACAGTTGGGCTCTCAGAAAAAGGGAGAGGGGAAAGAACAGACTCGAACAGCTGGAACTTTCCAGGGGGGTAGGGAAAAGTGAGATGACATGTACATAGAAAGGTGGTAATTGAAGAGAAGACAAGAGCGAATAAAGGCGAAGAGAGAGAAGGGACGGAGTAAACAGGGGCGGCAAACAAATAAAGAATGTCTACTAATATCAGTGACCATTCATAAATGAAAGGATTCCGGAGATCATGAGAGCGTACATAGTAGCGAAGGCAATGGGGATCACGGCGATCGGATAAGGATGGAACGTTCACTTCTGCATAGAGGCTCTCGACAGGGGAGAGCGAAAACACCAAGGCATAAATGTAATCCTTGGGGATGAATGGGGTTAGGCTAAGAGAGTAACAGGAGATGCCACTGAATAGATCTGGTCAGCATAATCAAGTTTCGATAAGATAAGGGTGGAATGTAGGCGAAGGAGGGTTCGACGATCAGCTCCCCATGAAGGATGAGCAAGGGTTTTAAGGAGGTTCAGCCGGCTGTGGCAAGTTGCCTAGAGAGAGGTAATGTGATGTTTCCAGGATAACCCGATCAAAGAGGAGGCCCAGAAACTTGACTGTATCACGTACAGGGATAACGGGAGCCATAGAGGTACAAAGAATGATCGGAGATGACAGAGCGTCTAGTGAAAGTAATTTGGTGGGTTTTAGTGCTGGAAAATTAAACCCCAAACGTGTGGTGGCCCAATTGGAAACACTGTCGACTGCATGCTGGAGAGAAACTGTAATAAGGTGACAGTCAGCCCTGAAACAGGCAATAGCGAAGTCATCAACATAGAGTGATGACCAAATATTTGATGGAAGACTAGAGGCCAAATCATTAATAGCAAGGAGAAAAAAGTGTTGTGCTCAGAACACATCCCTGGGGACACCTTCAGCTTGGATTAAGTCTGGGGAAAGCACATTATTAACCCGAACAGGGAAAATGCCTGTCAGTTAAAAAGTTCTTAAGGAAGGATGGTAGATTGCCTTGAAGGCCAAAGGAGTGGGCTTGGGCTAAAATATTATACCTCCAAGTTGTGTCATATGCCTTCTCAAGGTCAAAAAAAAATGGAAAATAACTGAGTGGTTATTCGCAAAGGCATTACGAACATACGTATCCAAGCGTAGTAAGGGGTCTATGGTAGAACATCCCTTACGAAAGCCATATTGACGAGTGGAGAGACTGTTGTGTGTCTCTAAATACCACACTAAACGTCTATTTACTAGGCGTTCCATCACTTTGCAAACCTGCACTGGTAAGAGCAATGGGATGATAGTGGGAGGTTTCATGTCCCGTAGTGCCTGGTTTGCGGAAAGGGGAGAACAATGGCGGATTTCCACAGCTATGGAAGAACTCCTTGTGACAAAAAAGATTGTAAAGGCGTAATAGGACTGCAAGGGCTGACTGATTTTAAATGTTGAGAATACGAATATGGATGTCGTCGGGCCAGCTGCCGATGATCGGCAAGCTGAGAGTGTTGCCTCCAGTTCTTGAAGTGTAAAAGGCACATTATACTGTTCTTCTCTGAGAGAAGAAAAGTCCAAGGGTGCTAACTCTCTGGCAGACTTTGAGGAAAGAAATGAGGGACATAGATGGAGTCCCTGAGAAATACGGACCAGATGATTGCCAATTTCATTGGCAACATCTAGTGGGTTTGCTATATCAACACCGGAAAACCCTAGAACAGGAGCCGGGTCAGGAGAATATTTACCACCTTTTCGTACTTTTTCCAACTGCACTCATAGAGGAAGCAGAGGTGATTGTGGAGACATAACCCTCGCCAGCAAGTGCGTTTAGCGTCACGGATGACACGGCGAGCGATCACATGCTTCTGCTTAAATTCAAGAAGTCTCTCTGTGGTTCTATTGTACCGGTACCTGCCCCATGCAGCGCATTTCAAACGTACTGCACGAGCACAAGCAGGAGACCACCAAGGCACGCATTTCTGAGAATGCCTGCCCGAAGTTTGGGGTATGGAATGAGAAGCTGTGGTTAAAACGGAGGACGAGAAGAGGTGTAAAAGCTCATCGATGGACGACGAAGAAGGAACCTCTCTAAAAACAGTTAGGTGTGAGTAAAGGTTCCAATTTGCCTGATCAAATTGCCTGATCAAATTGTCATGTAAGTCTGGAAGAACAGACCAAGTGAAGTCTAATGTGGCGGAGGAAGAGCAGGCTGAGAGATCGATGCAAGAGAGAGTGTGAGTCCGAGGATCAAAATGGGTGTGAGTACCTGTATTTAAAACATGGAGGGGGTGGGTGGCAAGAAAAGCCTCTAACTGAATGCCACGAGAATCACAGTGAGACCCCCCCCCCAGAGGAAATGGTGGGCATTAAAATCACCAAGTAACAGAATCGGTGGTGGTAATGACGAAACAAGAAAGGCAATATCCGGAATAGATAATGCCCAAGAAGGAGAGAGATATAAAGAACAAAGCGTATACCACCTATGCAAGTGGAAACGGGCTGCTGTTTTAATGCAGCGAAAATACGAACAAATAGCTGATGGTAAAGGAATATCAGGGGTAGAAGAAGGCACTTTCATTAAAGGTCCCATCAGGAAAAGGATCTGAAGAATACAATAAATTATACCTGAGATGGGAGAGATAACAGCAGTGTAATTTTGGTTCCTGTAAGCAAACACCAACAGGGGAAAACTGGGAGAGTAACATCTGAAGCTCACCCCGATTACCCCTGGGGGCCCCGCGTGTATTCCACTGTAAATATGCCATGATTGGCAAAGATAAAGATACCTGAAATCCGCAGGAAAGGGGTTCCTATGGACTAGGGGGGTTTGAAAAGTCCACATGCGGAGGCAGGGGAAAAACGTTCAAGCAGCGAAGGAACGGTCGCTGTGAGAAAGGAGTTGCGCAGATGGAGTAGAGGAGAGAGAAGGAGTGGAGGGTGGATCAGTGTCCATTGATGGTTTGGTCTCTGCAATATTTTCAGAGATTGCTTCAAGTGTTTCAGAATTCAGAGACGTCGTATGGGAGACAATATTGGAAATGCTGGGGGAGGATGAGTAAAGATTGGGAACTGTAATGGACTGTACCAAGGTTGGGGGGGATGGAAGGGTGGAGGGAACTGGAGAAGTTTAAAAAGGGACAGAAGAGGCAGAAACCTGGGAGGTGGTAGAAAGGAAGAAACTTGGGAGGGAACAGGGGGGGAAGGTACAGTACGAGGAGGAGGGTGAACCTCTACACTTGTAATTAGAGCCAGTGAGAGGGGAGAACCAGGGACAGAGGCAGGAAGGGAAAATAGGAGTGGAAGATGGGTTAGGAGGTGTTAACGGACCTTTTTTTGACTTTTGAGAAGTAGAGGGCGATTGGGAGGAGGTGTCATACGAGATCTCGTCGCTACTGAGGATTGTGAGAGAGAACACGAAGAAGCAAAATCAGACTGAGACGTTGAAGTAGGGACGTCTGAGCCAAGGACAGCAAAAGAATTAGCTACAGGAGTGACTATGGGAGAGGTAACCACAGAGGTGGGTGCAGAAGATGGGATACCAGAAGTGGGGGAGGGTTTTGAAACACGGGGAAAAAGAAACATGAGGTACTCTCACTTGGAGGCGGAGATGAGAAACTGCCGTGGCATAAGGGAGACCCTTCTGCCTCTTTGAGGTAATGGATTTCTCGCTCGTTTAAGTAGATTTGACAATGGCGAGAGTAAGAAGGGCGAGCCTCATGACAATTAAGGCAAGAGGGAAAGGGCGATTGCAAGACGTATTAGAATGGTCATCGGGACCACAGATTGGGCATTTGGCGATAGACTGCAATATTTTGCTGGATGGCCAAATCGCCACAATTCTACACTTTGGGTGTAGGGATCACCTTTCGAACTTGTAACCAAGTCCTGCACATAAACTGAGGATGAGAGTTCACGGCTGTCAAAAGTTAAACGAGCCACATTGCTAGGGTATCGTCTCGCCCACGGGCAGGAAGAACGTAAGTGTCTACCTTGAGGATTGGGAGATCTTGGAGTTCCAGCTGTTCAAGAATGTCAGTGCCACATATCTGGAAATTTTGTTGAACTATGGTATGGGGCAGAATGATGGTACCACTACAAGAATTGAGGGAATGATGCTTTTCAATAGTTACAGGAACAGTATCAATATGGGAAAGACAAGAAAGCTCATGAGCCTGGGTAGCATTCTGTACGGTGACGATGCCCGGACCGCTCTTAAGAGCATGAAAAGAAATTTCTTTACCAACATGGTGTAGGAGTGCCTTGCCAATACTGTGGTCAGAAAGATAGGCAGTAGAGGAAGTCAGTCATAAAGTGAAGAATTTAGTCCATTGTGCAGTCTGAAACTGAGCGTGGAAAGGTAGTGAAGGACGTGTCGATCTTTTCTGAGAAGAACGAGAAGGTGGAGAAGCATCATCAGCAGGTAATTGTCGTTGTCGTTTAGGCGTGGGACCAGAGTTGGTCCGACGTGGAACAGGCCGGCAATTCGATAATTGCCGCACCATAGAGGGAGAGGCCGGAAGCATAGTCAGAGAGCGAAGGTCAGATAAATCGAAGGAGTAAGTCGAGGCCTCAGTACCTGAAGCGGGTGAGGAAACAGCACCGGCAAGAGGTACAGAGGCACGAGGAGTGTCCGAAGAGTGGTCCAAAGACGAGGCGGGGTCAGAACGGGGTGCGGTATCAAGAAGGGGCCCGGGGGTAGCAGGTTCATGGACTAGGGCTGCCATGGTTAGGTTACTTTTCTTTTTGTTTTTAAGAAAAAAAAGAAAGAAAATAAAAATAAAAAAAAGAATAAAAAAAGGGGGGACCGGGGAGGGATAGTTCCTAGGAGGAATGAAAGGGCCAGAAATCTCCCTCTGTGCCCAAGAGGACCTCAGCACCGCAAGTAGTGCAGATGCAGCATGGAACCCGTGCCATACCCTACCCATCATGCCGGTAAACCGGCAATCCGGGATAGCAACCTCACATCTGCCGAGCTACCTCGGTGGACAAAAGAGAGGGCGGCCGGAAATCTGCCACAAAGCATACCTCCATCGGCCACCACCCGCGGTATCCGAAAGGTGGCTTCCAGAGATACACCCGTCACCCGAGAGACACCCAAAGCCACCCTCCGGGATACCGGAGAGGGATCAGGACATCCCCAGGCAATCCAGATTCCACGGCAAACTACGCCACCGCCAAGAACCTCAATGGAATGGGATGGACCCCGGTACCCTTTCCCCTACCTAGGAACTAGCGTGCCTGTGGGAAAAAAAAAAAAAAAAAGGAAGGGCAAAAGGGAGGGGTGGGAGGAGGAGGAGGAAAGGAAAAAGGGGAGGATGGGATAGGGAACGGGGGATTGGGGGGTAATTAGGTTTGGTCTGAGGAAGTAGACCGACAGGTCTAATTCCTCAGACCAAGAGCCTCTTCACCACGCCAAGGAGCCCCCCTTGAAGAGGAAGGAATGTTGCAGTCATCTTCCTTGCTGAGCATAAAGCATCCAAGTCTCTCCCTTGCATCATATTTGTCATTTAATTTTGCCTGTGTGGTACTGGGAAGATTGTCATAGCTAGATATAGCAGCCCAAGCACTGACTAACTCATTCGCCCTATGTTTACCTGGAGTTTACCTGGAGAGAGTTTCGGGGGTCAACGCCCCCGCGGCCCGGTCTGTGACCAGGCCTCCTGGTGGATCAGCGCCTGATCAACCAGGCTGTTGCTGCTGGCTGCACGCAAACCAACGTACGAGCCACAGCCCAGCTGATCAGGAACTGACTTTAGGTGCTTGTCCAGTGCCAGCTTGAAGACTGCCAGGGGTCTGTTGGTAATCCCCCTTATGTGTGCTGGGAGGCAGTTGAACAGTCTCGGGCCCCTGACACTTATTGTATGGTCTCTTAACGTGCTAGTGACACCCCTGCTTTTCATTGGGGGGATGGTGCATCGTCTGCCAAGTCTTTTGCTTTCGTAGTGAGTGATTTTCGTGTGCAAGTTCGGTACTAGTCCCTCTAGGATTTTCCAGGTGTATATAAATCATGTATCTCTCCCTCCTGCGTTCCAGGAATACAGGTTTAGAAACCTCAAGCGCTCCCAGTAATTGAGGTGTTTTATCTCCGTTATGCGCGCCGTGAAAGTTCTCTGTACATTTTCTAGGTCGGCAATTTCACCTGCCTTGAAAGGTGCTGTTAGAGTGCAGCAATATTCCAGCCTAGATAGAACAAGTGACCTGAAGAGTGTCATCATGGGCTTGGCCTCCCTAGTTTTAAAGGGTTCTCATTATCCATCCTGTCATTTTTCTAGCAGATGCAATTGATACAATGTTAGGGTCCTTGAAGGTGAGATCCTCCGACATAATTCACTCCCAGGTCTTTGACGTTGGTGTTTCGCTCTATTTTGTGGCCAGAATTTGTTTTGTACTCTGATGAAGATTTAATTTCCTCATGTTTACCATATCTGAGTAATTGAAATTTCTCATCGTTGAACTTCATATTGTTTTCTGCAGCCCACTGAAAGATTTGGTTGATGTCCGCCTGGAGCCTTGCAGTGTCTGCAATGGAAGACACTGTCATGCAGATTCGGGTGTCATCTGCAAAGGAAGACACGGTGCTGTGGCTGACATCCTTGTCTATGTCGGTATGAGGATGAGGAACAAGATGGGAGCTAGTACTGTGCCTTGTGGAACAGAGCTTTTCACCGTAGCTGCCTCGGACTTTACTCTGTTGACGACTACTCTCTGTGTTCTGTTAGTGAGGAAATTATAGATCCATCGACCGACTTTTCCTGTTATTCCTTTAGCGCGCATTTTGTGCGCTATTACGCCATGGTCACACTTTTTCGAAGGCTTTTGCAAAGTCTGTATATATTACATCTGCATTCTATTTGTCTTCTAGTGCATTTAGGACCTTGTCGTAGTGATCCAATAGTTGAGACAGACAGGAGCGACCTGTTCTAAACCCATGTTGCCCTGGGTTGTGTAACTGATGGGTTTCTAGATGGGTGGTGATCTTGCTTCTTAGGGACCCTTTCAAAGATTTTTATGATATGGGATGTTAGTGCTATTGGTCTGTAGTTCTTTGCTGTTGCTTTACTGCCCCTTTGTGGAGTGGGGCTATGTCTGTTGTTTTTAGTAACTGAGGGACGACCCCCGTGTCCATGCTCCCTCTCCATAGGATGGAAAAGGCTCGTGATAGGGGCTTCTTGCAGTTCTTGATGAACACAGAGTTCCATGAGTCTGGCCCTGGGGGCAGAGTGCATGGGCATGTCATTTATCGCTGTTCGAAGTCATTTGGCGTCAGGATAACATCGGATAGGCTTGTGTTAATCAAATTTTGTGGCTCTCTCATAAAAAATTCATTTTGATCTTCGACTCTCAGTCTGGTTAGCGGCTTGCTAAAAACTGAGTCATATTGGGACTTGAGTAGCTCACTCATTTCCTTGCTGTCATCTGTGTAGGACCCATCTTGTTTAAGTAGGGGCCCAATACTGGACGTTGTTCTCGATTTTGATTTGGCATAGGAGAAGAAATACTTTGGGTTTCTTTCGATTTCATTTATGGCCTTTAGTTCTTCCCGCGATTCCTGACTCCTAAAGGATTCTTTTAGCTTAAGTTCGATGCTTGCTATTTCTCTGACCAGTGTTCTCCCTGCGCATTTCAGATATATTGACCTCTTTTAGCCGCTCTGTTATTCTTTTCCGTCGCCTGTAAAGGGAGCGCCTGTCTCTTTCTATTTTAACATCTACTCTCCTTTTTCTTAGAGGAATAAGCCTTGTGCATACATCGAGTGCCACCGAGTTAATCTGTTCTAGGCATAAGTTTGGGTCTGTGTTGCTTAGTATATCTTCCCAGCTTATATCGGTTAGGACTTGGTTTACTTGGTCCCACTTTATGTTTTTGTTATTGAAGTTGAGTTTGTGAATGCTCCTCGTGACTATCTCATTTGTAAGGGATGGTGCACGATCTCCCAGTTCTTTACCCTTAATCTATTTATGTTCCCTCCATGCCGGGCTAAGTGGGTGTGAGCATTAGACCCGTTGACAATTTTTTCCCAGTCTGTTTGCTGCAGCTCTGTCATAACGCTCTCTGTACAGCAGCAAGGGCAGTTTGGAAGAGCCTCAGCATTCCAGGGGTCGATGTTTTCTATAGGCATAGTTAGGCCTAGTCTGCGAGCAGTACGTTTCAGTGTACGAAAGTTTAGATTCATTGTAAAAAAGTATTGATTTTTGAAGGAGGTATATTATTAATGGAACTTTTGTTGGGTTAGGAGTACCAAGAGGTTCAGTGGGGCGGCTCTAAATAGTTTCTAGAATACTGGCTCACAAGGTCATTGTTTAAAGTCTCTACAGAGAAACACTCATAGGAAATATACCAAGTCAGTCACATGTGCAACAAAGTCCATCATGTGCGATCAGTGGAACATTTTTTTTTATATTTATTTAAAAAACTGCATATACATAATACATTGTATTACTTACAAAACAAAACCACGGTTTTTTTTTTTTTTGGGAAAAAATAAAATAAATGGTAACCTACAGTGGAACTTCATACCTCATCCGAACATGAAATTAAACACCAACATTACAAACTAGTCAATAAAAACCAACCACATCCACTGTAACTTTATAGAAGTACTTAGTATTGATGACAATACAAACATACACATACATATATATCACATACATATATAATTAAATATATATATACATAGACACAAACAGTAAATATACACATATACACCACACACAAACATATATAAAATTAAATTAATATACAACACAGATCGGTATACAGAAAAAATACATATAGTTTTACTGCATGTCATAACAAGTAACTTGGCTGAAACAGGAGCACCACACCTAACAACATACACCACAATATTGAAAACCCAACTTCCACATCCTATACAATACAGATTTTAAAACAGAGCAAAATACAATAAGATTATAGTATAAAATTAAAACCATACTAGATATTACAAAACCTTCTCGTACAACAATCCCGGTACATTTTAAGAACCCATAGATCAAGCCATATTACAACCATATACATAACCCCACAACCAAATACATAACCTATAAACCCTCCTTTTAAAATAATCATTAATGGCCAGTGCAGACACAGACTGACACTTCTAACCCCCCCCCCTCCCGGCGAATGAACAGTCCCCGTTCTA
Source organism: Cherax quadricarinatus (assembly GCF_026875155.1). Taxonomy (NCBI): domain Eukaryota; kingdom Metazoa; phylum Arthropoda; class Malacostraca; order Decapoda; family Parastacidae; genus Cherax; species Cherax quadricarinatus. The sequence continues at coordinate 48,422,362 of NC_069430.1, forward strand.
AATAACAAAACATACTGAAGTATCCTATATGAAAGGTCATACACTGACCTCATCAAAACCTAAAAAGTTGGTAGTGCATGAACGAAGACAAAACAACAAATTTAAAGACTCAAAACAGATATGAAACATTACATTCATAAACACCTACACTGTAAAAAGTAGAAAATATACACCACCGAAATGATATCAATTATATTAATGTTAACCTTGATTACAAACATTCAAAAACCTTGCATTATAGTGAAGTTCACCACATCAAAATGCAAGATAATACAACCACTTGCCACATTAGCGGTATCAATACTAGGCTAATGTAAATTATTTAAAGATACCCCGAGACGTTAAAATAAAACTAGAGTAGTGTATAAGAAATAAGCGCTGTAATGTGCCAGTCCCAAAAGAAACGACACGTATCTACAGAAAAATTTTGTGTTGATACCAACGTGCCAATCTAATTTCTTAAAAACGAGTCCTAAGGGCTCGGTATCCTGGCTTTCAATGAAATATTAAACCCAGGAAACATAACCATCAGGCTTGAGAAATGTAACCCTGGAAACAACAACTTATATATCACTATGACAAACATTCTCGTGAAACATGCATACCATCCATACCCTAATTCTCACTACCTTCCTCTTACACACACACTACATCAGTTCCAGATAAACCAAAAACAACCCCCCCCCCTTTAACACCCCCCATAAGAGACCACTCCTTTGTCCATCCTCAGGGACCCCCGCCTAGGGAACCCACCCACAGTTGAGATTCTCATAACCTTCCAGGGAAACTTTTTTTCCCAAGAACGCCCATAACCAACTTATTCCTACCACTTCGTCCATAGTATCTGGGCCGCCAAACGCTTTTATCCTCATATCATCCCCTTAATCCCCTCATTCCCACCATGAAATGTCCAGATAATTCCACTATGATATACATTATAGCCCTTCCAACATCCCTAGGAACTTCCCCTTACATTCCATAGTAAAGCCCTTAAAAGCGCCAAACGAACCCCGCCCCCAACGAGTACTGATAACCCCACCCATCCATGATCTCACCCCCTCCAAGGGAGGTACAAAAAAAGACACACATGAAACGCCGTTTCAACATCACCAACAAAAACTACAAAAAGCCTCTTCCACAAACCCCATACTACGTAACACCTCCTTGGAAGCCAGAACCCATGATAAACCTATATACTATATTCTCTTTACTCTAGCCGGTATCCGAAGCTTACTAAAATCTTTCCAAATAACCCCCCAATCATACGTGGATACACGGCTACCCCCCCTTGCATAATTCCTTGACCTTTCACACCCTCACCAACCGTTTCACTTGATTTATCCTCCTGTTGCACTGTCAATAAAATCTCAACATATTCTTCACAACCCTCAATTCCTTCCACTCCACCATTTACGTGCCTACTCCATAACTCTTCCTACTTTAGCGCCCCTCACACCCCCTCTTCCTCCATATACCTCCATCTTGATATATACCAGCCATTACTCTCATCCTAAAGGCCAACAACCTAAAACCCCCTCTCCGACCATCCCATAACTACCTCCTTACTTTTAACAATGCCCTCCAAATCCCCACACAAACATTCAGCACCCTCCTCTGCATTTCACACAATATCTCGTCCTCTAAGGGAAAAACCGGCCGGGGTGCCACCCCCCATACCTTGCTATAGGACGAAGTGAATTTACCACCACTACCCTCTGATGTAACTAAGTCCCACGCACTAAACCTCCTAGTCCTACTTAAAACCTTAACCCTGTCAGACTCCGAATTACCCTTTTTCGGGCATGCCTGCACTTTCCGCACCGCCAAATACCATATCCCACATACCTTGATTCTGTCAACCACTGTCCATCCTAACCCTATCCCCCCAAGCCCCCCCCTATTCCATTACCACCGACCTCTAGTACCTTGATTTCACCGTTTAACTCTCATTCCGTATTCATACCAAACATCTGAATTCACTCTACCCAACCCCGCCTTAAAATTCCTCCTTACCCCTTAGCAAAACAGTAGTATCATCCACATACCCTACGATGCCCCCTTTGCACCCCCCCCCTTCCATCTCCTGACTTCATTACCCTCTCAACAGACTCATAAAAAGGATTCTGCACACGGATACGCAAAGAGCAGCTTGACATCCGTGACAGCCTTGTCTCAAACCTCACTCATTGGTACACTTTCACCCAACCTCCCATTGACCTTACCTCACCTCTGCCCCATTCATACAAGGTGTGTTCACCCCACCTCACTACCCCCTCCCGAAACCCCAACCTCTCTAAGCAAACCCCTAAGAAATCTCTTCCCTACGCAATCATAAGCATACACACGCCCAATCTAAACCTAGGTATTTCCCCCTCCCGTACATCTCTCTAGAAAATCCCTAAATCAAACCAGTCCACCCTCATCTTCTTCTTCCCCGGAATGCCCAACTGTCCCCATATGTAACACTAAACCCAACACTTTCCCCTCATTCTGTTGCCCATAACCTTAGCAAAAATCTTTAATTCCGAGCACATAACGTAATCGCATACTGGTAATCAATTCAAAACTCGGCATTCCTTCTTTTTGGGGCACTAAAACCGTGACAAAACCCGTTCTTTGTGATTTCCCCATCCTCCCCTACTAACATACAAGTCAAAACCCCCACCAGACAATGCCGGTAACACTCCCCCAATGATACCTATAAAAATCGTTTGGTATTCCGTCTATGCTGGGGTATTAAAACCCTGGCACATCCAAAAAACTGCCTCCTCTCCACCACCTCTACATTAATACTCCCTCGATTCTGTCACTCAGTTCTGTCCTGCTCCCAATTAATACACTATTAAACCCTTCATGCCCCAAACCGTCCCTCAACCCACTCCCCTGCCAACCCTCCTCCAGTCTCCCAAAACCAAAAATCTGGCATACAAACTAATATTTTCCGTGGTGGATTAGGCCATGACCCTCCTCCAAAGCCACCCCCCCCTGTACCTGCCCTCAATATACGCCAAGGTGGTCTTCGCCTGCGTTCCTTAAACCTCCTTAATACAAAACCCGATGGCCTATCTCCCCTTAAGACATCCTCCAACCCTGCCCTAACTCGAATTGCCTCAAATTTTTTCATTGTGAAATTTCTGCCCAACCTATTCGCAAACGTCCATGTCCTCACTTTTCACTCCGCCCCACAACGTTCCTCTTCCTCTGCATAACATCATTTAACTTACCCTCAAGATAATTTTGTAGGCCATAGCTCCACCAGCCATCTCCTTGCGTCCCCGTACTTTTAAAAAATTTCCTCATTTCAACTTTAGCCCTCATTCTCCCACCAATGCCAGCAATCCATTTCACATCCTAGTCTCCCAAAAGAATTTCCACCAATCTTCAAACCCCGTAGGGTCTCAACATAGACCCCTCTTCCCTAAGTAGTCCTCACATTTAATTTCCAATATCCTGCAAAACCCTCACAACCATCTACCCTCCAAAATCTGCTATAACACACGATGATCAGAAAAAAACCCACAATCGATAGTCCTCACCCTCTCCACCCCTATGGCCCTGCTAACATACATCCTATCTAAACCGTGCCTCATATCCCCTACGAATAAAGTAGTGCTCCACTCCACATCCCTACTTCCCCACCACATCTATACCGCTCCAAACATCTCGCAAAACATCCCGCAGAACCCCCAAAACACAACCCGCCCCCTCTCGGAACCACATCACCCTTCCTATGACACAATCCAATCCCCACCAATCACCGTAAAAGCAGGTAAACCTCTCAAGTGATATACCAGAACCTCACGTACAAAATCCACCTTCGCACTCTAGTGTTAATAGTTGCTGGCATGTACAACACCTACAAAACTAACCCTCCTGGCCCCCCAAAACCCATCCACACCTGACAACCCTCCCACCCCCCACTCCTCCCCAACCCAGGATACGCAAAGACTGGTCTCCTTTACCGCCTCAGCCACACCTCCTTTCAACCTCAAAGCATCACATGGTAACAACTATAACCTTTCAACAACAACTAAACTCCGATCCTAACCTATGTGTTATGTTCCTGCAAAACAGACATCAATAACAAATCTCCTCAAAACCCACTCTAACCATACCCTCTTGACCTCGATTTTAAGACCGTTTACAATGAGAAGTTACACACCTGAATTTTACAACAAGAATAGCGGCATACCACCTGTGCCGCTGAGGCTTACTTGGTCCTCCCTTTCATAGGTCTCGTTCTTCTCTAGTACAATCCCTCGTTTCTCCCCCTGCCCTCCACCCCTCCCCTGTCCCTTCCCACCTAGAATTCCCATTGCCCCCCCTCCTCCCTGACTTTTTTTTTGCCTTTGCACCACAGCTGCCCACATCTTCTTCCCAAGCCTCTGCACGGGTGTGAAGGACCTCGTGCATGTCTGATGCCACCCGGCTGAATCTCTTGCGGGAGCTACCCCTACATACATTCTTTACTGCTACCACATCTTCTGGTGGGGCCTCCCCACACACATTGTCTCCATGCGAACCCTCTGTCAAGTACTTCCTTACCCTGCTTCTGTTCTGCATTCCACACCTTGTCACACCTGACCCTCACATCACTTTCCACACCATGCCTCCTACTCTTCCAAAATATCCTTCTAGCAACAGCCTCCAAAATCCCGTCTTGAGCTACTCTACATTATCTAAGGCCTGTCCCTGTCGGCGAATATCCCTCCCCCCCCCGTATCCACTGGTAGTGTAACACACGTCTACACAAAACCACCTCTGGCCCTGTCAGACCTCCTCACTCCATAGGCCTGTACCCCGCTTTCCACTTCACAACCCCGTCATAATCATCCGTGGCTTCTAATGGCGTATCCACAGAAGCTGTCTCCTGACTGCCTAGGGCCCCTTGTCTCCCTGGGGCATTGTGCTCAACCATGAGCCATAAGATCACATAAACGGCACGGTCTTCCTCTGCCCCGAATAGTGTACAGAACCTGTGTTCAATGTTATGCAAGGTAACATATGAATGGTACGGTCTCCCACAGTCCATTTCAGTGTGTGAAGGATCCTTCCGGCAATCCCCTCATAAGGCCCGTCCTCCACATTCCCATGCTCGTCGAGAGTACAGTTCCATAACCACTGAACACATCTTGTAGGAGGCTGTATGCGTAGCCTCAAAAGGTACATTCCTTAACTTCACCTCCAAGTAAAATACTATACTATAGAAACATCATGCAAGCAACTTCCAACTGCCGAAATTGAATACTCATCCGTCGTTTCTTGAAATTCATCTACGATGGTAAGAGTTTAATCACCCTCCATGAACTTTCACGAAGACACTTCTGACATTCCTTTCAATGCCACACCATACAGCTCTTCATTGGGGATTGCCATAAGCAGTCCCCTGATAATGCCTTGGCGGGAGAACGTTCATCGTGTCGTTGCTTAAAGATCCTCTAACCAGCTGAATGCAGACAGTATTTATGCGCCGGTACAGTCGGTCCGCCATCTTGGTGCTAATACTATGTTTTCCTCACCAGGTGGCGTGCAAGAGAACCAGTAGAAGCGTCCTCTCTCCCCGCAGGTCGAGAGACGAATGTAAGAGGTTTCAGTGGCGGCTCTAAATAGTTCTGAATACTGCTCACAAGGTCATTGTTAAAGGTCTCTACAGAGAAACACTCATAGGAATTATACCAGTCAGTCACATGTGCAACAAAGTCATCATGCTGATCAGTGGGAACATTAAAACGTTTCCTATCCGTTTAGGATAGTATTACCAATATCTAGTGAGGTTAGCCTAGGGAAATGATCAGACGCTATAGCTGTTACAATGGAAGACTCACAGCTGGCGGAAGTAATGCTGAAGCCAAGACACAGATCATGGACGCCTCCATAGATATGTGGGGGTTCAAGGTCACCTAAAATTTGCACATTATCATGACTGTTTAAGAGTGACAACAGTTGATTGCCATTACGATTACCAAACTGAGTGTCCACTGCTTTTGTGTCTCGCATTGTAATCGCCAATAATAAGAGTAGGTTCAGAATGAGCACAAGTTCGGAGCTCCAAGTAATTAAACTTATAAGCAGGAGCACACAAGTTAAGTATGTTGAGAGCAGAGTTCCCTATATAAATCCTAACACCGTGATATTGTAGCCCCTCTGTTTTCTTATGTGCAAGAAGTTGATGGGGAAGTGATTTTTTAATATATAGAACACAAGAGTTAGTAGATTTGAGGTTATATGCAACAAATGATGGTAATTTAGGGGGTTGGGATTTTTCAGGGACTCTGCACTCTTGTAGACACACATCAATGGGTTCAGTGGTTACTTTGTGATGAAGGTCAGGAAGTCTTTAAGTGATGCAATATTCCAGCTTAATATATTAAGTTTATACGAGTTTTGATCCATTATAGTAGTCCTGGGATCTTGTCGAGTTTCTCAGGATAATGGATAAAATTGTTCATATAAATAGCAGTCCTTATCAATGTCAACAGTGTTACCCTGGTCCATGAGTTTTTTTCAAGTACACTTCCAGTTGTAAGGCCTTGTGGGAGTCTTAATATACTCAGAGCACGACGCTGTTCATGTGTGAATGTATGATAGGTGACACCACCACTCACATTCCCTCCTCCACTAACATTACATGCAACACTAACTGTCATCACCACCACTACCAACATTGTGTTCATTACATTTATCAACAGTATTGTTTTCAACATTAATGTCAAAGTGGTTAACCTCATCACACACTGCACCACCACTTATATTACGCTTTTGACACAGTAAATCACCAAATCCTACTCCACAAACTTGACCACTACGGTATAAGAGGCCATGCGCTTGCTTATTTCAAATCTTACATTACTAATAGGTATCAGTACGTCACCATTAAAGACACAGCATCAGCAACACGGCCACTTGATACTGGAGTTCCGCAGGGAAGTGTCCTTGGTCCCCTGCTCTTCCTCATATACATCAATGACCTTCCAAACGTATCCCAACACCTGAAACCCATTCTCTTTGCTGATGACACGACTTATGTCATCTCACCCTAATCTTGCCACCCTCAACACCATTGTGAATGAGGAGCTGATTAAAATATCGACTTGGATGACAGCCAATAAACTACGCTTAACACTGACAAAACTTACTATATTATGTTTGGTAGCAGAGCAGGAGATGCACAAATTAACATTAAGATTGACAACACTCTAATTACCAGAAATAATGGGGGAAAATTCCTAGGCTTATACCTTGACAACAACCTGAATTTCAGCACCCATATCCAGCATATAGCCAAAAAAGTATCCAAAACGGTTGGGATCCTCTCCAAGATACGATACTACGTGCCGCAAAATGCCTTCTCACACTATACCACTCACTTATTTATCCATACCTCACCTATGCTATTTGTGCTTGGGGATCAACTGCAGCAACACACCTAAAGCCAATAATAACCCAACAAAAAGCTGCAGTAAGAATAATCACTAAATCCCATCCCTGGCAGCACACCCCCCCACTCTTCAAAGATCTAAACTTACTCCCAGTTCAGTACATCCACACTTACTACTGTGCATCTATATCTACAGGGCCTTAAACTCTAATATCAACCTTGACCTAAAACGCTTTCTTGATAGTTGTGACAGAACCCACAGGCATAACACCAGACACAAACATCTCTACGACATTCCCCGTGTCCGACTAAACCTTTACAAAAATTCAATGTATGTCAAAAGGCCCTAAAATCTGGAATACCCTACCTGAGAACTCTAGAACTGCAGACACATTCATCACCTTCAAAACTACCATAGAAAACATCTTATCTCCCTGATACACCCCGTCAACTAACTACACGAATACCACCTGGTGGTTTCACACTTACACTCGCTCACTCATTTGACCATAACAGAAATATTAATCTCAGTCTTAAAATAATGAATCCTGTGATACTCCAATACTGAAACTATATACTGTGCCAAAACAAAAGCATTCACATTGCTAAACTCATAAAACTAGTATTTAGTCACTTAGCCATAAGACCAACTTACCTCATAATTTGTAATATTTTACAATTAAGAATAAAACTAAGTATGCCCGAAATGCCTAGCCATGCTAAGCGTTCTAGTGGACACTCTGTAATCACAATTTTACTACATGTAACCAAACAATATCCAAATTTCTGTAAACTCAGCATTGTAATCCTTATAGAGAATAAACTTTGAATTGAATTGAATTGAACACATAGGGGAAGACAAGATCATGGTAGACATGTAGTCTCGCCAACAAGCACGCTTAGTGGGCAACTGCTCTTGCCTGCCTAAAATCCAACACTCCGCGGTACGGTTATATCGATAACGGCCCCATGGAGCACGTTTTAAACGCACTGCGCAGGTGCATGTAGGAGACCACCAAAGCATGCATGTCTGAGAATGCCTACCTGAGGTTTGGGGGATAGAACGAGTCACTGCAGTCAGGACTAAGGTCAAAAATTGGTGTACCAGTTCATCAATAGACGATGAAAGGGGGGTCCTCGCAACAGGCGATAAGATGGGAGCATAATTCCCAATCTGCTCGAGCAAATTGCCAACGAGGATTACGAAACAGACGGGTATATGTAGGAGGAGGAGGATAGGAAAGTGATCACTATCATGTAAATCTGAAAGAACAGACCACATGAAATCAAGTGCAATGGTGAGGAACAGTAGCAAGATCAATGCAGGAGAAAGACTGAGTGAGAGAATCAAATGAGTAGGAGCACCTGAATTTAAAGCAAGAGGGTGAGAAGCGAGAAGAGTCTCCAACTGACCCCACGAGTCACAGTGGGACCCTCCCCACAAGTGGTGAGCGTTAAATATCCAACATCAAGATGGGTGGCAGTAGAGAAGAAATTAAAAATGCAATATCAGAGGTACAGAATGCACGGGAGGGAGAAAGAGAGCAAACTGTAAACCATCTGTGTAAATATTGAGCTGCGTATAATACAGCAGGAACAAATAAGAACTTGTTGATATGGTATATCATTGCACACAAGATATATCACATGGTATATCATGCAATGAAGATATGTAATAGCACGTAGCCCAAAACGGGGTGAATGACTGCAGAATGAATTTTGGGCTCATGCAACCCCCAACATACTGGGGACAACTAGGAATATTCCATTTAAAAAAAGCTATGTACAGAAATAAAATTGGCAACAATAAGAAACGATAAAACCTATGAGCTATTAGGATCTGTGAAGTCAACATGTCAGGGGTAACGGTAAGCAAGGAGAATGTGAATGTTGCAGAGGAATAGATTGTTGCGAGGGTCTCGTGAAATAGAAGGGTAGAGGGAATCCCGATGTCCATCAGAGGTGTTATCTTTGCAATATAGCTGGAAATAGCGTCTAACGTCTCTGTAGTTAAGGAAGCCGACAATGCCATGATGTCAGAGACAGGAGAGGTGTTGCAAGGAAGTCAGAGGAACTATAGAGGCAACCAAAAAGGTCTGAGGGGGGCCAAGGAGTATGCATTGGCTGGGGTAGGAGAGTCCTGTAGTGTAACAGGAGAGGAAGGAGATTGGAGAGTAACTATAGAGGATGACAGGATGGGAACAGAAGAGGGGACTACACGAAGGGGAGAGTGAACCTCTACCTTCATATGAGACTATTATAACCACTGGGGAGCGCTAAACCCGTAGGATTATGCAGCGCCTGTTGGAGGGATGTGGAAGGCATTCAGGTTTAATTCAGGGAACTGGAGCGCAGATCCAGTTCCCTAGATTAAGAGCCTCTCACCAACGTCAAGGAACCTTCCTTGAGGGGCCTTTGTATAAGAGCTGAAAAAGAGTGAGAACGAGGCTCTGAGGCAGGATATGTATTTTGTCCAGGTGATAGACGTGAAGAAAGTGTAGGTCTGCGACATTTTGTTGATTGAGAAGCAAGCGAGATGAAGATGGAGAAGTATTAAGTGGTGTGGAGGTAGGAGTGTCAGAGGATAAAAGTGCAAAAGAATTAGAAACCAGGGCAACCCTGGAAGACGCAGACGCAGAGGGATTGAGATGCGGGAGGACCATCGAGGTTGAAGGTCTTCGGGCTACCCGAGCACACTGGACATGAGGAAGTTTACCTTGAAGGTGGAGCCGAGAGACAGCCATAGTGTAAGCAAGGCCCTCATGTTTCTTAAGATAACGGATCTCTGATTCATTACGATAAACCTGGCAATGGTGTGAAAAGGAAGGATGAGGTTCCCTGCAATTAAGACAAGAGGGGGTAAGACTACACGACATATTGGAATGATCTGCTGCTCTGCAGACCAGGCATTCCACCGCAGATCTGCAGTGTTTAGCGGGGTGTCCAAAACGCCAGTAATTACGACACTGATGGGGCGTGGAGCAACTTGACTGACCTCTAGGCGATGGTCTGCCATATGGACAGAGGATGGAAGCTCACAGTAGTCGAAGGTTAAACGAGCAATATTACTAGGAAAGCGCCTCCACCCACGAACAGGCAGGATGTACTTATCTACCTTGAGGATAGGAAGGTTCTGAAGGGCTGTTGTAAAATATCCTCAAGACAAAAAAATCTCACTGTACAATGGTACGTAGCAAGACCACAGTACCACTGCAAAAATTAAGAGTAGCATTCTTATGAACGGTGACTGGTATGTTATCTCTGGAAGTGATGCGGGAGAGGGCATGAGCTTGCTCTGAATTCTGCACTGTTATGACACGTGCACTGCTTCGAAAAGCGTGATTGTTATAATCAAGGGAGAAGCGCTAAACCCGTAGGATTATACAGCGCCTGTGGGGGGGGGGATATGGAAGGTATTCAGGCTTCATTCGGGGAACTGAAGCACAGATCCAATTCCCTAGATCAAGAGCCCCTCACCAGCATCAAGGAACCTTCCTTGAGGGGCGAAGAGTGTGGAAAAGATATTTTGGCCAACATGCCGTATAAGAGCTTTACCCATTCCGTGGTCAGAAAGATAATCAATTTGAGATGTCATTTGTAAAAAGAATTTTGTCCATTGTGTACTTGTTAGTCTGGCATTCGAAGGTAGAGTGCCGCACCACATTGTGAAAGTCATGTTAGAAGCAGCATCAACTGAAACAAGTGACACTGCAGCACCCGAAGCAGGTGATGAAGCATCACTGACAGAAGGTACAGGGGTATAAGAAGAGTCGAGAGAATGATCCAATAATGAAGCCGGGTCAGAACAGGGAGTGAGATCAGAATGTGCCTGGAAGGAGGAAGGGCTACACTGGGTGAAGATTCCATAATAATAGGTGCATCTTCCATATCTCCTTTCTAGATTTGTGCCGTAAAAGTGTTTTACCAATTCCATGATCAAAAAGATCAATTTGAGACGTCGTTTGTAAATAAAAAAATTTTCTCCATTGCATACTCGTTAGCCAGGTATGCAAAGGTACAGTGTCACACAGGTCGTTTTTGAGCAATCATCGATGAACTGTCGTCAGTAGGTTGTCTTGGATATTTAGTAGCACCACCACAGGCAGTCTGACCTGGGGGAAGAGATCCGGAAAACCATCGCACAATATTCAGGGAAGCTGGATACATTGTGAAAGATGTGCTAGAAGCAGTAGCATGAACACAAATGGATGACACTGCAGCACCTGAAGCAGGTGACGAAACGTCACCGGCAAAAGGTACAAGTTATGAGAAGAGTCAAGATTATTATAATCAAAAAAGAAGCGCTAAGCCACAAGGGCTATACAGCGCTGCAGGGTAGGGAAGGAAGCAAGGGAATTGGATGGCAGAAGGGAGGGGGGATGATCAGCAGGTTACAGAAAATAGCGGGGCAGGGGATAGTACGGGGGTAGAGGGTAGCAAGAGATTGAAGTAGAAAGGGCTGAAAGTATCAGAATTTGTGAAGTAAGTCAGTCGTTGTCAAAAAGTCAATGAGAGAGTCCGGATGAAAGGTGGGTCCATCAGCGAGAAGGGAAGGTAAAGAGAGAGCAGCGGAGCGAAGACGACGACAGAGGTAAATTCTGCGTGCTCGTTGATAAAGTGGGCAGTCCAACAGAATGTGGCTGACTGATAATGGAGCTTGGCAATTCTCACAGAGAGGAGCAAGACGCCTCTCCATGAGATATCCATGAGTAAGACGAGTATGGCCAATGCGAAGACGGGAGAGAGTAGTCTCCCAACCTCGACACTGGTGATAAGAAGACGGCCAGTAACCTATACTCGGTTTAATAGACTGAAGTTTGTTGCCGAGCATAGTAGACCAACGTTGTTGCCAACGGGTGTGAAGGTGGGAAGATATTACAGCAAAATAGTCCGTAAATGGAATACCTCTATAAGAAACTGGTAGGTCATGTACTGCTGACCGCGCAGCAGTGTCTGCCTGTTCATTGCCCTGTACGTCAACATGACCAGGGACCCAACAAAAAACAATATCTTTATGCTTGGTAAAAAATGCGGCGTAGCCAAAGTTGGATACGGAGGACTAAGGGGTGAGGTGTATCAAATTTTTGTATAGCCTGTAAAGCACTAAGGGAGTCTGAGACAACCACAAATGGTGACACAGGCATAGATGCAATATGGATAAGTGCTGTAAGGATGGCATATAATTCAGTAGTAAAAATACTAGCCGAAGATAGTAAATGCCCTTGTACGACGCTGTCCGGAAACACTGCTGCGAATCTACGCCGTCAGAAGTCTTAGAGCCATCTGTGTACACAGCAATGGCATGAGAATGAGAGTGAAAGTGGTCAAGAAAAAGAGAGCGGGAAGCGACCGTAGACAGTTGGGCTTTCGAGCAAGGGAGGGAGAAAGAACAGACTCGAACAGCTGGAACTTCCCAGGGGGGTAGGGAAAAGTGAGATGCTACATGTACATAGAAAGGTGGTAGTTGAAGAGAAGACAAGAGCGAATGAAGGCGAAGAGAGAAGGGACGGAGTAAACAGGGGCGGCGAACAAATAAAGAATGTCTACTAATATCAGTGACCATTCTATAAATGGAAGGATTGCGGAGATCATGAGAGCATACATAGTAGCGAAGGCAATGCGCATCACGGCGATCGGATAAGGATGGAACGTTCGCTTTCTGCATAGAGGCTTTCGACAGGGGAAGAGCGAAAGGCACCAAGGCATAAACGTAATCCTTGGTGATGAATGGGGTTAAGGCTAGAGAGAGTAGCAGGAGATGCCGCTGAATAGATCTGGTCACCATAATCAGTTTCGATAAAATAAGGGTGGAATGTAGGGCGAAGGAGGGTTCGACGATCAGCTCCCCACGAAAGATGAGCAAGGGTTTTAAGAAGGTTCAGCCAGCTGTGACAAGTTGCCTTCAGAGAGGTAATGTGAGGTTTCCAGGATAACCTACGATCAAAGAGGAGGCCCAGAAACTTGACTATCACGTTCAGGGATACGGGAGCCATAGAGGTACAAAGGATGATCGGAGATGACAGAGCGTCTAGTGAAAGTGATTTGGTGGGTTTTAGTGCTGGAAAATTTAAACCCACGTGTGGTGGCCAAATTGGAAACACGGTCGACTGCATGTTGGAGAGAAACTGTAAGGAGGTGACAGTCAGCGCCTGCACAGGCAATAGCGAAGTCATCAACATAGAGTGATGACCAAATATTTGATGGAAGACTAAGGCCAAATCAATTAATAGCAAGGAAAAAAGTGTTGTGCTCAGAACACATCCCTGGGGGACACCTTCAGCTTGGATAAAGTCCGGGAGAGCACATTATTAACCCGAACACGAAATGCCTGTCAGTTAAAAATTCCTTAAGGAAGGATGTAGATTGCTCGAAGGCCTAAGGAGTGGGCTTGGCTAAAATATTATACCTCCAAGTTGTGTCATATGCCTTCTCAAGGACAAAAAATATGGCAATAACTGAGCGGTTATTCGCAAAGGCATTACGAACATACATATCCAAGCGTAGTAAGGGGTCTATGGTAGAACGTCCCTTACAAAAGCCATATTGACGAGTGGAGAGACTGTTGTGTGTCTCTAAATACCAACCACTTAAACGTCTATTTACTAGGCGTTCCATCACTTTGCAACTGCACGGTAAAGAGCAATGGGACGATAGTGGGAGGTTTCATGTCCCGTAGTGCCTGGTTTGCGGAAAGGGAGAACAATGGCGGATTTCCACAGCTGTGGAAGAACTTGTGACCAAATAAGATTGTAAAGGCGTAATAGGACTGCAAGGGCTGACTGATGTAAATGTTGTAGCATACGAATATGAATGTCGTCGGGCCCAGCTGCCGATGATCGACAAGCTGAGAGTGTTGCCTCCAGTTCTTGAAGTGTAAAAGGCACATTATACTGTTCTTCCTCTGAGAGAAGAAAAGTTCAAGGTGCTAACTCTCTGCAGACTTTGAGGAAAGAAATGAGGGGCATAGATGGAGTCCCTGAGAAATACGGACCAGATGATTGCCAATTTCATTGGCAACATCTAGTCGGTTTGCTATATCAACACCGGCAACCCGCAGAACAGGAGCCGGGTCAGGAGAATATTTACCACTCAGTTTTTGTACTTTTTTCCAGACTGCACTCATAGAGGAAGCAGAGGTGATGGTGGAGACAATCTCGCCAGCAAGTGCGTTTAGCGTCACGGATGACACGGCGAGCGATCGCACGCTTCTTTTTAAAATCAAGGAGTCGCTCTGTGGTTCTATTGCACCGGTACCTGCCCCATGCAGCGCGTTTCAAACGTACTGCACGAGCACAAGCAGGAGACCACCAAGGCACGCATTTCTGAGAATGCCTGCCCGAAGTTTGGGGTATAGAATGAGAAGCTGCGGTGAAAACGGAGGACGAGAATAGGTGTAAAAGCTCATCGATGGAGGACGAAGAAGGAACCTCTTTAAAAACAGTTAGGTGTGAGTAAAGGTTCCAATTTGCCCGATTAAATTGCCAGCGTGGGGTGCGAAGAGGTGGCGAATATGAAGGGGAAGTAAGAATGATTGGGAAATGATCACTGTCATGTAAGTCCGGGAGAACAGACCAAGTGAAGTCTAATGCGGCGGAGGAAGAGCAGATTGAGAGATCGATGCAAGAGAGAGTATGAGTCCGAGGATCAAAATGGGTGTGAGTACCTGTATTTAAAACATGGAGGGGGTGGGTGGCAAGAAAAGCCTCTAACTGAATTCCACGGGAATCACAGTGAGACCCCCCCCCAGAGGAAATGGTGGGCATTAAAATCACCAAGTAACAGAATCGGTGGCGGTAATAACGAAACAAGGAAGGCAAAATACGGAATAGATAATGCCCGAGAAGGAGAGAGATATAAAGAACAGAGCGTATACCACCTATGTAAGTGGATACGGGCTTCTGTGTAATGCAGCGAAGTATGAACAAATAGCTGATGATACGGAATATCAGTGCGGAGAAGAAGGGCACTTTCATTAAAGGTCCCATCAGGAAAAGGATCTGAAGAATACAATAAATTATAGCCCGAGATGTGAGAAATAACAGCAGAGTGTAATTTTGGTTCCTGTAAGCAAACACCAACAGGGGCAAACTGGGAGAGTAACATCTGAAGCTCACCCCGATTACCCCTGAGGCCGCGAATATTCCACTGTAAATAGGCCATGATTGGCAATGATAAAGATACTTGAAATCCGCAGGTAAGGGTTCCTACGGACTAGAAGGGTTAGAAAAGTCCACATGCGGAGGCAGTGGAAAATGTTCAAGCAGCGAAGGAACGGTGCGTTGTGAAGAAAGGAGTTGCGCAGATGGAGCAGAGGAGAGAGAAAGAGCGGAAGGTGGATCAGTGTCCATTGATGGTTTGGTCTCTGCAATATATTCAGAGATTGCTTCAAGTGTTTCGGAATTCAGAGATGTCGTATGGGAGACAATATTGGGAATGGTAGGGGGAGGATGAGTAAAGATTGGAACTGTATTGGACTGTACCAAGGTAGGGGGGGGGCGAAAGGGTGGAGGGAACTGGAGAAGCGTGGCAGGGGCAGAAGAGGCAGGAACCTGGGAGGTGCAGAAGAGGAAGAAACTTGGGAGGAACAGGGAAGGAAGGTACATTACGAGGAGGAGGGTGAACCTCTGCACTTGTAACTGAGCCAGTGAGAGGGGAAGAACTAGGGACAGAGACAGGGAGGGTAAAATGAGGAGGTGGAAGATGGGTAGGAGGTGTTACCGGATTTTTTTTTGACTTTTGAGAAGTAGAGGGACGATTGGGAGGAGGTGTCGTACGAGGTCTCGTCGATACTGAGGCTTGTGAGAGAGAACTCGAAGAAGCGAGATTAGACTGAGGCGTTGAAGTAGGGACGTCTGAGCCGAGGACAGCAAAAGGATTAGATACAGGAGTGATTATGGGAGAGGTAACCACAGAGGTGGGAGTAGAAGATGGGATACTAGAAGTGGGGGGACGTTTTGAAACACGGGAATAAGAAACACGTGGGAGTCTCCCTTGGAGGCGGAGATGAGAAACTGCCATGGCATAAGGGAGACCTTCTGTCTCTTTGAGGTAACGGATTTCCCGCTCATTTAAATAGACCTGACAACGGCGAGAGTACGAAGGGTGAGCCTCATGACAGTTAAGGCAAGAGGGAGGTCGATTGCAAGATGTATTAGAATGGTCATCGGCACCACAGACTGGGCATTCGGTGATAGATCTGCAATATTTCGCTGGATGGCCAAATCGCCAGCAATCTCTACACTGTTGTGGTGTAGGGATCACCATTCGAACTTGTAACCGATGTCCTGCTATATAAACAGAGGATGGGAGTTCTCGGCTGTCAAAAGTTAAACGAGCCACATTGCTAGGGTATCGTCTCTGCCCATGGGCAGGAAGAACGTAAGTGTCTACCTTGAGGATTGGGAGATCTTGGAGTTCCAGCTGTTCTAGAATGTCAGTGCCACATGTCTGGAAATTTTGTTGAACTATGGTATGGGGCAGAATGACGGTACCACTACAAGAATTGAGGGAATGATGTTTTTCAAGAGTGACAGGAACAGTATCGATATGGGAAAGACGAGAGAGCTCATGAGCCTGGGTAGCATTCTGTACGGTAATGATGCGCGTACCGCTCTTAAGAGCATGAAAAGAAATATCTTTACCAACATGGCGTAGGAGTGCCTTGCCAATACTATGGTCAGAAAGATAGGCAGTAGAGGAAGTTGGTCATAAAGTGAAGAATTTAGTCCACTGTTCAGTCTGAAACTGAGCGTGGAAAGGTAGTGAAGGACGTGTCGATCGTTTCTGAGAAGAACGAGAAGGTGGAGAAGTATCATCAGCAGGTAATTGTCGTTGGCGTTTAGGCGTGGGACCAGAGTTGGTCCGACGTGGAATGGGTCGGCGATTTGAAAATTGCCGCACCGTAGAGGGAGAGGCCGGAAGCATAGTCAGAGGAGAGCGAAGGTCCGATAAATCGAAGGAGTCAGTCGAGGCCTCAGTACCTGAAGCGGGTGAGGAAACAGCACCGGCAATAGGTACAGAGGCATGAGGAATGTCTGAAGAGTGGTCCAAAGACGAGGCAGGGTCAGAATGGGGTGCGGTATCAAGAAGGGGCCCGGGGGTACCAGGTTCATGGACTATGGCTGCCATGGTTAGGTTACTTCTTTCTTTTTGTTTTTAAGAAAAAAAAAAAAGAAAGAAAGAAAAGAAAAATAAAAAAAAAGAAAAAAAAAGGGGGGACCGGGGAGGGATAGGTCCTAGGAGGAATGAAATGGGCCAGAATCTCCCTCCGCGCCCAAAAGAGGACCTAGCACCGCAAGTAGCGCAGATGCAGCATGGAACCCGTGCCATTACCCTACCCTTTCATGCTAGTAAACTAACAATCCGGGATAGCACCTCACATCTGCCGAGCTACCTCGTAGTGGACAAAAGAGGAGGGCGGCGGGATATCCGCCACAAAGGGGCATAACCTCCTTCGGCCACCACCCCCGGAATCCGAAGGTGGCTTCCAGAGATACACTCGTCGCCGAAAGACACCCAAAGCTACTCCGGGTACGGAGAGAGGGATCGGGACATTCCCCAGGGATCCAGATTCCACAGCAAACTAGCCACCGCTAAGAAACCATACAACGGATGGGGAGGACCCCGGTATCCTCACCAACCTAGGAACTAGCGCGCCTGTGGGAGAAATCCCAAAGGACACAAAAATGAGGAAGGGACCAAAAAAGGGAGAGTGGGGAGGAAGGAGGAGGAAAGGAAAAAAGGGGAGGATGGGGGGGATGGGATAGGGGAGGGAGAGTGGGGGGGTAATTAGGTTCGGTCTGAGGAAGAAGACCGATAGTCT
This sequence comes from Cherax quadricarinatus, assembly GCF_026875155.1. Taxonomy (NCBI): domain Eukaryota; kingdom Metazoa; phylum Arthropoda; class Malacostraca; order Decapoda; family Parastacidae; genus Cherax; species Cherax quadricarinatus. The sequence goes on from NC_069430.1 coordinate 48,440,562, forward strand.
AATTCCTCAGACATAAATGACTAGATGCGGGAATAAAATAGCGAAATAAGCAAATTGCTGATATGACACCAATTAGGCCGCCCAATTCATTCTATGAGGAATTAGAGCACTCCAGGGATGATTTGAATAGACTGAGCAATGGTCGGAGAAGTGGAGATGCAGTGTAATTATTTGAAGATGCAAAGTTCTAAATGTTGGGATAGTTTTAAATAACCATGCCACATATAAACTAATATGTCGATCTTAATACTACCCGTTTGCCGAAGGATTTAGAAGTTCTGGTTACCAGTAATCTAAAACCAAGACCAACAGTGCATTAGTGTTCGCAATAAAGCTAACAGAATTCTTGGCTTCATATCTAGAAGTATATAATATTAGAAGTCCTAGGTTGTTCTTCAACTCTTATATATCCTTGGTTATGCTTTTAGGACTTGCTGCTCTGTTCTGGTCTCGTATTACAGAATGGATATATGTACTGTAAATGTTCTGGGAAAAAGTACAATGGAGGATGACAAAGAAGATCCATGTATCCGAAATCTTCCTTTGAGGATAGGACTGAGGGCCCTGAAATCTGCACTCCCTCGAAATGGCGTAGAATAGAATTAGGGGAGATATGATGAGGTTGTAATAAATGGAAAACAGGAAAAAAAATAAAGGGGTTTGTAAATAGTGTGTGAAAATTTCAGCTCAGACAGGGCTAACAGCAATGGATTCAAGTTGGAAAAAAAAAATTCAGATTCAGGAAGGATATTAGGGAGAGCATGTTTGGTAATTGAGTTGTGGATGAGTGGAACAAGCTCCGAGTACAGTTATTGAGGCTCTTAAAAAAGTTGTTGTAGTTTTAAATAAAATAGGTTAGATTAATACATGAGTGGGTGTGAGGTTGGACTGACTAGCTGTGCTGCTGGGGTGTGGTTCTGGATGCTCCATCCTTGAGTGGGGATGACCAGACTGGGTGGGTCTTTGGGATAATCTGGGGGGTGCGGTCATTGGTATAATCTCGGGGGGGGGGGCTGCTCCTCGTGGGTCAGTTGGCCTGTTGCAGTGTTCCTTCTTTCTTATGTTCTTATGTTTTATTTTGACTGGTTTTACAATGAATAGTGCTTGAAATTGAGATCAATGTAGCAGAAAGGTGCGATTTTTACCAAAGTTCAAAAGTAATACAAATTCTTGCTACGTGTCCAACACACGTCTACTGGTGGAGTTAATATTCTTTTCACAAGGCGGTGATATTATTTATACCATTTTACACTAATTTGAGTAGTCGTGCATAACAGTAATTCTTCTTTTTTTGTTAAGATTAAAAATTCAAAGTGGAAAGCCAAAGAAAATAAAGAGGGGCATGGGGGTGGGTAACGAATAGAGAACTTGTTATTTTACTGCCAGGAATGTCTTTCTTGTTTATTCTGGACCCTATTCGGAAATTGGCATCTTTTGAAATTTGTGTGAAATTGGCAAAATTGCTAAATTCTGACCACTTTATTGGACAGTTGAAATCGGTTAAATGGGTGGTTTCTTATACTCATTTGATAGAAAAAATGGAGTTCTAGCGAAATAATTATGATTTTTGTCGACTAGTACACTGGAATTGGCGGAAAATAGGGCTCAGAGTGGGCAAAAATCGCCGATGCGTAAACATCATAGAGACCGCTAACTTCACGAGAGCATAATTCCACAAGTTTTTCATCAAATTTCATACTTTTGGTGTTATTATGATCGGGAAAAGATTTTCTATCTTTTCATAAGTAAAAATAATTTTTTTTTTTAAATTTGGCGAACCTGAGAACAAGTCTCGGAGAGGGCCTCGGGACCCTGAAAGGGTTAATTCTCAGTATAATGAGTGTCATAATATTTTTCATCATTTGGTTGGGGGCCCCTTCTGATGGGGGGCCCGGGGCCCCTCCGCTAAATCCGGCCCTGTCCCTAGGCCTCTCCTATATTATGGTTGTTTTCCATTTTCAATTTTTATTAACTATTATTTGTTATTTTAAACCCAAAATATAGTCACAGGTTTTTTCCCATTATGCACTACGTGGGGCAGGATTTTTTTTTATATGGCGCACACTTGCTGCACTAACCCATTCTCATATTTAGGCAAAAAACTTACCATTCACAACCTATGAGTGAAATGAACTCATCAGGTAGTTCTATGGCACCGACTAAGAGTTCAAAGCCATAGTACTACATCACCAACACTACAAGGGTTAATACTTACAAGATAGAATGTAAATACTTTCCCGGATAGGTGCTGTCTACCAGCCTACTAACAAATACAAATCTCAAAATCACAAACCACTAATGGACAATATCGACAGACATAAGGGTTGCGTTTGGAATGCAGAAAAAAAAGGGCAAAAATATTAAGAACAGAGAGAGAAAATTACAAGATAAAACCATTTTATCACAAAATGATTAAATAATTTCAACAACAGAATATAAAAGAATGCAAGCAAACTGGGAAAGGGAACAGACTGCTTCGATTAATACTCATGTCCACGAACAGTAGAGTGTCACTCAACACAGCAATTATGTTTTTGAAAAAGTGTGCAAATTAAAATTTGTGTGCGAGCTACAGAACAAAGCAGAAAAAAAAGGGTTACATTTCTTACAATCTCCCCCTCCCCCCCCCCCCAAAATAAAGCAAAACAAATTATTTTTAGGTCTCAAAATTGAAAAGAAGCAATGGTAATAATTTAACTGTGGTTTCACTGATGTGTTGTATTTAAGAAAATGCTCGTAACTACATAAATTACAGAAATAATATTTCTTACACTACCAACCAGAATTTAAAGTATGTCCATGAATTTAAAAGAAGTGGAAAGGGATGGCTTAGTCCTACTTGACTGAGGCGGAAGGTTGTGGCTAGTTAGCTGAGGTTGATGGCTGAGGTTCTTGCATTCAAACTGATGGTTGTACTGTAGTACTGAGAAATTCTGTAATGCATCTCTGGTTTGTTTTACCCTGCAGTACTTCATACAGCTGACATTAATGCATCACCAGCTGCTCTAGAATCCATTTTAGAGCAGTGCTTCTAGATATGTCAGGGTGCTCTTCACTGCAAATCTGCTAGTTTAGCAGCAATATGGAAGTTCTCATGCAACTGTTAAAATGTCAACAATTTTTCTAGTGTTCTTCCTTACTGCCTCCCTTGTATCTGGGTATTTAGCTCTGCCAACATTTCATTTGAAATCTCCTTGCCAGCTGAACAATTTCCTGCACCCTGCTCTCTATTGAGGGGGAAGCCTGTGAAAGAATTCACCACACTAAGTAATAATTTCCTCAGCCTGCATTTAATGTTGATTAGGGCACTTCATTCTATGCACTTTTGATATAACTGATGGCATCTGCAAAGGTAAATTTACCCCAGAAGTCTTAGAGTCCTAGGAATGAGTTAGTATCTATTGCTCTGATACATTTCACATTTTTTTTTTTTTTTTTTTTTTTTCAACAAGTCGGCCGTCTCCCACCGAGGCAGGGTGACCCAAAAAAGAAAGAAAATCCCCAAAAAGAAAATACTTTCATCATCATTCAACACTTTCACCACACTCGCACATTATCACTGTTTTTGCAGAGGTGCTCAGAATACAACAGTCTAGAAGCATAAACATATAAAGATACACAACATATCCCTCCAAACTGCCAATATCCCAAACCCCTCCTTTAAAGTGCAGGCATTGTACTTCCCATTTCCAGGACTCAAGTCCGACTATATGAAAATAACCGGTTTCCTGAATCCCTTCATAAATATTACCCTGCTCACACTCCAACAGATCGTCAGGTCCCAAGTACCATTCGTCTCCATTCATCCTATCTAACACGCTCACGCACGCTTGCTGGAAGTCCAAGCCCCTTACCCACAAAACCTCCT
>NC_069430.1:48451929-48458047 GCF_026875155.1 Cherax quadricarinatus
AGAGTGAGAGAGTGAGAGTGAGAGTGAGAGTGAGAGAGAGAGAGTGAGAGAGTGAGAGAGTGAGTGAGTGAGTGAGTGAGTGTGTGTGTGTGTGTGTGTGTGTGTGTGTGTGTGTGTGTGTGTTGTGTGTGGTGTTGTTTGTGTGTGTGTGTGTGTGGGGTGTGTGTGTGTGTGTGTGTGTGGTGTGTGTGTGTGTGTGTGTGTGTTGTGTGTGTTTGTGGTGTGTGTGTGTGTGTGTGTGTGTGTGGGTGTGTGTGTGTGTGTGGGGTGTGTGTGTGTGTGTGTGTGTTGTGTGTGTGTGTGTTGTGTGTGTGTGTGTGTGTGTGTGTGTGTGTGTGTGTGTGTTTTTTGGACTACCACTCACTACTTTGTGATCGTCAATATGGCCTTCAGGAAAGGTTTACTCTCCCCTGCTGATCTGTTGTTAAACCTCTCCACTAAGTGGCAACCAGTCACTGGATGAATCCAAAATCAGCTGTGTGGTTAGAAACTGGACATTGCTGGCGCTTTGGGACAGGGTGTGGCACCAGGGCCTCTTAGCAAAACTTCAAGCACTGGGAATTGCAGCTCTACGCTATGTCTTCCTCAGTGATTACCTTTAAATGGTAGAACTCTAAGTGTATTTCCTTAGGGAAACGGAATCAGCAAGACATCCTATTGGGGCAAGTGTTCCACAAGGAAGCATGCTGGGTCCATTGTTATGGAATGTCTACTTCCCAATGACCTTCATCTCATCCAGAATCACATGCTTATGCAGACGACTGTAAAATGACATTCACTTATCAAGAGAAGAAATGCCAGCTGCTCTAGCTACATCAATAACCAGCTGAGAGCTATATCAGCTTGGGGAAAATAGATGGCAAGTAACATTTGCACCTGAGAAAACGCAAATGATGATCGTCTCTAGGCACCATGATGGTAATGCTGGTGCAGTAGTAAGGATGAATGGGAGGGTGTTGGCACCTGGAGAAGAAGTTGATATCCTTGGGGTGAAATTTGACTCCAAACTAACCATGAAGAACCCTGTTGTAAATCTTGCAAACAAGGCACCCGGAAGCTTACAGCACTTCGCCGTATCTCGCATCTGCTTGACAGTAGGGGTTGCAAGATCCTGTTATGTACAAGGCCAATATTGTCGAAATACCACACTTGGATCCACTTCCAGGACAGCGGGAAACAAGCTTTTTATGCCACAAGATGGGCAGGGGAAAAACAGCAACTTCACTCTGGCTGTAAACCCCTTCTCCAGAACATCCACCTCCATTTTGAGATCATACATACCCAGGATGGGCTCGAGTATGGAACACATTCGTACAGCATAATGATTTTCAACGAGATAAAGTCAGTTGATCAAATGAAAATGCTGGCCACAGATGGCTCCAAACTTCATCCTGTTCCCTACTTGTATGTCTCATAACAATAAAAAAGCTTTCAAATGAGCTGATGTAGGAACAGCTCTTTAGCTGCCAATAAAGTTAGGAATCCTTAACCTGTAAATAGCTTGTCAATAAAGCTAGGGATCCTTAACCTTGTCAAACCCTGTGTAAAAAAAAAAAAAAAAGAGAAGGTGAGAGAGAAGAAGGAAGGAGAGAGATGAAGAGGAGAAAAGGAGAGAGAAGAGAGGGGAGAAAAGAGAACAGAAAGAGAGAGAGAAGAGAGAGGAGGAGAGACAGGGCAAGAGAGAGCAGAGAAGGGAAAACACAGAGAGAGAGAGGAACCCGACACAGAGAGAGAGAGAAGAGAAGGAAAACAGACACAGAAAAGAGAGAGAGACAGACACAGAGAAAAGACAGACACAGAGAGAGACAGACGACACAGAGAGACAGACAGACACAGAGAGAGAGGACAGACACAGAGGAGAGAGACAGACAACAGACACAGAAAAGAGAGACAGAGACACAGAAGAAGAGAGAGACAGGACCAAAAGAAAAGAGAGACAAAACACAGAGAGAGAGGGGACAGACACCAGAGAGAGAGAGGACAGACACAGAGAGAGAGAAAAAGGACAGACACAAGAGAGAGGGCAGACAGACACAGAGAGAGAGACAGACGACACAGAGAGAGAGACAGAAGACACAGAGAGAGAGACAGACAGACACAGAAAAGAGAAGAGACAGACAGACACAGAGAGAGAGAGGACAAGACAGGACACAGAGGAGAGAGAGACAGACAGACACAGAGAGAGAGAGAGACAGACAGACACAGAGGAGGAGAGAGAGGACAGACACAGAGAGAGAGAGGGCAGACAGAACAGGGGAGAGAGAGACAGACAGGGCACAGAGAGAGAGAGGGCAGACAGACACGAGAGAGGAGAGACAGACAGACACAGAGAGAGAGAGACAGACAGAAAACACAGAGAGAGACAGAAGACACAAAAGAGAGAAGACAGACAAAACACGAGAGAGAGACAGACAGCAGGACACAGAGAGAGAGACAAAACACAGAGAGAGAGACAGACACAGAGAGAGAAAAAGACACAGAGAGAGAGACAGACACAGAGAGAGAGGACAGACACAGAGAGAGGGGACAGACACAGAGAGAGAGACAGACACAGAGAGAGAGACAGACACAGAGAGAGAGACAGGACACAGAGAGAGAGACAGACACAGAGAGAGAGACAGACACAGAGAGAGAGACAGACACAGAGAGACACAGACACAGAGAGACACAGACACAGAGAGACAGACACAGAGAGAGACAGGACACAGAGAGAGACAGACACAGAGAGAGACAGACACAGAGAGAGGACAGACACAGAGAGAGACAGACACAGAGAGAGACAGACACAGAGAGAGACAGACACAGAGAGAGACAGACACAGAGAGAGACAGACACAGAGAGAGACAGACACAGAGAGACAGACACAGATAGAGACTGTTTTGGTCGTATATATACGTCTTACGCGCCACTGTTTTGGACGTATTTATACGCATAAATTCTAGCGGCTTCAAATCAAGCAGGAGAAAGCTGGTAGGCCCACATCTGAGAGAATGGGTCTGTGTTGTCAGTGTGCACCACATAAAAAAATCCTGCAGCACGCTGTGCATAACGAGAAAAGAAACTGACATTTTTTTTGGATTAAAACGCCGACTTTGAAGTGTATTTTCGTATAGTATTCATCATTCTATTCTCGTTTTCCTGGTCTCACGTGATAAAATGGAAAACATATTATAGAAATAGAGATGATTTTGATTAGTTTCATGATGAAAACGACCTTGAAATTGAGCTCAAAGTAGCGGAAATGTTCTATTTTTACCAATGTTCAGGAGTAAGCAAATCACACCACATGTCAATTGGGGAGTCTAATATTCTTTCACTAGTGCACTGATATTATTTATATAATTTTTACGATAATGCAGTAGTCTGCGTAACAGTAAATTTTGTATTTTTTGTATGAATAAAAAATAAAAATAGAAAGCAATAGTAATATAAGAGATGCCTAGAGACATGACTGATGAACAGAGGATATGTTATTTTAGTGCCAAGAATTTTCTACATTGTTTATTCTGGACCTATTTTGAAATTGGCATCCTTTTTTTTAATTTGCGTGAAATTGGCTAAATTGCCAATTTCTGACCACTTTATTGGGTAGTTCAAATTGGTAAATGTGCGGTTTCTTATACTAAACTGATAGAAAAAATGGAGTTTTAACCCTTTGACTGTTGCAGCCGTATATATACGTCTTACGAGGCGGTACCGTGTTTGACGTATATATACTCATAAATTCTAGCGGCCTTCAAATCAAGCAGGAGGAAAGTTGGTAGGCCCACATGTGAGAGAATGGGTCTGTGTGGTCAGTGTGCACCATATAAAAAAATCCTGGGGGCATGCAGTGCATAATGAGAAAAAAAAAACTCCGACTGTTTTTTTTTAATTAAAATGCCGACTTTGTGGTCTATTTTCGTTATAGTATTTATGGTTGTATTCTCGTTTTCTTGGTTCATTTGATAGAATGGAAAACATATTATAGAAATAGAGGTGATTTTGATTGATTTTACTATAAAAAGAACCTAGAAATGGAGCTCAAATTAAGAGAAATGTTTGATTTTTGCCAATGTTCAAAAGTAAACAAATGATGCCATTGTCCAATAAATGTCTAAACTAGCCATTCTAATATGCAGTCATGAATGGGTTGATGTTATTTATACAATTATTACAGTATTGCAGTAGTCTGTATAATTTGTAAGTCTTCTATTTTTTGTTTGAATAAAAATTCAAAATAGAAAGCAAGAGTAATATCAGAGGGGCTTGGAGACATGACTGATGAACAAAGAAAATGTTATTTTAGAGCCAGGAATGTCTGCATTGTTCATTCTGGACTTATTTTGAAATTGTCATATTTTAGTTTTTCGTGAAATTGGCCAAATTGCAAATTTCTGACCACATTATTAGGTAGTTGAAATCGGTAAATGGGCAGTTTCTTGTACTCAATCAATAGAAAAATGGAGTTCTAAGAAATAGCTATGGTTTGGGCGACTGGAACAACGGAATTAGCCGAAAATAGGGCTCAAAGTGCGCAAAATCGCTGATTTGTAAACAACGCCGAGGTCGCTAACTTCGCGAGAGCATATTCAGTCAGTTTTCCATCAAATTTCGTTTTTTTTTGGTGTCATTACAATCGGGAAAAAGATTCTCTATCATTTCATAAGAAAAAATAAATTTTTTATTTTTTTTTAAATTTTGCGACACCAGGAGACACCTCAGGATTGGGGGTTGCGACAGTCAAAGGGCTAAAGAAATAGCTATGGTTTGGTCAACTGGAACAACGGAACTGGCCAAAAACAGGGATCAAAGTCGGCGAAATTGCCGATGCGTATATATCGCGAGACCGTCAACTTCGCGGGAGCTTTAATTCCGTGAGTTTTCAACCAAATTCCGTACTTTTTGGTGTCATTACCATTGGGAAAAGATTCTCTATCATTTCATAAAAAAATAATTTCTTTTTCCAAAATTTTGCTTCACAGAATGACAGTTTCAGAAAGGGGCTTGTGACAATCAAAGGTGTTTTAAACCAGTCAAAAATAATTCCTGTCATCCAAACTGACTGGTTTGATTTCAAAATAATGGTAAGGTGGTTTTATCTAGCTTTCAAAGCACTGGAAGTTTTCAAGTGGTAAATGACCATGGGCTTCACTTATAAATGGGTAATGCAGTACCGCAAAGGATCCCAAACTGAAGTAAGCCCTTGTTGCCTTGAACCTTGAGCACTTTTCTCTTGCTGGCTGATTTAAGTTCATAACAGCATCTTCTAATAAAGACTTGTCAGCGTTGAATGATTCTTTTGGCTTATAGCCATCCTCAGAAGTAATTCCCTCTAATTCAGAAGAGAAATTCCCTGTGGCAGTCATCAGCAAAAGCATTTTCACCAGAAAATTAAACATCATGCAGCTGACTTTCAGTATGTGAACTTGTGGAACCAACTGTAATATAAACATACTTTGGTTCAGTCGTTCTGTTATTACACATTTTTTCACATTACTCTAAGTCTTTTGTCCTTATGAAGACGAAGTCAAATGTGGTACCTTTCATGGCTTGCTGCTCAATCCACTAAATAACTTTTCTGTCTTATTTACCCATTGTGACCTGTGTCGTTTTTTCAGGAGATCACAACTTAGGTTAATTCAATAGCAAGCTAGCATCTTTGCCTCATCCTTCCTAATTGTATGAATGTATGCTATTTAATATGACTTGGAGGGGGAAGGGGGGATGAAAAATACAAATGGGGGAAATCTAGATAAGGAAAGTGATGATTATCTTAAAGTTTTTTTCAATACGTCAGCCATCTCCCACCAAGGAAGATTGACCCCAAATAAGAGACACTTTCATCATTATTCAACAATTCCACCATCATCCACACAATCACGTTTTTGCAAAGGTGCCCAGATATGACAGTTTAGATATCACTCCAAACACACAATATCCAAACCCCTCTTTAAAGTGCAGGCATTGTGCTTCCCACCTCCAGAACTCAAGTCCAGCTACACAATTTCCATGAACCCTTCACAAAATATTACCCTGCTCTTAACCCTTTCAGGGTACAAGGCCAAAATCTGAAGTGGTGCCCCAGTGTCCAAGAATTTTCACAAAAAATTTTTTTTTTTTTTTATGAAAAGTGGAA
>NC_069430.1:48458547-48508739 GCF_026875155.1 Cherax quadricarinatus
GGGGTATTTATGCGCCGGTACAGTCGGTCCGCCATCTTGGTGCTAATACTATGTTTTCCTCACCAGGTGGCGTGCAAGAGAACCAGTAGAAGCGTCCTCTCTCCCCGCAGGTCGAGAGACGAATGTAAGAGGTTTCAGTGGCGGCTCTAAATAGTTCTGAATACTGCTCACAAGGTCATTGTTAAAGGTCTCTACAGAGAAACACTCATAGGAATTATACCAGTCAGTCACATGTGCAACAAAGTCATCATGCTGATCAGTGGGAACATTAAAACGTTTCCTATCCGTTTAGGATAGTATTACCAATATCTAGTGAGGTTAGCCTAGGGAAATGATCAGACGCTATAGCTGTTACAATGGAAGACTCACAGCTGGCGGAAGTAATGCTGAAGCCAAGACACAGATCATGGACGCCTCCATAGATATGTGGGGGTTCAAGGTCACCTAAAATTTGCACATTATCATGACTGTTTAAGAGTGACAACAGTTGATTGCCATTACGATTACCAAACTGAGTGTCCACTGCTTTTGTGTCTCGCATTGTAATCGCCAATAATAAGAGTAGGTTCAGAATGAGCACAAGTTCGGAGCTCCAAGTAATTAAACTTATAAGCAGGAGCACACAAGTTAAGTATGTTGAGAGCAGAGTTCCCTATATAAATCCTAACACCGTGATATTGTAGCCCCTCTGTTTTCTTATGTGCAAGAAGTTGATGGGGGAAGTGATTTTTTAATATATAGAACACAAGATTTAGTAGATTTGAGGTTATATGCAACAAATGATGGTAATTTAGGGGGGTTGGGATTTTTCAGGGACTCTGCACTCTTGTAGACACACATCAATGGGTTCAGTGGTTACTTGATGATGAAGGTCAGGAAGTCTTTCTAAGTGATGCAATATTCCAGCTTAATATATTAAGTTTATACGAGTTTTGATCCATTATAGTAGTCCTGGGATCTTGTCGAGTTTCTCAGGATAATGGATAAAATTGTTCATATAAATAGCAGTCCTTATCAATGTCAACAGTGTTACCCTGGTCCATGAGTTTTTCAAGTACACTTCCAGTTGTAAGGCCTTGTGGGAGTCTTAATATACTCAGAGCACGACGCTGTTTTATGTGTGAATGTATGATAGGTGACTCCACCACTCACATTCCCTCCTCCACTAACATTACATGCAACACTAACTGTCATCACCACCACTACCAACATTGTGTTCATTACATTTATCAACAGTATTGTTTTCAACATTAATGTCAAAGTGGTTAACCTCATCACACACTGCACCACCACTTATATTACGCTTTTGACACAGTAAATCACCAAATCCTACTCCACAAACTTGACCACTACGGTATAAGAGGCCATGCGCTTGCTTATTTCAAATCTTACATTACTAATAGGTATCAGTACGTCACCATTAAAGACACAGCATCAGCAACACGGCCACTTGATACTGGAGTTCCGCAGGGGAAGTGTCCTTGGTCCCCTGCTCTTCCTCATATACATCAATGACCTTCCAAACGTATCCCAACACCTGAAACCCATTCTCTTTGCTGATGACACGACTTATGTCATCTCACCCTAATCTTGCCACCCTCAACACCATTGTGAATGAGGAGCTGATTAAAATATCGACTTGGATGACAGCCAATAAACTTACGCTTAACACTGACAAAACTTACTATATTATGTTTGGTAGCAGAGCAGGAGATGCACAGATTAACATTAGATTGAAACACTCTAATTACCAGAAATAATGGGGGAAAATTCCTAGGCTTATCCCTGACAACAACCTGAATTCAGCACCCATATCCAGCATATAGCCAAAAAAGTATCCAAAACGGTTGGGATCCTCCCCAAAGATACGATACTACGTGCGAAAAAATGCCCTTCTCACACTATACCACTCACTTATTATCCATACCTCACCTATGCTATTTGTGCTTGGGATCAACTGCAGCAACACCCCTAAAGCCAATAATAACCCAAACAAAAAGCGCAGTAAGAATAATCACTAAAATCCATCCCTGGCAGCACACCCCCCACTCTTCAAAGATCTAAACTTACTCCCAGTTCAGTACATCCACACTTACTACGTGCAATCTATATCACAGGGCCTTAAACTCTAATATCAACCTTGCCCTAAAACGTTTTCTTGATAGTTGTGACAGAACCACAGGCAAAAACACCAGACACAAACATCTCTACGACATTCCCGTGTCCGACTAAACCTTTACAAAAATTCAATGTATGTCAAAGCCCTAAAATCTGGAATACCTACCTGAGAACTCTAGAACTGCAGACACATTCATCACCTTCAAAATACCATTAGAAAACATCTTATCTCCCTGATACACCCGTCAACTAACTACACGAATACCACCTGGTTGGTTCACACTTACACTCGCTCACTCATTTTGACCATAAACAGAAATATTAATCTCAGCTTAAAATAATGAATCCTGTGATACTCCAATACTGAAACTATATACTGTGCCAAAACAAAAGCAATTCACATTGCTAAACTCATAAACTAGTATTTAGTCACTTAGCCCTAAGACCAACTTACCTCATAATTTGTAATATTTTACAATTAAGAATAAAAATAAGTATGCCCGAAAATGCCCAGCCATGCTAAGCGTTCTAGTGGTACACTCTGTAATCACAATTTTACTACATGTAAACCAAACAATATCCAAAATTTCTGTAAACTCAGCATTGTAATCCTTATAGAGAATAAACTTTGAATTGGGAATTGAATTGAACCATAGGGGAAGACAGATCATGGTAGACATGTAGTTTCGCCAACAAGCACGCTTGTGGGCAACTTCTCTTTCCTGCCTAAAATCCAACACTCCGCGGTACGGTTATATCGATAACGGCCCCATGGAGCACGTTTTAAACGCACCCGCGCAGGTGCATGTAGGAGACCACCAAAGCATGCATGTCTGAGAATGCCTACCTGAGGTTTGGGGATAGAACGAGTCACTGCAGTCAGGACTAAGGTCAAAAATTGGTGTACCAGTTCATCAATAGACGATGAAAGGGGGTCCTCGCAACAGGCGATAAGATGGAGCAAATTCCCAATCTGCTCGAGCAAATTGCCAACGAGGATTACGAAACAGACGGGTATATGTAGGAGGAGGAGGATAGGAAAGTGGAATCATACATGTAAATCTGAAAGAACAGCCCACATGAAATCAAGTGCAAGGGGTGAGGAACAGATAGCAAGATCAATGCAGGAAAAAGGGACTGAGAGAGAATCAAAAATGAGTAGGAGCACCTGAATTTAAAGCAAAGAGGGTGAGAAGCGAGAAGAGTCTCCAACTGACCACCACGAGTCACAGTGGGACCCTCCCCACAAGTGGTGAGCGTTAAATTCATCCAACATCAAGATGGGTGGCAGTAGAGAAGAAATTAAAAATGCAATATCAGAGGTACAGAATGCAGGGGGAGGGAGAAAGAGAGCAAACTGTAAACCATCTGTGTAAATAGAGCTGCAGTATAATACAGCAGGGAACAAATAAGAACTTGTTGATATGGTATATCATTGCACACAAAATATATCACATGGTTATCATTGCAATGAAGAATGTAATAGCACGTAGCCAAAACGGGTGAATGACTGCAGAATGAATTTTGGGTTTCCATGCAACCCCCAACATACTGGGGACAACTAGGAATATTCCATTTAAAAAAAGCTATGTACAGAAATAAAATTGGCAACAATAAGAAACGATAAAACCTAGAGCTATTAGGATCTGTGAAGTCAACATGTCAGGGTAACGGTAAGCAAGGAAGAATGTGAATGTTGCAGAGGAATAGATTGTTGCGAGGGTCGGAAAAGAAGGGGTAGAGGGAATCCCGATGTCCATCAGAGGTGTTATCTTTGCAATTTTGCTGGAAATAGCGTCTAACGCTCTGTAGTTAAGGAAGCCGACAATGCCATGATGTCAGAGACAGGAGAGGTGTTGCAAGGAAGTCCGAGGAACTATAGAGGCAACCAAAAAGGTCTGAGGGGGGCCAAGGAGTATGCATTGGCTGGGGTAGGGGAGTCCTGTAGTGTAACAGGAGAGGAAGGAGATTGGGGAGTAACTATAGAGGATGACAGGATGGGAACAGAAGAGGGGACTACACGAAGGGGAGAGTGAACCTCTACCTTCATATGAGACTATTATAACCACTGGGGAGCGCTAAACCCGTAGGATTATGCAGCGCCTGTTGGGGGATGTGGAAAGGCATTCAGGTTTAATTCAGGGAACTGGAGCGCAGATCCAGTTCCCCAGATTAAGAGCCCCTCACCAACGTCAAGGAACCTTCCTTGAGGGGGCCTTTGTATAAGAGCTGAAAAAGAGTGAGAACGAGGCCTGAGGCAGGATATGTATTTTGTCCAGGTGATAGACGTGAAGAAAGTGAGGGCTGCGACATTTTGTGATTGAGAAGCAAAACGAGATGAAGATGGAGAAGTATTAAGTGGTGTGGAGGTAGAGTGTCAAGGATAAAAGTGCAAAAAGAATTAGAAACCAGGGCAACCCTGGAAGACGCAGACGCAGAGGGATTGAGATGCGGGAGGACCTCGAGGGTTTAAGGTCTTCGGGCTACCCGAGCACACTGGACATGAGGAAGTTTACCTTGAAGGTGGAAACCGAGAGACAGCCATAGTGTAAGCAAGGCCCTCATGTTTCTTAAGATAACGGATCTCTGGGTTCATTACGATAAACCTGGCAATGGTGTGAAAAGGAAGGATGGGTTCCCTGCAATTAAGACAAGAGGGGGTAAGACTAAAACGACATATTGGAATGATCTGCTGCTCTGCAGACCAGGGATTCCACCGCAGATCTGCAGTGTTTAGCGGGGTGTCCAAAACGCCAGTAATTACGACACTGATGGGGCGTGGGAGCAACTTGACTGACCTCTAGGCGATGGCTTGCCATATGGACAGAGGATGGAAGCCACAGTAGTCGAAGGTTAAACGAGCAATATTACTAGGAAAGCGCCTCCACCCACGAACAGGCAGGATGTACTTATCTACCTTGAGGATAGGAAGGTTCTGAAGGGCTGTTGTAAAATATCCTCAAGACAAAAAAATCTCACTGTACAATGGTAGTAGCAAACCACAGTACCCCAAAATTAAAGTAGCATTCTTATGAACGTGACGGATGTTATCTCTGGGATGCGGGAGAGGCATGAGCTTCTCTGAATTCTCACGTATGACACGTGCACTGCTTCGAAAAGCGGTTTATTGTTATAATCAAGGGAGAAGCGCTAAACCGTAGGATTATACAGGCTGTGGGGGGGGGATATGGAAGGTTTTCAGGCTTCATTCGGGGAACTGAACACAGATCAAATTTCCCTAGATCAAAGCCCCTCACCGCATCAAGGAACCTTCCTTGAGGGGCGAAGAGTGTGGAAAAGAATTTTGGCCAACAATGCCGTATAAGAGCTTTACCATCCGTGGTCGAAAATAATCATTTGAGATGTCATTTGTAAAAAGAATTTTGTCCATTGTGTACTTGTTAGTTGGCAAATTTGAAGGTAGAGTGCCGCACCACATTGTGAAAGTCATGTTAGAAGCAGCATCAACTGAAACAAGTGACACTGCAGCACCCGAAGCAGGTGATGAAGCATCACTGACAGAAGGTACAGGGGGTATAAGAAGAGTCGAGAGAATGATCCAATAATGAAGCCGGGTCAGAACAGGGAGTGAGATCAGAATGTGCCTGGAAGGAGGAAGGGCTACACGGTGAAGATTCCATAATAATAGGTTTCATCTTCCATATCTCCTTTCTAGATTTGTGCCGTAAAAGTGTTTTTACAATTCCATGATCAAAAAGATCAATTTGAGACGTCGTTTGTAAATAAAAAAATTTTCTCCATTACATACTCGTTAGCCAGGTATGCAAGGGACAGTGTCACACAGGTCGTTTTGAGCAATCATCGATGAACGTCGTCAGTAGGTTGTCTTGGATATTTAGTGCACCACCACAGGGAGTCTGACCTGGGAAGAGATCCGGAAAAACATCGCCCCAATATTCAGGGAAGCTGGATACATTGTGAAAGATGTGCAAAAAGCGTAGCATGAAAACAAATGGATGACACTGCAGCCCCTAAAGCAGGTGACGAAACGTCACCGGAAAAAGGTAAAAGATGGAAGAGTAAAGATTATTATATAAAAAAAAGGAAGCGCTAAGCCACAAGGGCTAAAAGCCTGCAGGGTGGGGAAAGGGAAAGCGGGGGAATTGGATGGGAAGGGGGGGGGATGTCACAGGTTACAGAAATAGGGGGGCAGGGATAGTCGGGGGTAAGGGGCAAGAGATTGAAGTAAAAAGGGCTGAAAGTATCAAATTTGTGAAAAAGTGCGTTGTAAAAAAGTAAAGAAGAGTCCGGATAAAGGGGGGGTCCATAGCGGAAGGGAAGGTAAAGAGGAGCAGCGGGGGCAAGACGCGACGGGGTAAATTCTGGTTCTCGTTGAAAAGTGGGCGTCCAAAGAATGTGGCTGACTGATATGGGCTTGGAAATTTCCACAGAGAGGAGCAAAAGCCTCTCCATGAGATATCCATGAGTAAGACGAGTAGGCCAATGCGAAGCGGAGAGAGTAGTCCCAACCCCGACACTGGTATAAAAGACGGCCCCTAACCTTACTCGTTTAAAAGACTGAAGTTTGTTGCCAGCAAGTGACCCAAAGTTGTTGCCCGGGGGGGGAAGGTGGGGAAAATTTACAGCAAAATGTCGTAAATGGAAAAACCTCTATAAGAAACTGGAAGGGCATTTACTGCTGGGCCCCGCAGCGTGTCTGCCCGTTCTTGCCTGTCGTAACATGACCGGGACCCAACAAAAAACAAACTTTATGCTTGGTAAAGACGGCGTCCAAAAATTTGGATCGGAGGGACTAAGGGGTGAGGGTATCAATTTTTGTATACCTTAAAGCAAAAGGGGAGTCTGAAAAACCACAAATGGTAAAGGGGCATGATGCAATAGGATAAGTGCTGTAAGGATGGCATTAATTCAGTAGAAAAAATACTAGCCGAAATGAAAATCCCCTTTGTACGACGCTGTCCGGAAAAACTGCTGCGAATTACGCCGTCAGAAGTTTAGACCCATCTGTGTACCAGAAAGGGGCATAGAAGAGAGTAAAAGTGGTCAAGAAAAAGAGACGGGAAGCGACCTGAAAGTTGGGCTTTCGAGCAAGGGAGGGAGAAGAAAACTCGAACACGGGAAACTTCCCAGGGGGGTAGGGAAAAGTGAGATGTACATGTACATAAAAGGTGGTAGTTAAAGAGAAGACAAGAGCGAATGAAGGGAAGAAGAAGGGAGGGATAAACAGGGGCGGCGAAAACAAAAAAAGAATGTTACTAATATCGTGACCATTCAAAAAAGGGAAAGGGATTGCGGAGATCATAGAGCATACATGTAGGAAGGCAATGCGCATCACGGCGATCGGATAAGGATGGAACGTTCGCTTTTGCATAGGGTTTTTTCGAAGGGGAAGAGCGAAAGGCCCCAAAGGCATAAAGTATCCTTTGGGTGATGAATGGGGTTAAGGCTAGAGAGAGTAGGGGAAAATGCCGCTGAATAGATCGGTCCCAAATCAATTTTCGTAAAAAAAGGGTGAATGTAGGGGGAAGGAGGGTTCGGCGTCAGCTCCCACGAAAGATGAAAGGGTTTTTTAAAATTTCCCCCAGCTGTGACAATTTGCCTCGAGAGGAAATGTGAGGTTTCCAGGATCCCCCACGAAAAAAGGGGAGGCCCAGAAACTTGATTCAGTTCAGGGATACGGGAGCCATAGAGGTACAAAGATGACGGAGAGGGACAGAGCGTCTAGTGAAAGTGTTTTGGTGGGTTTTAGTGCTAAAAATTTAAAACCCCGTGGGGGTGGCCAAAAATTGGAAACACTCGACGCTGTTGGAGAGAAACGTAAGGATGCAGTCAGCGCCTGCACAGGCAATAGCGAAGTATCAAATAGAGTGATGCCCAAAATTTGATGGAAGACTAGAGGAAAAAATTTAAATAGAAGGAGAAAAATGTTTGTCTCAAACCCCCCTTGGGGGGACACCTTCAGCTTGGATAAAGTCCGGGGAGAGCCATTTTTAAACCCAACACGGAAATGCCGTCGTTTAAAAAACTTAAGGAAGGGTGGTAGATTGCCTCGAAGGGCCCAAGGAGTGGGCTTTGGGGTAAAAAAATTATACCCCCAAGTTGTGTCAAAACCCTTTAAGGACAAAAAAAAATTTGGAATAATGAGCGGTTATTCGCAAAGGCTTACGAAATACATATCCAAGGTGTAAGGGGGATGGTAGAACGTCCTTCAAAAGCCTATTGACGAGTGGAGAAGGGTTTTTGTGTCTCTAAATACCCACTAAAGTCTATTTACTAGGCGTTCCATCACTTGCAAACTGCATGGGAAGAGCAATGGGCGATAAATTTGGGGGGTTCATGCCGAGTGCCTGGTTTTTCGGAAAGGGGGAACCAAAGGCGGAATTCCCAACTGTGGAAGAACTTGGACCAAATAAATTTAAAGGCTAATAGGCTGCAAGGGTGCTGTGAAATGTTGTAGCTACGAATTGAATGTCGTGGGGCCCCGCTCCCGTGATCGACAAGGGAGTGTTGCTCCTTTTTTGAAGTGAAAAAGGCACATTATACTGTTCTTCTTGAGAGAAAAAAAGTTCAAGGGGCTACCCCTTGGCAGATTTGAGGAAAGAAATGGGGGGATGATGGAGTCCCTGAGAAATAGGACCAATGATTGCCAATTTCATTGGCAAATCAGCGGTTTGTTTAATCAACCCCGGAAACCCGCAGAAAGGACCCGGGGTCAGGAGAATATTACCCTCTTTTTTTGTACTTTTTCCAGACTGCACTCATAGGGGAAAGCAGGGGTGATGGTGGAGAAAATCTCGCCAGCAAGTGCGTTTAGCGTCAGGGATGACACGGCGAGCGATCGCCGCTTCTTTTTAAAATAAAGGAGTCGCTCTGTGGTTCTTTGCCCCGGTACCTCCCCCATGCAGCGCGTTTCAAACGTACTGCACGAGCAAAACAGGAGCCCACCAGGCACCATTTCTGAGAATGCCTGCCCGAATTTTGGGGGATAAAATGAGAAGCTGCGGTGAAAACGGAGGACGAAAAGGGTGTAAAAGCTCTCGAGGGGGAGAAAAAAGGAAACCCTCTTTAAAAACGTTAGGTGTGAGAAATTTTCCATTTGCCGAAAAAAATTCCAGGTGGGTGCGAGAGGGGCGAAAATGAAGGGGAAGTAAGAATGATTGGGAATGATCACTGTATGAAGTCCCGGGGACAGCCCAAATGAAGTCTAAACGGCGGAGGAAAAGCAGATTTAGAGATCGATGCAAGAGAGAGTAGAGTCCGAGGATCAAAAGGGGGGTTTGGTACCCGTATTTAAAAAATGGAGGGGGGGGGTGGAAGAAAAACCTCTAACTGAATTCCACGGAATCACAGTGGGGAACCCCCCCCCAAGGGAAAAGGTGGGCATTAAAAAAACACCAAGAACAGAACGGTGGCGGTAAAAGAAACAAAGGGAAAGGGAAAATACGGGAAAAATAATCCCGGGAAAGGGGAAAAGATATAAAGAACAGAGCGATACCACCTATGTAAGGGATACGGGGTTCTGTGTAATGCAGCGAAGTATGAAAAAATAGTGATGTCGGAAAATCAGTGCGGAAAGAAAGGGCACTTTTATTTAAAATCCCACAGGGAAAAGGATCTGAAGAATACATAAATTTTAGCCCGAGATGTGAGAAATAAAACCAGGTGTAATTTTGGTTCCTGTAAGAAACACCAAAGGGGGAAACTGGGGAGTAACATCTGAAGCCACCCGTTACCCTGAGGCCCGAATATTCCCCCGAAAATAGGCCATGATTGGCAATGTAAAATACAAATCCCAGGTAAGGGTTCCTACGGACTAAAGGGTTGAAAGTCCACATGCGGAGGCATTGGGGGGAAAATGTTCAAGAGCAAAGGGAACGGTGCTTGTGAAGAAAGGAGTTGCGCGATGGAGCAGAGGAGAGAGAAAGAGCGGAAGGGGGATCAGTGTCCTTTGAGGGTTTTGGTCTCTGAAATATTTCAGAAAAATTTGCTTAAAGTGTTTCGGAATTCAGAGATGTTTTGGGGAGAAAAATTTTGGGGAAGGGTGGGGGGAGGAGAGTAAAGATTGGAACTGTATTGGACTGTACCAAGGTAGGGGGGGGGGGCGAAAGGGGGAGGGAACTGGAGAAGCTGGCAGGGGGCGAAGAGGGGGAACCTGGGAGGGGGAGAAGAGGAAGAAAATTTGGGGGGGAACAGGGGAAGGAAGTAATTACGGGAGGAGGGGGAACCTCTGCACTTGTAAAATGAGCAGTGGAGGGGAAAAAACTAGGGACGAGACAGGAGGGGAAAAAAAGGAGGTGGAAGATGGGGAGGGGGTGTTTCCGGATTTTTTTTTGATTTTTAGAAGTAGAGGGACGATTGGGGGGGGGTGTGTCGAGGGCTCGTCGATACTGAGGTTGTGAGGGAAACTGAAGAAGCAATTAGATGAGGCGTTGAAGTAGGGGCGTTGAGCGGGGACAGCAAAAGGATTAGATACAGAGTGATTATGGGGGGGTAACCACAGAGGTGGGGTAGAAGATGGATCTAGAAGTGGGGGGGGGGGGTTTTGAAAAACGGAATAAGAAAAAACGTGGAGTTCCCCCCTTTGGGGCGGAGATGAGAAACTGCCATGGCATAAGGGGACCCTTCTGTCCTTTTGGGGAACGGTTTTTCCCCGCTCATTTAAATGACCTGACAACGGCGAGAGTACGAAGGGTGAGCCTCATGACTTTAAGGGCAAGGGGGGAGGTCGATTGCAAGTTATTGAAGGTCAGGGCCCCACAGATGGGCATTCGGTGATAGATCTGAAATATTTCGCTGGGGGCCCAAAAATCGCCAGCAACCCTTTACACTGTTGTGGTGTAGGGATCACCATTCGAACTTGTAACCGATGTCCTCTATATAAAAAGAGGGGGGAGTTCCGGCTGTCAAAATTTAAAACGAGCCCATTGCTAGGGTATCGCTCTCCCCAGGGGCAGGAAAAACGTAAGGTCTACCTTGGGGATTGGGAGATCTTGGAGTTCCAGCTTTTCTAGAATGTCAGTGCCCAGTCTGGAAATTTTGTTAAACTTGGTATGGGGCGAATGAGGGTTTCACTACAAAAATTGAGGGAGATTTTTTTCAAAGGTGACAGGAAAAAGATCGTATGGGGAAAAACGAGAGAGTCATGACTGGGTAGCATTCTGTACGGTAATGATGCGCGTCCGCTTTAAGAGCATGAAAAGAAATATTTTTCCAAAAGCGTAGGGGCCTTGCCCAAAACTATGGTCAGAAAGTAGGCAGTAGAGGAAATTGGTCATAAAGTGAAAAATTTTTGTCCCCTGTTCAGTCTGAAACGAGCGTGGGGAAAGGTGTGAAGGGGTGTCGATCTTTCTGAGAAAAAACGAGAAGGTGGGGGAAAATATCATGCAGGTAATTGTCGTTGGCTTTAGGCGGGGACCAGAGTTGGCCAAAGGGGAAAGGGGCGGGATTTGAAAAATTTCCGCACCGTTTGAGGGAGAGGCCAAAAGCATAGTAGGGAGGGGGCGAAAGGGCCCATAAATCGAAGGAGTCAGTCGGGCCTCAGTACCGAAGCGGGGAGGAACACACCGGAATAGGTACGAGGCGAGGAATGCTGAAGAGTGGTCCAAAGACGAGGGGAGGGGCAGAATGGGGTGCGGTTCAAAAAGGGGCCCGGGGGGGGACAGGGTTATGGGCTATGGGCCCGGTTAGGTTACTTCTTCTTTTTTTTTTAAGAAAAAAAAAAAAGAAAAAAAAAAAGAAAAAAAAAAAAAAAGAAAAAAAAGGGGGGACCGGGGGAGGGTAGGTCCTAGGAGGAAAGAAAAGGGGCCCGAAATCTCCCTCCGCGCCCAAAAGGACTCAGCACCGCAAGTGCGCAGATGCGCATGGGAAACCCCTGCCCTCCCTACCCCTCATGCTTTGTAAAAACAATCCGGGATAGCAACCTCACATCTGGAGCTACCTCGGTGGACAAAAGAGAGGGCGGCCGGATATCCGCCACAAAGCATACCTCCTTCGGCACCACCCCCCGGAATCCGAAAGGTGGCTTCCAGAGATACACTCGTGCCCGAAAGACACCCAAAGCTACTCCGGGATACCGGAGAGGGATCGGGACATCTCCAGGGGGATCCAGATTCCACGGCAAAAATACGCCACGCTAAGAACCCCAACGGAATGGGATTGGACCCCGGTTCCTTTCTCCTACCTAAAGGGAAATAAAAGCGCCTGTGGGAGAAATCCCAAAGGACAAAAAGAGGAAGGGCAAAAGGGAGGAGTGGGGAGGAGGGGAGGAAAGGAAAAAGGGGAGGATGGGGAGGATGGGATAGGGGAGGGGAGATTGGGGGGTAATTAAGTAAGTAAGTAAATTTATTCAGGTATACACAATACAGTTACATAGAATTATCATACATAGCAGCATATGTGTAGATTATTATTATTATAATCAAAAAGAAGCGCTAAGCCACAAGGGCTATACAGCTGCATATGTGTAGAGAACCTGGGATAAAACCCAAAAAAAAAAAAAAAAAAAAAAAAAAAAAAAAAAAAAAAAAAAAAAAAAAATCAGACAGAGTGACTTATTTCCATTGGGGTCCTTTTACCTTATTATTATAATATATAGGTTATAATATTTTCTTATTATTCTATAATGAAAATAACCCTCTTATTATCATACTAAAAAGAATCTACTACCGAGGGTCATTACGGGGAAAATATTTTACAATTTCGAAAAAGGGTCATTATAGGGATAAGGTAAAATTTACACGTATTTTGCTAAAAAATAGAAAATCTTCCCCCCTTTCTGTTGCTTCATTCATCAGCACTTTTTGGCAGTCTTCTTGAAAATGGTTCAAGCTATGGGCTGGCCTTGACATTTGTGGGGAGTCTGTTCCATTCCTTTATTGCTGTACAAAAAAGGTGTTTGAAGCCTGGCCACTGACTGTGGGCACTACAAAGTTGTGCTCTCTCCCCCTAGTACTATGATTGCTTTGGTTCCCAACCTTGACAAAATTGACAGCAAGTATTCTGGACACTGTTCGTGAGCAATTTTATTAAAAAATGATTTAGTTTTCAGTTGTTTTACTCTGTCTTCAACATTCAGCATATCCAATGCTGTAGTTCATCCTGGCCTACATGTTCTCTTGGTCCCCCGCCCCAGGATGAATCTTACGATTTTGTTCTGGGTGATTTGCAGTCTATCTTTCAGTTTTTTTGTCAAGGCAGGGGTACCAAGAAGAGCAAGCGTAATCCATATGGCATTGTATTTAAAGGGCTAGACTAGGGTCCTGCGAGCCTCAGTAGGTAGACACTGTGCTTGTCTATACAGGAACTTCAGCCTGGCATTCGCTTTCTTTACTTTCACTGTTCCCTATCAATTCTCCTGGGCATGCATGGGTCAAAAGGGGATTCCCAAATATTTACTGATGAAACCAAGTGATGGACTCCCCCTTACACTGAAATTAAATTATTTTCCCTTTCAGTTTAGTTTCGTTCCAAAGGAATGGCTTCAGTTTTCCCTAGGTGTAATGATAGTTTGTTGTCTACTAACCATTGCTGCAGAAATCCCGTTCCAGTGTTAAAACATTAGCAATATCTTGTGGGTCTTTACCTGTCACTAACAGAGCACTGTCATCTGCATACAGTAGGAGTTTGCACTTGACAAAGATAGGCATATCATTGACTAACATAAGAATAGTAAGGGACCCAGATACTACCTTGGGGAACTCCACAGTTATCGGCAGGGGTTCTGATTCCGTTTTGTTGATTTTGACTATTTGTCTCCTGTTGCTAAGGTAGGACTTAAACCAGTCTACAGAACCTATACCGATAGATTAAAGTTTATTACAAAAATATATTGTGGTTGACAGTTCAAAGGCCTTTTGAGGTCAAAGGTTTTCCCTACCTATGAGGTTCCCTTTTGAATTTCGTTCCAGGTAACCATCGATTAATGGGGGAGGTTGGGTTTTGGGTAGGATCTTCTAAACCCCGATGATGTATGGAAAAGTTTTGTCATTAAGGTACTTAATCTTGAAAATACCCCCCCTCTCCGTTTTTTTGATATTATACTGAGTAACAAAAGGTTATAGTTGTTTTCATCGACCTATTATTTTTCTTGAAGTAGGAGTAACTCTGGCCTCTTAAAAACCCTCCGGCGGTATTAGTGGGTTGATAGATTTTTATGGAGCAATGGGGTTTGAATTTTAAAAAGCCCCATCTTTTAGGAACTAGTGGGTGTACAGGGTGTGCTCGTTTTGGGGTTTTAACCTGTTAGTTTTTTTGAATGAAGTCATGAGAACATTTTCTGTTGACAAATGTTTGGGGTTTACCCTTTATTGGATGTATGTTTGAAATTTATCAGATCTGTTTTAAAGGTATTTGTGCAGCTGGTGTTTACTTATAGGTTGATGAAACAGATGTGTAGTAGGAATTAAAGCAATTTCCCAACCTTAGATGTTTCGTGGCTCCTCTTATTGATAGTGGTACATGTTAGACCTATCTACGGCTTTGGTTTTCCCCAAATGTTTTAGTTGTTCCCAGGCTTTCTGGGGTTATGCTTATATTCTTCAATTTTTGAGCAATAGTGCTTTCCCTTTTGTCCTTTAAAAGCCTCTGTATTTGTTCCTCCCCTTTTGGAAATTCATTTAGTGCTGCAAACCCTGTCTGTTTGTTTTTAAATTTTTTTAGAGTGGGTCTCGAATTTCATATTATTTTAAATTCGTAGTCATCCGGGTTCAGTTCTTCGTTTAACCTAACCTCTTTAACTGGTGCAATATTATTAAGAATGGTAGTGAACATTTTTTTGAATTTTTCCCCGGCTGTTTACGTCCGTGAACTTGTTTCTCTTCCGTCACAATTGGTAGCCTATTTACCCCGTGTTTCTTTACTGTAGTTTATTTTACCTCATTTTTATTGCTTTTAGGCCTATCCCATCCCTAGTGTTTTCCTGGTGCAGTAAATGATGAATGATCCTAAGACCTGGGTAATGAGCCTGACGACTAATGTTCTCAGCGCGGTTTCAAAATATGGGCCAATTGGGTGGGTGAGAAAGTGTGTCCGGGTTGGGTTTTTTAATTTGTTTGGGGGTAGCTATTTAATCCCGAATTTTTTTTATACCTTTTGCTTTGCCCCTTTTTTGTTGCTAAAACGATATTGAAGTCGCCCCGTATTTTGTTTCGCAATTGCTTTCAAATCCGGACAAAACCTGGAAAAATTTCTAAGAAGTCCTGGGTAGGAGGGCGGAACTGTTCCCACTAAGATGGGTTTGGTCTTGGGAAGCACATTCAAACCTTTTGAATCTCCAGTTTATTGTTTTTTAAATCAGGTCTTGGGTTGTAAGCTAAATATTTTAAGGTAGGCACATATCCACCGCCCTTTCTGTTCCTATCTAAACGTTTTTTATTGTCCCCCCTATTTTTACCCCCGTCGTCAGCCCGTATCCCAAACCAAGTTCAGAGAGGTTTAACTCCGCCCCCAAATTTTTTGCTTGAACCTAATCTCTGCCCCTTTAGGGAAAAGTGTCTTGCATTGACAGAATAAAATGAAGGCTGTTTTCATAAAAACAACTAATCACAATATATGGCAATGGGTCATTTGTATTAAAATTAGGTAAATCAATGTCATCATGTTAAAGGGGCTGTGCCAAAGTGCATTGTTAACCCCAAAAAAAATTCTGGCCCGTTGCTATAATTGCATACATCCCCTCATGCCCCCCACCCTTACCTTTTCATAAAGGGGCCTTTTTCTGTTTTTCATGCGTACTTTTGTAATGGCACCTGTTTGGGGTGTTTGAGAAATTTTAAAGGCTGTTTGTCCACATTGACCCGGTTCGGTTGGGAAAAGACCGATGGTTTTAAATTCTCAGACAAGAGCCCCTTCCCACGCCCGGAGCCCCCTTGAAAAGGAGAAGAGTCAGAAAATGGGGCCCGATAATGAAGCGGGTCAGAAGGGGGTGGGGGTCAGAAAAAAGGGTTTGGGAAAGGGGGAAGGGTTTTTGGCGAAAACCCATTTAAAAAAGGTGGGCTTTGTGACTCTTCTTTTTTAAAAGAGAGGGAAATTTCTAGGAGGGTGGAGGTGCAAAATCCCCCCTCATCTGAGTGGGTCTGGAGCCCCTGGTGTGAAGTAGATGGGACCCCCTGCCATACCCCACCTTCAACCGTCAAACACTCCCGGAGAGCAGTCCCACATTACCCAGCTCCTCGCAGTAAAAAAATTTCAATTTCTGTTATCGTAAACACGAGGAAATTATAATCTGCAGCAGTGTAAAATAAAGTTTCTGGCCACATAAATAAGAGCGGAAGTATCTCAACAATGGCAAAGTACTGGGCAAATGTTATCATGGCGTAGGATTCACCCTTCTAGGACATAACATTGCTATCAATCGTGATCTGCTATAATATATGGATAATGGATGATTAATGAGAACCTTCAAAAACTAGGGAGGCCCATCCATGAGACACTCTTCAGTCACTGTTCTATATAGGCTGAATACATTGTTGCCCACACTTACAAGCACACCTTTTAAGGGCTGGCTGTATTCTTGCCGTCCTTAGATTAGGTGTCATGTGTTACTTCATCGGCGCGCTTTTTCAGGTGTGTATAAATCCTATTGACGGGAGCGCTTGAGGTTTGCTAAACCCCCCCAAAAAACAATGCTGCTGTTTATGTTCCAGGGGAACGCAGGAGGGAGGAGATACATGTTGAGATACACCTGGAAAATCCTAGAGGGATAGATACCGACTTGCACACGAAATTCAAGCACTACGAAAGCAAAAGACTGGGCTGGCTCCCGATGCACATCCCCCCAATGAAATTGCAGCGGGTGCTCACTAGAACGTTAAGAGACCCCATACAATAAGTGCCCAGGGGCCCGAGACTTTTCAACTGCTCCCAGCACACATCACGGTGGGCATTACCAACAGACCCCTTGCAGTCTTCTAAGCTGGCCACTGGACAAGCAACTAAAGTAAGTTACTGGTTCAGACGGGCGGATGGCTCGTACAGGTGGTTTGCGTGCAGCAGCAGCAACAGCTGGTTGATCTGGGCGCTGATCCACCGCGGAGGCTGTACACAGACGGGCTTGGCCGCGGTGGGCGTTGACCCCCGAAAACTTCTCCAGGTAAACTAAAGTGTATGTTAACAATAATAGTAGATTACTATTATACTATTATACTATTATAGTATAATAGTATAAGAGTTGTATAGGTGTATTGTAGTATAATAGTAGTATAGTTGTATAATAGTATAATAGTTGATAGTAGTATACATAATGGTATAAGAGTAATGTATATTACAGGTGTTCATAGTATAGTATAATTGTTTATAGTAGTATAATAGGATATAGTAGTGTATAATAGTAATATAGTAGTATTATACTAGTATATAGTAGTAGTATAAGAGCTAGATAGTAGTATAATGGTATTTTGTAGTAGGATAATAGTATATAGTAGTAGTATAATAGTATATTTTTATAGTAGTATAATAGTATATAGTGTTGTAATAGTATATAGTAGTAGTAATAATAGTATAGTAGTAGTATAATAGTTAATATAGTGGAGTATAGTTAGTATATAGTAGTAGGTATATTAGTTTATAGTAGTATAATAGGGCAGATAGTTGGAGTATAATAGTTATAGTCGTAGTAATATTTAGTTTAGCTGTGTTTAATTTTTAGTAGTAGTTTTAATAGTATATATGTTGTAGAAGAGTAATATGTAATAGTTCCAGAATAGTATATAGGAGTAGGTTAATAGTTCTATAGTAGTGCGGTAATAGTTATATAGTAGTAGTATAATAGTAAAGAGAGAGTTGTAGTATAGGTTATAGTAGAGTATAATAGTATAGCGATGTATAATAGTGGTAGTGGAGTATTATATTATATTGTTGTAATTAGTAGTTAATAATGGTATATAGTAATGTATTAGTACAGTGTCCATATTGTTTTGGAGTAGGGGTTGTATAATTGATTGTTGTGTGAGTATGTTTTGTTTTATGTATTGTAGTTGTATATTAGTATGTAGTAGTATAATTGTATAGTAGTAGTATATTTAGTTTAGTGGGCCTGCTTAATAGTATAGTTTTCATGGAGCTTACCTTGGGAGCTGCAGTTTCGGGGGTCAACGCCCGCACCCACGGTTAGAGTGAACAGGCCATCCTTGTTGTGATCCAGCGCTGATCACCAGGCTGTTGCTGAGCTGGACTGCACGCAAACCATAAGTAAGACGCCACAGCCGGCTGATCAGGCTATCTGTATTTAGGTGCTTTGGTCAGGGACACACCTTGAAGAATGCCTATGGGTCTGTGTGGGTATCACTCCTTATGTGTGCTGGGACGAGGCATGGAATCAGTCTAGGGCCCCTGACTCGTATTGTTTGGGATGCGTAACGTGGCTGAGGACACCACTGCTGTCATTGGGGGGTTGGTAGGCTGAGTATGATATGTCTGCTTTGCGTGCCGGATAAAAGGAGTGTGATGTTGCGTGATGGTAAGTTCGGTACTCTGACACGCGAGGATTTTCCTGGGGGTATATATTCATGTATCTCTCCCTCCTGCGTGAAAGGGGAATACGGTTGCTATGAAACCTCAATATCGCTCACTGTTATTGAGCGTGGGTTTATGAGCAGTGGTATGCGCGCCGTGAAAGGCTCACTGAGGACAGGTCTAGGGCGGCATATTTCACCTGCCTTGAAAAGGTGCTGGGAGAGTGAGCAACTATTCCAAGCCTAGCAAGAAAAAAGTGACATGAAGAGTGTCATCTTGGGCTATTGGCCTCCCTAGTTTTGAAGGTTCTCTGTATCCTTCAGGTCATTTTTCTAGCAGATTGCGATTGATACAATGTTATGGTCCGTGGCTAAGGTGTGATCCTCCGACATTATCCTCCTGAGTTCTTGAAGATGGTGTTTACGAACTCTAAGTTTGTGGCCAGAATTTGTTTTGTACTCTGAGGAAAGTTGAATTTCCTAATGTTTATCCTTATCGGAGGATATTGTCTAACGCTTCTCAGCGGGGCAAACTGCACTGATTGTTTTGCGGCAGCCCTCTGAAAGATTGGTTGATGTCCGCCTGCGAGCTTGCAGTGTATGCAAATGGCCCTATAGTACTCTCTGTCATGGTCAGCTTTCGGCCCGTTTCAGACTGCAAAGGAAGACACGGTGCTGGGCTGGAAATCCTTGTCTTTTGGCGGGATATGAGTTGAGGAACAAGAAATGGGAGTCTAGTCTGTGCACTGGGGTGAACAGAAGCTTTTTCACCGTAGGCTGCCTCGGGGACTTTATCGGTGGACGTCGTTAATCTCTGTGTATGTTAGTGAGGTTTTTAGAGAGCCTTTCGACGAATTTGACCGGTTATTCCTTGTTAGCGCGCATTGGTGCGCTGATAGAGATACAGATAATGGTACACTCTTTGTCGAAGGCTTTTTGCAAGTCTGTATATATTACATCTGCATTCTTTTTGGCTTCTAGTGCCTCCCGTGTGGTAAACGGGTCGTAGTGTATACAGTAGTTGAGCTCAGACAGGAGACGACCCTGGCCGCAAAAACACATGTTGCCCGGGGGTGGGGATTCGCGATGGGGTTTAGTAGGGCGGGGGGTTCTTGAGTCTTAGGACCTTTCAAAAGCTTTTTTAGGATATGGGATGTTTGGCCCGCTATGGGTCTGTAGTGCTGTGCGGGTGATTGTCCGGTACCCCAGTGGCGGGTCGCTGGGGCTAATGTGGGTCTGGGGGGTGTTCCTGTGTTTCGGTGGGTCAGTCCAAGTGTCCATGTGCTAAAAGTCTCATAGGATGGATATAATGGCTCGGTGATTGGGGCCGTGCTTGCTGGTCTGGATGAACACAGAGTTCACGAGTCTGGGCCTGGGGCAGAGTGCTCCATGGGGCATGTAAGTTATTCGCCTGTGCGGAAGTCTGTGGCGTCACGCTATACACGGTTAGGCTTGTGTTATAGCAAATTTTGGGCTGTCATAATAATTTCGTTTTGTGCTCAAGACTCTCAGGCTGGTTTGCGGCTTGTATAAACGGTGTCAGATTGGACGTGAGGAGCTCATGCAGGGCCTTGCTGTAAGTTGGGGAGGACCCTTCTGGTTTAAGTAGGGGACCCATAATTGTCAGTTTTCTCGTGTGTGATTTGACATAGGTAGGAGAGTTTATAATTGGGGTTTCTTTGAGTTCATTTATGGCTTTTTGGTCGTTCCCGCGTTGCGGTCTCACTAAGGTGTGCGTGTAGAGGATGGGCGATGCTTGCTATTTCTCTGACCAGTTGTCTACCTGCGCATGTTCTGATAGATGGTCCGCTTGTAGCCGCTCTTTGGTTTTCTGTTCTCGCTGGTTATGGATGTGACAGCCGGTCTCGGTCTAATTGTTGGCATCGGACGCTCTTTTTCAGTAGAGTAGAAGCATTGGGCATACATCGAGTGCCACCGTGTTAATCTGTTTTCTAGGCATAGTGGGAGGGTGGTCGGACGTGTTGCGGTTAGGCTATCGGACCCAGCGTATAGCGGTTAGGTCCGGGGTTTACTGGTTCCACAAGTTGTTTTTGTTTTGATGGTTTTTGGGTGAGGCGCCCTCGGGACGAGGCGCAGTTTGTCGGTCTGGGGTCTCCTCCGCTATACTGGTGTGAACTCTTTGTAGGTTATTCGTGTGATGTGGTGTTTGTTGGTGTTATGGGTACAGGGTTATCTGAGAGCTTGGGTAGTGAAGATGAGCGATGAGTGTAGTTCAGTCTAGTAGGCTCTATTATTGCGGGTTTTTTTGTATTTGGGCAGTGAAGGTGAAAAGCGGAGGATTGAGTGGAGTGTTTTCATCAGGGTTGCTGCCTCTGGATGTTAGGACTGCAACAATCTTATTTTGCGTATATTCCGCCATTTTAGGGGCCATTATGTTGAAGTCCCCCAGGAAGCTAAGTGTTGGTGCAGGAGTGGAAGATGTTGCCAGACAGTGGTCAATTTTGTGAACAGTGTTCCTGGAAATTGTGTGGTGTTGCATCCGGAGGCTTGTTAGCTACCACCTATGACTAGGTTTTGGTCTCGAGACCTTTACGGCTGTAAAACTTCCAAAGTCATAATTTGTAGGAATGAATAGGCTGGTTCGGTGCAACAATTGTGACTCTGCAATGTACAGCCAACCCACCACATTTTGAACGGTGCACGCTGTGCTCAAGCTGTATTGGTTGTACACCGGGCGATCCATAGTCGTTGTCCAAGTGAGCTTGTGGTGGGTCTCAGTGAAAGCCGCGAACATTGCGTGCCTTGCAAGCAGTCTCAGGAGAAAGGTTGTTTGGGGTTGGGTGCTGGATTTATGACCCGATGTATTTTTGCTATAATGTTAGATTGTTTATCGGGAATTGGTGGGATGGGTGGTTAGGGGGGGGATGTTTTTGGGCCGGCCCGGGTCTTTAGTATCTGTTTCGGTTGGTATGGTGTGGAGGCCAGCGTAGGTGCGGTCCACTCCTGGAATGATGGATGTGGTGTACGATTTTGCCTTTTCCTTGCCAGTGTTTTTCCGGCCTGGCTCTAAAAAAACCGCTCCCTCTTGAGGGGCGTGTGGATACCCAGGTTTCCCATGGCAGGGATGGTTTTGTATCTTTTGGTCCCATTTAGATGGAGTGCCGTGGCAATGGAAGTTATAGCACAGTCTTCCGTTAAGGAAGGGTACACATTTCTGGTGAATAAAGCTTACAGAGAGGGAGTTGCATTTTCCCGTTGGAGCCAGGGCCATGGTGGCTTACTGTGGGTGGGCCTTAGACTCCGATCTCGTAACCATCTGTTTTTCCAGATTGCCACCATGCGCAGATACCAAGGGAAAGAGTTTGTGCACAGCGTTGGTTTCCGCTGGCCTAGGGTTTCGGTGCGGGTATTCCCTGTTGGTGCATTGTTTCCCTTGTCTTATCTTTCTATCCGACTAGCTCCTTTCTTATGGAGCTGCCCACGCATTTGTTTTTGGGTAAGTTATCCTCACTATTGCTAGGGGAGTCCTCTTCTGATTTGCTTTTTCCTGCTGGGATTTCTCGTTTCACATAATATCGGTTTTTATCTGTATCTTTGACTACAATTGTTTCCCTATATGGTCCTGTCCCTAGGAGGTCAATGATTATTGTATGCCTTCGCTGCGGATAAGTCCCGTCTACATGGACATAATCTCAGCGTCACCAATTTCTGTCTCCCGGACAGCACCTCCAGTCTTCACCTTGACGGTCGCCCAGGACAGCACTATCAGCCCCACATTTATGACTACAGGACATCACCTCCAGCCTTTCAGTTGGTGAATACATGGCCAGTTAAGGGCATGTACCATTCAGCCCAGACGTTGTTTGGTTCCCATCTGGTGGAGTAATCAAGCTTCAGGTTTTTATGAATGCAGCTTGATGTTGTTCGCTTTAATTACCCGTGTGAGTGGGTAGATCCACATTATTATTATTATAATCAAAAAGAAGCGCTAATGCCATCTATAGGGCGTTACAGCGCTGCAGGGTGGGTAGGAAGCATGGGAATTGGATGGCAGAAGGGAGGGGGGATGGGATGATCAGCAGGTTACAGAAACAGTTCGGGGCAGG
The DNA here is from genome assembly GCF_026875155.1 of Cherax quadricarinatus. Taxonomy (NCBI): domain Eukaryota; kingdom Metazoa; phylum Arthropoda; class Malacostraca; order Decapoda; family Parastacidae; genus Cherax; species Cherax quadricarinatus. Next base: position 48,481,163 of record NC_069430.1, read on the forward strand.
GTAGTTCGGGGGATGAGGGTAGATAGAGAGTCAAGGTTAGAAAGAAAGGCAGAAAGTAGCAGAAGAATTGTGAAGTAAGTCAGCGCGCGTGGCAAAAAGGCATGGAGACGAGTACGGATGTTAAGGATGGGTCCATCAGCGAGATAGGGAAGGTAAAGTGAGAGGCAGACGGGGCTGAGACGAGATAAGACAGAAGGTATAATGCTGCGTGCTCGTTGATAAAGTGGGCAGTCCAACAGAATGGGCTGACTGTTAATGGAGCGTGGCAATTAGTCTCAGAGAGAGAGCATTGACGCCTTCTCCATGAGAGATCACATGAGTTGTAGACGAGTATGGACAATGCGAAGATGGGAAGAGGTAGGCTCCCACCTCGACATGGTGTAAGAGAGACGGCAGTAACCGATACTCGGTTAATAGATATGTGGTTGGTTGCGAGTAATAGTAGACCAACGGTGTTGCCTACGGGTGGGGAAGGGGGGAAGATAGTACGCTTTATAGTCCGTAACATGGATTATCTATATAGAAACGGGTAGGTCATGTACTGCTGAACGCCGCAGCAGAGTCGGCGGTCATTGCCTGTTCTGGCTTCATGACCAGGGACCACTAATTATCTTACTTATCGTTAGCTGAGTAAGTTGTCGGGTTAGCCATTAGTTGGATTCGGAGGACTAAGGGGGTGAGGTGTATCAAATTTTTGTATAGCCTTGTATAGCTCTAAGGGAGTCGGAGACAACCACAATTGATGACACAGCTATAGATGCAATACGGTGGCTAAGTGATGTAAGGTTGGCATATTATTCAGCAGTATAAATACTAGCTGAAGATAGGATGCCCCGGTGACGGACCGCTGTCCGGATGACACTGCGGCGGAATCCTCGCCGGCAGAAGACTTAGAGTCCGGCTGTGTACACTAAGCTTGGGACTTGAGATGAGTGTGAAAGTGGGGCAAGTATAAAGAGAGCGGGAAGCGTTACTGGTAGTCAGGTGGGCTTGTCGTGCAATTGGGAGGGAGAAAGAAACATATCGATCAGCTGGAACTTCCAGGGGGGTAGGAAATGTGAAGTGGCATACATGGACATAGAAAAGGGGGTACGTGAAGGATGACAAGAGCGAATGAAGGCGAAAAGAGAGACAGGGATAGGTGTGATGTGGGGCGTATGCGATACATAAGAATGAAGGTCTACTAATATCAGTGACCTTTCATAAATGGAAGGATTGCTGAGATCATGAGAGCGTACATAGTAGCGCAGGCAATGGGGCATCCACGGCGATCGGATTAAGGAGGGATCGGTCGCTATGCATAGAGGCGTTCGACAGGGGATAGAGCGATAAAGCACCCAAGGCATGAAAGTTTCCTTGGTGGATGAATGGGGTTAAGGCTAGAGAGAGTTGCAGGAGATGCAGCTATGAATAGATCTGGTCACCTATGTATCTAGTGTTCGATAAATAAGGGGGGGGATGGTATGTAGGTGAAAGGAGGGTTCGACGATCAAGCTCCCCACGATGATGAGCATTGGGTTTGGATAATAAGGTTCTGCCGGCTGTGTGAAAAGTGCTCAGAGTGGTAATGTTGAGGTTTCCAGGATAACCTACGATCAAAGAGGAGGCCCAGAAACTTGATCTGGTATCACGGGATGGGAAACGGTGAGCCATAGGAGGTAAAAGGATGAATCGGAGATGAAAGGAGCGTCTATTGAAAGTGATTTGGTGTGGTTTTAGTGCTGCGGAAAATTAAACCCTGGGGGGGGGCAATTGGAAACACGGTCGATGCCTGCTGAGAGAGAAAACTGTTAAGGAGGGTGACAGTCAGCGCCTGCACAGGCAATAGCGATGTCATCACATAGTGTGATGACCAAAATATTTGAGGGTAAGACTAGAGGCCAAATCAGTAATAGCAAGGAGAAAAAAGTGTTGTGCTCAGAACACATCCCTGCGGGGACTCATTCAGCTTGGATAAAGTCCGGCGGAGAGCACATTATTAACACGAACCGGAAATAGCATGTCAGTTAAAAAGTTCTATAGGAAGGATGGTAGATTGCCTCGTAAGGCCTAGGTGGGCTTGGGCTTAAATATTATACCTCCAAGTTGGTCATATGCCTTCTCAAGGTCAAAAAATATGCATAACTGAGAGGTTATTCGCATAAGGCATTACGAACTACGTTTATCCAGCGGCAGGTAAAGGGGTTCTTTGGTAGAACGTCCCTTACGTATAGCATTATATGACGTGTGGGTTGAAGTCTGTTGTGTAGTCTCTAAATACCCACATAATAAACGTCTATTTACTTACGGTCATTACTTTGCAAACTGCCACTGGAAGAGCAATGGGACGATAGTGGGATAGGTTTCATGTCCCGTAGCGTAGGGCCTGGTTGGGAATAAGGGAGAACGATGGCGGATTTCAACAGCTGTGGAAGAACTCCTTGATGACCAAAATAAGATTGTAAAAAGGCGTAAATAGGACTGCAAGGGCTGATGTTGTAAATTTTCTGTAGCATACGATCTAATGAATGCGTGGGACCCAGTGCCGATGATGACAAGTGAGAGTGTTGCTCCTGTTCTTAAAGTGTAAAAGGCCAAAATTATACTGTTTCTTCTATCTTTCATATAGTGAGAAGAAAAGTCCAAGGGTGCTAACTATTCTGGCAGACTTTGAGGAAAAGAAATGAGGGCATGATGGAGTCCTGAGAATACGGGACCAAGATGTTTGCCAATGTGCATCGGCAACATCTAGGGGGGGTGCTGATTCAACACCCGGATACCCGCAGATCAGGCAGCCGTGGTGCAGTTATGAAGCATATTTACCACTCAGTTTGCGTGTCCTGTTTGACCAGTCGGCACGCTTTAGAGATGGCAGATGGTGATGGTGAGACATAATCTCCGCCAGCAAGTGCGTTTGCGGCACTCGGGATGACACGGACGTGCGATGCACAATGCTGTTTATAAATCATGGAGTCGCGCTGGGGGTCTATTGTACCGGTACCTGCCCCATGCAGCGCATTTCAAACGTACTGCACGAGCACAAGCAAGAAGGACCACTAAGCACGCATTGTTGAGAAGAGCCTGACGAAGTTGGGGGTTAGAATGAGAAGCTGCGGTGATAAACGGTGGTCGAGATGAGGTGGTAAAAGCTCATCGATGGGAGGACGAAAGAAGGAACCTCTTTAAAAACAGTCAGGGGGGAGTAAGTTCATTTTGCCCGATTAAATTCCAGCGTGGGGTTGCGAAAGAAGGTGGCGAATATGAAGGGGAAGTAAGAAGGATTGGGAAAGGAATCACTGTCATGTAAGTCCGGGGAGACAGACAAGTGAAGTCTAATGCTGGCAGAGGAATGAGCAACTGAGAGATCGATGCTAATGAAGAGTGTATGAGTCCGAGTCAAAAATGGTTTGTGAGTACCTTGATTTAAAACATGGAGGGGGGGGGGGCGAAAGAAAAGCTCCTCTAATCGGAATTCCAGTGAATCTCTGTGAGACCCCCCCCAGAGGATATGTGTGGCATTAATATCACCAAGTAACAGAATCGGTTGGCGGTAATGACGAAAAATGGAGGCCAATAATTCCGAATAGATAATGCCCGAGAGGAGGAGATATAATGTACAGAGCCGTATATCCACCTATGTAAAGTGGAGACGGGCTGCTGTGGAATGACAGCGAAGTAAGGAACCAAATTGCTGATGGTTCGGTAATATCAGTGCGGAGAGTTAGGGCAATTTCATTAAGGACCAATCAGGTATAAGGATTGAAGGAATACAATAAATTATCACTGAGATGGGAGAAGAAATAACAGCTGAGCTGTATTTGTCCTGTAGCTAACACCAATCTAGAAACCAAAAAAACAAGGGACAAACTTGGGAGAGTTAACATCTGAAGACTCATCCCGATTACCCTGAGGCGCTCGTATTTTCCACATGTTAGAAAAGGACTATGATTGGCAATGTAAAGATACTTGACAATCCGCAGGTAAGGGTTCCTACGGGGGGGGGAGAATAGCGAAGGGTTTGTTAGAAAAGATCGCAATGCGGAGGGCAGTGGAAAATGTTACTAAGCAGACGAAGGGAACGGTGCGCTGTGATAGAAGGAGTTGCGCAGATGGAGCTGTGGAGGAGAGAAAGAGCGGAAGGTGTGTTCAGTGTCCATGGATGGTGTTGAGTCGCTGCAATATTATATCAGAGATTGTGCCTTTCTAAGGAGTGTTTTGTAGGAATGCAGAGAATGCTCGTATGGGATGTCAATTTGGGAAGGTTGGGGGAGGAATGATGGAAGATTGGATCGGTATTAGGACTGTACCAAGGTAGGGGAGGGGGGGAGAAAGGGTGGATGGGTACTGGAGAAAGCGTGGAAGGGGGACAGAAGAGGACAGGAACCTGGGGAGGGTGGCAGAAGAGGAAGAAATCGTGGAGATGGGAACAGGGGAGGACAGAGGAAGGATACAGTTACGAGGAGGGGATCGGTGACCTCTACACTTTGTAACTGAGCCTGTAGAGGGAAGAACTAGGTACAGAGACAGGGAGGGTAAAAGGAGGTGGTGAAGAGGTTGTAGGAGGTGTTTACGCATCCTTTTTTGGACTTTGAGAAGGTTAGAAGGACGATGGAAGAGAGTGTCGTACGAGCGTCTCGTCCGATACTGAGGCTTGTAAGAGAGAACTCGAAGAAGCGAGATTAGATGAGGCGTTGAAGTGGGTAGTCTGAGCGAGTACGAACATAGGATTAGATACAGGAGTGAGATATGGGTGAAGGGAATCCACAGTAGAGTGGGCTGTAGAAGATGGGATAAAGAAAGTAGGGGTGTCGTTTTTGAAACACGGGAATAAGAAACTCGTGGGAGTCTCCCTTGGAGGCGGAAGAATAGAAACAGGCCATGCATAAGGGAGACCTTCTGTCTCTTTGAAGGGAACGGATTTCCCGCTCGTTTTAAATAGACTGACAAACGGCTGAGGAGGAGAGTACGAAGGGTGAGCTCATGACAGTTAAGGCAAGAGGGAGATCGATTGCAGGACGTATTTGACATGGTCATCGGCACCACAGACCGAAGCATTTCGGCGATAAGATCTGCAATATTTCGCTGGATGGCCAATCGCCAGCAATTTCTACACTGTTTTTGTGTAAGGGGATACCTTTCGAACTTGTAAACGATGTCCGGCTATATAAACTGAGGATGGAGAGTCTCGGCTAGTCAAAATGTTAAACCAGACCACATTGAGGTTGTATAGTCTAGCACACGATAAAGGGCACGGAAGACGTAAATGTGTCCTACTTGAGGATTGGATGAGATACTTGGATGTTCCAGCTGTTCTAGAATGGCGGTTTGTGCACCACATGTTGGAGAATTTTGTTGACACTTATGTATATTTTGAGGGCAGAATGACGGTACACCTACATGAATTGCAAAGGGAATGATGTTTTCAAGGTGACAGGCACAGTATCTATAGGTGAAAGACGTAGGAGATGCTCACGAGCCTGTGGTGCAAGTCTGTATGGTGTTAATGATGCGCGCTACCGACTCTTAAGAGCATGGAAAGGAAATATCTTACCAACTTGGCGTAGGAGTGCATTGCCAAATTACTATGGTCAGAAAGATAGGCAGTAGAGACGAAGTTGGTTTCGTTAAAGTGAAGAAATTTTAGTCACTGTTCAGTCTGAAAAAATGAGCGTGAAAGTAGTGAAGACGTATGTCAATCGTTTTGAGAAGAACAGAGAAGGTGAAGGTGGAGATCATAGAAGTCATCAGCAGGTAATTGTAGTTGACGTTTAGGCGTGGGACCAGCGTTGGTCGACGGGGAACTGGTCGGCGTATTTGAAAATTGCCGCACCGTAGAGGTGATTCGAGGCCGGAAGCATAGTCAGAGGAGGAGCGATGGTCTGATAATCGAGGAGTTCAGTCGAGGCCTCTCAGTACACTGAAGCGGGTGTGGTAACAGCACGCAATATTGGTACAAGTTGGCATGAGGAATATGTCTTGAAAGAGCTGGTCCAAAAGTCGAGGCGGGAGAGTCAAGAAACGGGGTTGCGGTTCTATGATGGGGCACCGGAAGGATACCAGGTACTAAATGATTTGGGCTGCCATTGGTTAGGTACTTTTCTTTGGTTTTTAAGAAAAAAAGAAAAGAAGAAAAGAAATATAAATAAAAGAAAAAGGGGGGAGCGGGGAGGGATATGGTCCCTAGTAGGATGAAAGGGCCTGTAATCTCCCTCCGCGCCCAAGAGGACCTCTGCACACGCAAGTAGTCGCAGATGCAGCATCGGTACCCGGGCCATACCCTCCCTTCATGCTAAGTTAAACTAGACAATCCGGGTTGCTATCCTCACATCTGATCCGCAGCTACTCGGTGTGACAAAAGAGAAGGGCGGGCCCGGGTTATCTGCCACAATGGCATACCTCCTTCTGGCCACACCCCCGGAATATCGTGAAAGGAAAGTTGGCTTCAGAGATACACTCGTCGCCCCCGATAGACACCAAAGCGTACCTCCGGGATACCGGAGAGGAGATCGGGTCATCCCAGGCGATCCAGATCCACGCATACTAGCCACGCTAAGACCTCAACGGATGGGATGGACAACAGCAGTTATCTTTCTCCTACCCAGGAACTAGCGCGGCTGGGGGAGAAATCCAAAGGACAAAAAGAAGGAGGGCTAATTAAAAAGGGAGGACGTGGGGAGCGGCGGAGGAGGAAAGGAACAAAGGTGAGGATGGGAGGATGGGGATTGGGATGAGGGGAGATTGGGGCGGGTATTTAGTGTTCGGTCTGAGGAGAAGACCGAAGATGGTCTAATTCTCGACCAAGAGCCTCTTCACCACGCATGAGCCACCACCTTGAGAGGATGTTAGTCACAGATTTTTCCTCATTTGGCATATCCAAAACAATTCTCTGTTTTAATACTGTTGTAGCTAGTTAGGGGGTATCTGCACAAGGAGCGTGTCACCACTTGTTCCACAAAATGTCAAACTTTATCATGTGGGAAGCCCGTTTGTTGATGAATGAAACTCACATTTTACAAAGTATGAATCTACAATATACATAGGTAATGAACTCCAGGTAAGTTGGTCAATTCATGAACAAGTTACAAAGGTATTTACAGATTACAGAGGTACGTAATGGGTCCAGGGACTGGGCCCCAAAGTTTGATAGGCTGAAACTAGGTACAAAGGTAATGAGCGCACAAGTTACAATAGGTAATTTGAATTTCTGTTGATGGTTACTTACGTGTATGACGTTGGCTACAATCATGAACCAAATTATAGAGTAGAGCAGTTCACACTTCCTCACCCGGTCAAAACTGTAATGAGTTATGGGTGCAAATGATTGATTGTTGAGTTCAACACACACACACGCACACACACTTTAGTTTAATATTCTGTATGTACCCCATACCCTGTCCTGTGGGCGGTAGTCAATAGATTACAAAGGTACCATAAGGGGTCCAGTGACTGGAACCCCAAAGTTAGGATAGTGAAGAGTTAACAAAGGTAATGAACTCAGGTAGATTGGTCACTAATCATGGCAAGTTACAGAGGTTAATGAATCTGCTTCACTCATATTCATGGTTACCAGTATTTGAACAAAGTAACAAGTAATGGAACCACGATTCGTCCACACCCGGTCACACTGTATCTGAGTTTATAAGATACAAATATTATGTGGATCTATAACACACATACACTAGTGCTGAGCGCGCACCATACACCACACGAGGGCGCACGCACGGACATGGGCACACGCAGCGTACATATATAGGCATAACACAAGGACGCACACCCCCACACACACAACCTCACACACACACACACATAAACACCACACTCAACACCCTCACACAAACTCTACACACCCACCACACACGACCCACCCACCACACACAACACACCCACACACACACACCTCACAATCCCTCACACATCACGCGCGCGCAACACCACACACAACACACACAAAACACACCCACACACACACAACAACCCACACACATGACACGCCACACACTCACACACACGCACAAATGTGGGTATTGCTGTATTTAAGATTAGCAAAATGTCAGGTATTTCTCCAGAATGGTCTGCAATATTCCTCTGTGGATTATTAAGTCGTTGCCTGGTCTTGTATCTCAGGCTGAGGTGTGTGTTCTGATATTTTCATTATTGGTATCCACTCTCCAGTACAGTATATGACGCAAGTCGGGTGACAATAATCCATGCTGCAAAGTTTACATTTCGTTGTGTCTACATCTGGTGGTGGTTTGATTATCCTGCAAAAGATTACGGGTAACCAAGCCGGAGCCGGGCAGGAGTGCCATCCAGTGTATGCTTATTTTGTTGGATGCACACGATGACATGTGGCTCCTGCACTGCATGAGGGATGGATGATAGATGGGACTGAATTGGGGTCAATCTCCCTAAGGCTTAAGTCAAATAAAGTTACATTTGAGAGTTCTTTTCGTATTATTGTTTCCATACGGCTAAGTGACAACCACAAGATGGTAATCTACCCCCTCTTGGGAGCATACTGCTTGGCATGGTATCAGGTCTATCATGCATCTGAAGACCAATGTGAGATGGAATACCACAGCTGGTGAACTCTGACTCAACTGTCACAATCTCAGCATACAGTGATATGTCTGGCTTCTGACACAAGCATGCCACCAATTGAGACTTAAGGAGTGAGAGCAGTTAGGATGACAGAGAATCAGTTACAATTAAAGTGTCAACCGTGTTACATGGACACATTTGAGGCTAGGGTGTAGGGCTATAACATTTCTGTTTTGTAGGGGTAGAGGACCTATATTGATGAGGTGTTCCATATTTCTTTATGAGAGCCATCACTACTGTGTGGAATAAACCAGCAGCACTAAGATCCAGCGGCTCTGTGGAAGGTGGAACAGAACCATCGTCGTAAATAATTTGGGAAGGTGTTCTGTGTGGACAGAAGTTTTCCATTACGCTATGGCATCATGTTTGCGTCAATGACGAAGCGTTGCGTGGTGAGGTTAGTTAGAGTTTTGGGTGGAAATGGAGGTTTGGGTTGTGTGGAATGGGTATTATTTATCCCTAGGGAGCTGGGATTGTCACTCTGTTGTAACAACTTGTGATAGATCTGCTAGCTGGTTCATGCGGAGGTCGGTTACAGTTTGGGCGATCCAGCGGAAGGATGGTCACCCATTGTGCTGAGAATGTTGGGAGGGCTGTGGGCAGGGGTCTTGAATGGGACTAGCCTAAGATTATTGGACCCCAATAAGGTTCGTGTCTTTCTGTAACACCGATCGATAATGTTGGATATATTGAGTGGCTGACTCGTGGAACTCCGTGTTCAGCAAGAACGGCAAGAAGCCACCTATTATCACGAGCCTTTACCATCCCTTGGTGAGGAGCATGGCACGGGGATCGATTCCTCAGTTACTAAAATCAACAGTCAATTGCCCCACGTCCACAAAAGGGCAGTAAATGCAACAGCAAAAGAACTACAGACGATAGGCACTAAATGATCCCATATCATAAAATTCTTTGAAAGGGTCCTATGAAGCAAGATCACCACCCAATCTAATAACCCATAAGTTAAAACAACCCAGGGGTGTAACATGGGTTTAGATCGGGTCGCTCCTGGTATCAACTATTGGATCAGCTAGACAAAGGGACTAGAAGCATTAGAAGAAAAGATTGCAGATGTAATTTAGACAGACTTGTCAAAGTCATAGAGCATCACTAGTGCGGGCCTTGGCGTTTTGTGCAGCACGAATAAGGCGTGCTAAAGGAATAAACAGGAAAATTCGAGTCGATGGATCTATAATTCCGCACTTACAGAAACACAGTAGTATTCAATCTGTGTAAAGTCTGAGGCAGCTACGGTGAAAAGCGGTTCCACAGGCACAGTACTCGCTACCTGTATTGTTATCATCCTCCAGTTCTGACAGACATGGATGTCAGCCACAGCACTGTCTTCCTTTGCAGATGACACCCGTATCTGCATGACTCTTCCTTTGCTGACACTGCAAGGCTCAAGAGGACATCAACATAATCTTTCAGGGGGAATGCAGAAATCATTGAAGTTCAACGATGATAGAAATTTCAATTTCTGTTATCGTAAACACGAGGAAATTATAATCTGCAGCAGTGTAAAATAAAGTTTCTGGCCACATAAATAAGAGCGGAAGTATCTCAACAATGGCAAAGTACTGGGCAAATGTTATCATGGCGTAGGATTCACCCTTCTAGGACATAACATTGCTATCAATCGTGATCTGCTATAATATATGGATAATGGATGATTAATGAGAACCTTCAAAAACTAGGGAGGCCCATCCATGAGACACTCTTCAGTCACTGTTCTATATAGGCTGAATACATTGTTGCCCACACTTACAAGCACACCTTTTAAGGGCTGGCTGTATTCTTGCCGTCCTTAGATTAGGTGTCATGTGTTACTTCATCGGCGCGCTTTTTCAGGTGTGTATAAATCCTATTGACGGGAGCGCTTGAGGTTTGCTAAACCCCCCCAAAAAACAATGCTGCTGTTTATGTTCCAGGGGAACGCAGGAGGGAGGAGATACATGTTGAGATACACCTGGAAAATCCTAGAGGGATAGATACCGACTTGCACACGAAATTCAAGCACTACGAAAGCAAAAGACTGGGCTGGCTCCCGATGCACATCCCCCCAATGAAATTGCAGCGGGTGCTCACTAGAACGTTAAGAGACCCCATACAATAAGTGCCCAGGGGCCCGAGACTTTTCAACTGCTCCCAGCACACATCACGGTGGGCATTACCAACAGACCCCTTGCAGTCTTCTAAGCTGGCCACTGGACAAGCAACTAAAGTAAGTTACTGGTTCAGACGGGCGGATGGCTCGTACAGGTGGTTTGCGTGCAGCAGCAGCAACAGCTGGTTGATCTGGGCGCTGATCCACCGCGGAGGCTGTACACAGACGGGCTTGGCCGCGGTGGGCGTTGACCCCCGAAAACTTCTCCAGGTAAACTAAAGTGTATGTTAACAATAATAGTAGATTACTATTATACTATTATACTATTATAGTATAATAGTATAAGAGTTGTATAGGTGTATTGTAGTATAATAGTAGTATAGTTGTATAATAGTATAATAGTTGATAGTAGTATACATAATGGTATAAGAGTAATGTATATTACAGGTGTTCATAGTATAGTATAATTGTTTATAGTAGTATAATAGGATATAGTAGTGTATAATAGTAATATAGTAGTATTATACTAGTATATAGTAGTAGTATAAGAGCTAGATAGTAGTATAATGGTATTTTGTAGTAGGATAATAGTATATAGTAGTAGTATAATAGTATATTTTTATAGTAGTATAATAGTATATAGTGTTGTAATAGTATATAGTAGTAGTAATAATAGTATAGTAGTAGTATAATAGTTAATATAGTGGAGTATAGTTAGTATATAGTAGTAGGTATATTAGTTTATAGTAGTATAATAGGGCAGATAGTTGGAGTATAATAGTTATAGTCGTAGTAATATTTAGTTTAGCTGTGTTTAATTTTTAGTAGTAGTTTTAATAGTATATATGTTGTAGAAGAGTAATATGTAATAGTTCCAGAATAGTATATAGGAGTAGGTTAATAGTTCTATAGTAGTGCGGTAATAGTTATATAGTAGTAGTATAATAGTAAAGAGAGAGTTGTAGTATAGGTTATAGTAGAGTATAATAGTATAGCGATGTATAATAGTGGTAGTGGAGTATTATATTATATTGTTGTAATTAGTAGTTAATAATGGTATATAGTAATGTATTAGTACAGTGTCCATATTGTTTTGGAGTAGGGGTTGTATAATTGATTGTTGTGTGAGTATGTTTTGTTTTATGTATTGTAGTTGTATATTAGTATGTAGTAGTATAATTGTATAGTAGTAGTATATTTAGTTTAGTGGGCCTGCTTAATAGTATAGTTTTCATGGAGCTTACCTTGGGAGCTGCAGTTTCGGGGGTCAACGCCCGCACCCACGGTTAGAGTGAACAGGCCATCCTTGTTGTGATCCAGCGCTGATCACCAGGCTGTTGCTGAGCTGGACTGCACGCAAACCATAAGTAAGACGCCACAGCCGGCTGATCAGGCTATCTGTATTTAGGTGCTTTGGTCAGGGACACACCTTGAAGAATGCCTATGGGTCTGTGTGGGTATCACTCCTTATGTGTGCTGGGACGAGGCATGGAATCAGTCTAGGGCCCCTGACTCGTATTGTTTGGGATGCGTAACGTGGCTGAGGACACCACTGCTGTCATTGGGGGGTTGGTAGGCTGAGTATGATATGTCTGCTTTGCGTGCCGGATAAAAGGAGTGTGATGTTGCGTGATGGTAAGTTCGGTACTCTGACACGCGAGGATTTTCCTGGGGGTATATATTCATGTATCTCTCCCTCCTGCGTGAAAGGGGAATACGGTTGCTATGAAACCTCAATATCGCTCACTGTTATTGAGCGTGGGTTTATGAGCAGTGGTATGCGCGCCGTGAAAGGCTCACTGAGGACAGGTCTAGGGCGGCATATTTCACCTGCCTTGAAAAGGTGCTGGGAGAGTGAGCAACTATTCCAAGCCTAGCAAGAAAAAAGTGACATGAAGAGTGTCATCTTGGGCTATTGGCCTCCCTAGTTTTGAAGGTTCTCTGTATCCTTCAGGTCATTTTTCTAGCAGATTGCGATTGATACAATGTTATGGTCCGTGGCTAAGGTGTGATCCTCCGACATTATCCTCCTGAGTTCTTGAAGATGGTGTTTACGAACTCTAAGTTTGTGGCCAGAATTTGTTTTGTACTCTGAGGAAAGTTGAATTTCCTAATGTTTATCCTTATCGGAGGATATTGTCTAACGCTTCTCAGCGGGGCAAACTGCACTGATTGTTTTGCGGCAGCCCTCTGAAAGATTGGTTGATGTCCGCCTGCGAGCTTGCAGTGTATGCAAATGGCCCTATAGTACTCTCTGTCATGGTCAGCTTTCGGCCCGTTTCAGACTGCAAAGGAAGACACGGTGCTGGGCTGGAAATCCTTGTCTTTTGGCGGGATATGAGTTGAGGAACAAGAAATGGGAGTCTAGTCTGTGCACTGGGGTGAACAGAAGCTTTTTCACCGTAGGCTGCCTCGGGGACTTTATCGGTGGACGTCGTTAATCTCTGTGTATGTTAGTGAGGTTTTTAGAGAGCCTTTCGACGAATTTGACCGGTTATTCCTTGTTAGCGCGCATTGGTGCGCTGATAGAGATACAGATAATGGTACACTCTTTGTCGAAGGCTTTTTGCAAGTCTGTATATATTACATCTGCATTCTTTTTGGCTTCTAGTGCCTCCCGTGTGGTAAACGGGTCGTAGTGTATACAGTAGTTGAGCTCAGACAGGAGACGACCCTGGCCGCAAAAACACATGTTGCCCGGGGGTGGGGATTCGCGATGGGGTTTAGTAGGGCGGGGGGTTCTTGAGTCTTAGGACCTTTCAAAAGCTTTTTTAGGATATGGGATGTTTGGCCCGCTATGGGTCTGTAGTGCTGTGCGGGTGATTGTCCGGTACCCCAGTGGCGGGTCGCTGGGGCTAATGTGGGTCTGGGGGGTGTTCCTGTGTTTCGGTGGGTCAGTCCAAGTGTCCATGTGCTAAAAGTCTCATAGGATGGATATAATGGCTCGGTGATTGGGGCCGTGCTTGCTGGTCTGGATGAACACAGAGTTCACGAGTCTGGGCCTGGGGCAGAGTGCTCCATGGGGCATGTAAGTTATTCGCCTGTGCGGAAGTCTGTGGCGTCACGCTATACACGGTTAGGCTTGTGTTATAGCAAATTTTGGGCTGTCATAATAATTTCGTTTTGTGCTCAAGACTCTCAGGCTGGTTTGCGGCTTGTATAAACGGTGTCAGATTGGACGTGAGGAGCTCATGCAGGGCCTTGCTGTAAGTTGGGGAGGACCCTTCTGGTTTAAGTAGGGGACCCATAATTGTCAGTTTTCTCGTGTGTGATTTGACATAGGTAGGAGAGTTTATAATTGGGGTTTCTTTGAGTTCATTTATGGCTTTTTGGTCGTTCCCGCGTTGCGGTCTCACTAAGGTGTGCGTGTAGAGGATGGGCGATGCTTGCTATTTCTCTGACCAGTTGTCTACCTGCGCATGTTCTGATAGATGGTCCGCTTGTAGCCGCTCTTTGGTTTTCTGTTCTCGCTGGTTATGGATGTGACAGCCGGTCTCGGTCTAATTGTTGGCATCGGACGCTCTTTTTCAGTAGAGTAGAAGCATTGGGCATACATCGAGTGCCACCGTGTTAATCTGTTTTCTAGGCATAGTGGGAGGGTGGTCGGACGTGTTGCGGTTAGGCTATCGGACCCAGCGTATAGCGGTTAGGTCCGGGGTTTACTGGTTCCACAAGTTGTTTTTGTTTTGATGGTTTTTGGGTGAGGCGCCCTCGGGACGAGGCGCAGTTTGTCGGTCTGGGGTCTCCTCCGCTATACTGGTGTGAACTCTTTGTAGGTTATTCGTGTGATGTGGTGTTTGTTGGTGTTATGGGTACAGGGTTATCTGAGAGCTTGGGTAGTGAAGATGAGCGATGAGTGTAGTTCAGTCTAGTAGGCTCTATTATTGCGGGTTTTTTTGTATTTGGGCAGTGAAGGTGAAAAGCGGAGGATTGAGTGGAGTGTTTTCATCAGGGTTGCTGCCTCTGGATGTTAGGACTGCAACAATCTTATTTTGCGTATATTCCGCCATTTTAGGGGCCATTATGTTGAAGTCCCCCAGGAAGCTAAGTGTTGGTGCAGGAGTGGAAGATGTTGCCAGACAGTGGTCAATTTTGTGAACAGTGTTCCTGGAAATTGTGTGGTGTTGCATCCGGAGGCTTGTTAGCTACCACCTATGACTAGGTTTTGGTCTCGAGACCTTTACGGCTGTAAAACTTCCAAAGTCATAATTTGTAGGAATGAATAGGCTGGTTCGGTGCAACAATTGTGACTCTGCAATGTACAGCCAACCCACCACATTTTGAACGGTGCACGCTGTGCTCAAGCTGTATTGGTTGTACACCGGGCGATCCATAGTCGTTGTCCAAGTGAGCTTGTGGTGGGTCTCAGTGAAAGCCGCGAACATTGCGTGCCTTGCAAGCAGTCTCAGGAGAAAGGTTGTTTGGGGTTGGGTGCTGGATTTATGACCCGATGTATTTTTGCTATAATGTTAGATTGTTTATCGGGAATTGGTGGGATGGGTGGTTAGGGGGGGGATGTTTTTGGGCCGGCCCGGGTCTTTAGTATCTGTTTCGGTTGGTATGGTGTGGAGGCCAGCGTAGGTGCGGTCCACTCCTGGAATGATGGATGTGGTGTACGATTTTGCCTTTTCCTTGCCAGTGTTTTTCCGGCCTGGCTCTAAAAAAACCGCTCCCTCTTGAGGGGCGTGTGGATACCCAGGTTTCCCATGGCAGGGATGGTTTTGTATCTTTTGGTCCCATTTAGATGGAGTGCCGTGGCAATGGAAGTTATAGCACAGTCTTCCGTTAAGGAAGGGTACACATTTCTGGTGAATAAAGCTTACAGAGAGGGAGTTGCATTTTCCCGTTGGAGCCAGGGCCATGGTGGCTTACTGTGGGTGGGCCTTAGACTCCGATCTCGTAACCATCTGTTTTTCCAGATTGCCACCATGCGCAGATACCAAGGGAAAGAGTTTGTGCACAGCGTTGGTTTCCGCTGGCCTAGGGTTTCGGTGCGGGTATTCCCTGTTGGTGCATTGTTTCCCTTGTCTTATCTTTCTATCCGACTAGCTCCTTTCTTATGGAGCTGCCCACGCATTTGTTTTTGGGTAAGTTATCCTCACTATTGCTAGGGGAGTCCTCTTCTGATTTGCTTTTTCCTGCTGGGATTTCTCGTTTCACATAATATCGGTTTTTATCTGTATCTTTGACTACAATTGTTTCCCTATATGGTCCTGTCCCTAGGAGGTCAATGATTATTGTATGCCTTCGCTGCGGATAAGTCCCGTCTACATGGACATAATCTCAGCGTCACCAATTTCTGTCTCCCGGACAGCACCTCCAGTCTTCACCTTGACGGTCGCCCAGGACAGCACTATCAGCCCCACATTTATGACTACAGGACATCACCTCCAGCCTTTCAGTTGGTGAATACATGGCCAGTTAAGGGCATGTACCATTCAGCCCAGACGTTGTTTGGTTCCCATCTGGTGGAGTAATCAAGCTTCAGGTTTTTATGAATGCAGCTTGATGTTGTTCGCTTTAATTACCCGTGTGAGTGGGTAGATCCACATTATTATTATTATAATCAAAAAGAAGCGCTAATGCCATCTATAGGGCGTTACAGCGCTGCAGGGTGGGTAGGAAGCATGGGAATTGGATGGCAGAAGGGAGGGGGGATGGGATGATCAGCAGGTTACAGAAACAGTTCGGGGCAGGGTAGTTCGGGGGATGAGGGTAGATAGAGAGTCAAGGTTAGAAAGAAAGGCAGAAAGTAGCAGAAGAATTGTGAAGTAAGTCAGCGCGCGTGGCAAAAAGGCATGGAGACGAGTACGGATGTTAAGGATGGGTCCATCAGCGAGATAGGGAAGGTAAAGTGAGAGGCAGACGGGGCTGAGACGAGATAAGACAGAAGGTATAATGCTGCGTGCTCGTTGATAAAGTGGGCAGTCCAACAGAATGGGCTGACTGTTAATGGAGCGTGGCAATTAGTCTCAGAGAGAGAGCATTGACGCCTTCTCCATGAGAGATCACATGAGTTGTAGACGAGTATGGACAATGCGAAGATGGGAAGAGGTAGGCTCCCACCTCGACATGGTGTAAGAGAGACGGCAGTAACCGATACTCGGTTAATAGATATGTGGTTGGTTGCGAGTAATAGTAGACCAACGGTGTTGCCTACGGGTGGGGAAGGGGGGAAGATAGTACGCTTTATAGTCCGTAACATGGATTATCTATATAGAAACGGGTAGGTCATGTACTGCTGAACGCCGCAGCAGAGTCGGCGGTCATTGCCTGTTCTGGCTTCATGACCAGGGACCACTAATTATCTTACTTATCGTTAGCTGAGTAAGTTGTCGGGTTAGCCATTAGTTGGATTCGGAGGACTAAGGGGGTGAGGTGTATCAAATTTTTGTATAGCCTTGTATAGCTCTAAGGGAGTCGGAGACAACCACAATTGATGACACAGCTATAGATGCAATACGGTGGCTAAGTGATGTAAGGTTGGCATATTATTCAGCAGTATAAATACTAGCTGAAGATAGGATGCCCCGGTGACGGACCGCTGTCCGGATGACACTGCGGCGGAATCCTCGCCGGCAGAAGACTTAGAGTCCGGCTGTGTACACTAAGCTTGGGACTTGAGATGAGTGTGAAAGTGGGGCAAGTATAAAGAGAGCGGGAAGCGTTACTGGTAGTCAGGTGGGCTTGTCGTGCAATTGGGAGGGAGAAAGAAACATATCGATCAGCTGGAACTTCCAGGGGGGTAGGAAATGTGAAGTGGCATACATGGACATAGAAAAGGGGGTACGTGAAGGATGACAAGAGCGAATGAAGGCGAAAAGAGAGACAGGGATAGGTGTGATGTGGGGCGTATGCGATACATAAGAATGAAGGTCTACTAATATCAGTGACCTTTCATAAATGGAAGGATTGCTGAGATCATGAGAGCGTACATAGTAGCGCAGGCAATGGGGCATCCACGGCGATCGGATTAAGGAGGGATCGGTCGCTATGCATAGAGGCGTTCGACAGGGGATAGAGCGATAAAGCACCCAAGGCATGAAAGTTTCCTTGGTGGATGAATGGGGTTAAGGCTAGAGAGAGTTGCAGGAGATGCAGCTATGAATAGATCTGGTCACCTATGTATCTAGTGTTCGATAAATAAGGGGGGGGATGGTATGTAGGTGAAAGGAGGGTTCGACGATCAAGCTCCCCACGATGATGAGCATTGGGTTTGGATAATAAGGTTCTGCCGGCTGTGTGAAAAGTGCTCAGAGTGGTAATGTTGAGGTTTCCAGGATAACCTACGATCAAAGAGGAGGCCCAGAAACTTGATCTGGTATCACGGGATGGGAAACGGTGAGCCATAGGAGGTAAAAGGATGAATCGGAGATGAAAGGAGCGTCTATTGAAAGTGATTTGGTGTGGTTTTAGTGCTGCGGAAAATTAAACCCTGGGGGGGGGCAATTGGAAACACGGTCGATGCCTGCTGAGAGAGAAAACTGTTAAGGAGGGTGACAGTCAGCGCCTGCACAGGCAATAGCGATGTCATCACATAGTGTGATGACCAAAATATTTGAGGGTAAGACTAGAGGCCAAATCAGTAATAGCAAGGAGAAAAAAGTGTTGTGCTCAGAACACATCCCTGCGGGGACTCATTCAGCTTGGATAAAGTCCGGCGGAGAGCACATTATTAACACGAACCGGAAATAGCATGTCAGTTAAAAAGTTCTATAGGAAGGATGGTAGATTGCCTCGTAAGGCCTAGGTGGGCTTGGGCTTAAATATTATACCTCCAAGTTGGTCATATGCCTTCTCAAGGTCAAAAAATATGCATAACTGAGAGGTTATTCGCATAAGGCATTACGAACTACGTTTATCCAGCGGCAGGTAAAGGGGTTCTTTGGTAGAACGTCCCTTACGTATAGCATTATATGACGTGTGGGTTGAAGTCTGTTGTGTAGTCTCTAAATACCCACATAATAAACGTCTATTTACTTACGGTCATTACTTTGCAAACTGCCACTGGAAGAGCAATGGGACGATAGTGGGATAGGTTTCATGTCCCGTAGCGTAGGGCCTGGTTGGGAATAAGGGAGAACGATGGCGGATTTCAACAGCTGTGGAAGAACTCCTTGATGACCAAAATAAGATTGTAAAAAGGCGTAAATAGGACTGCAAGGGCTGATGTTGTAAATTTTCTGTAGCATACGATCTAATGAATGCGTGGGACCCAGTGCCGATGATGACAAGTGAGAGTGTTGCTCCTGTTCTTAAAGTGTAAAAGGCCAAAATTATACTGTTTCTTCTATCTTTCATATAGTGAGAAGAAAAGTCCAAGGGTGCTAACTATTCTGGCAGACTTTGAGGAAAAGAAATGAGGGCATGATGGAGTCCTGAGAATACGGGACCAAGATGTTTGCCAATGTGCATCGGCAACATCTAGGGGGGGTGCTGATTCAACACCCGGATACCCGCAGATCAGGCAGCCGTGGTGCAGTTATGAAGCATATTTACCACTCAGTTTGCGTGTCCTGTTTGACCAGTCGGCACGCTTTAGAGATGGCAGATGGTGATGGTGAGACATAATCTCCGCCAGCAAGTGCGTTTGCGGCACTCGGGATGACACGGACGTGCGATGCACAATGCTGTTTATAAATCATGGAGTCGCGCTGGGGGTCTATTGTACCGGTACCTGCCCCATGCAGCGCATTTCAAACGTACTGCACGAGCACAAGCAAGAAGGACCACTAAGCACGCATTGTTGAGAAGAGCCTGACGAAGTTGGGGGTTAGAATGAGAAGCTGCGGTGATAAACGGTGGTCGAGATGAGGTGGTAAAAGCTCATCGATGGGAGGACGAAAGAAGGAACCTCTTTAAAAACAGTCAGGGGGGAGTAAGTTCATTTTGCCCGATTAAATTCCAGCGTGGGGTTGCGAAAGAAGGTGGCGAATATGAAGGGGAAGTAAGAAGGATTGGGAAAGGAATCACTGTCATGTAAGTCCGGGGAGACAGACAAGTGAAGTCTAATGCTGGCAGAGGAATGAGCAACTGAGAGATCGATGCTAATGAAGAGTGTATGAGTCCGAGTCAAAAATGGTTTGTGAGTACCTTGATTTAAAACATGGAGGGGGGGGGGGCGAAAGAAAAGCTCCTCTAATCGGAATTCCAGTGAATCTCTGTGAGACCCCCCCCAGAGGATATGTGTGGCATTAATATCACCAAGTAACAGAATCGGTTGGCGGTAATGACGAAAAATGGAGGCCAATAATTCCGAATAGATAATGCCCGAGAGGAGGAGATATAATGTACAGAGCCGTATATCCACCTATGTAAAGTGGAGACGGGCTGCTGTGGAATGACAGCGAAGTAAGGAACCAAATTGCTGATGGTTCGGTAATATCAGTGCGGAGAGTTAGGGCAATTTCATTAAGGACCAATCAGGTATAAGGATTGAAGGAATACAATAAATTATCACTGAGATGGGAGAAGAAATAACAGCTGAGCTGTATTTGTCCTGTAGCTAACACCAATCTAGAAACCAAAAAAACAAGGGACAAACTTGGGAGAGTTAACATCTGAAGACTCATCCCGATTACCCTGAGGCGCTCGTATTTTCCACATGTTAGAAAAGGACTATGATTGGCAATGTAAAGATACTTGACAATCCGCAGGTAAGGGTTCCTACGGGGGGGGGAGAATAGCGAAGGGTTTGTTAGAAAAGATCGCAATGCGGAGGGCAGTGGAAAATGTTACTAAGCAGACGAAGGGAACGGTGCGCTGTGATAGAAGGAGTTGCGCAGATGGAGCTGTGGAGGAGAGAAAGAGCGGAAGGTGTGTTCAGTGTCCATGGATGGTGTTGAGTCGCTGCAATATTATATCAGAGATTGTGCCTTTCTAAGGAGTGTTTTGTAGGAATGCAGAGAATGCTCGTATGGGATGTCAATTTGGGAAGGTTGGGGGAGGAATGATGGAAGATTGGATCGGTATTAGGACTGTACCAAGGTAGGGGAGGGGGGGAGAAAGGGTGGATGGGTACTGGAGAAAGCGTGGAAGGGGGACAGAAGAGGACAGGAACCTGGGGAGGGTGGCAGAAGAGGAAGAAATCGTGGAGATGGGAACAGGGGAGGACAGAGGAAGGATACAGTTACGAGGAGGGGATCGGTGACCTCTACACTTTGTAACTGAGCCTGTAGAGGGAAGAACTAGGTACAGAGACAGGGAGGGTAAAAGGAGGTGGTGAAGAGGTTGTAGGAGGTGTTTACGCATCCTTTTTTGGACTTTGAGAAGGTTAGAAGGACGATGGAAGAGAGTGTCGTACGAGCGTCTCGTCCGATACTGAGGCTTGTAAGAGAGAACTCGAAGAAGCGAGATTAGATGAGGCGTTGAAGTGGGTAGTCTGAGCGAGTACGAACATAGGATTAGATACAGGAGTGAGATATGGGTGAAGGGAATCCACAGTAGAGTGGGCTGTAGAAGATGGGATAAAGAAAGTAGGGGTGTCGTTTTTGAAACACGGGAATAAGAAACTCGTGGGAGTCTCCCTTGGAGGCGGAAGAATAGAAACAGGCCATGCATAAGGGAGACCTTCTGTCTCTTTGAAGGGAACGGATTTCCCGCTCGTTTTAAATAGACTGACAAACGGCTGAGGAGGAGAGTACGAAGGGTGAGCTCATGACAGTTAAGGCAAGAGGGAGATCGATTGCAGGACGTATTTGACATGGTCATCGGCACCACAGACCGAAGCATTTCGGCGATAAGATCTGCAATATTTCGCTGGATGGCCAATCGCCAGCAATTTCTACACTGTTTTTGTGTAAGGGGATACCTTTCGAACTTGTAAACGATGTCCGGCTATATAAACTGAGGATGGAGAGTCTCGGCTAGTCAAAATGTTAAACCAGACCACATTGAGGTTGTATAGTCTAGCACACGATAAAGGGCACGGAAGACGTAAATGTGTCCTACTTGAGGATTGGATGAGATACTTGGATGTTCCAGCTGTTCTAGAATGGCGGTTTGTGCACCACATGTTGGAGAATTTTGTTGACACTTATGTATATTTTGAGGGCAGAATGACGGTACACCTACATGAATTGCAAAGGGAATGATGTTTTCAAGGTGACAGGCACAGTATCTATAGGTGAAAGACGTAGGAGATGCTCACGAGCCTGTGGTGCAAGTCTGTATGGTGTTAATGATGCGCGCTACCGACTCTTAAGAGCATGGAAAGGAAATATCTTACCAACTTGGCGTAGGAGTGCATTGCCAAATTACTATGGTCAGAAAGATAGGCAGTAGAGACGAAGTTGGTTTCGTTAAAGTGAAGAAATTTTAGTCACTGTTCAGTCTGAAAAAATGAGCGTGAAAGTAGTGAAGACGTATGTCAATCGTTTTGAGAAGAACAGAGAAGGTGAAGGTGGAGATCATAGAAGTCATCAGCAGGTAATTGTAGTTGACGTTTA
The DNA here is from genome assembly GCF_026875155.1 of Cherax quadricarinatus. Lineage (NCBI taxonomy): Eukaryota > Metazoa > Arthropoda > Malacostraca > Decapoda > Parastacidae > Cherax > Cherax quadricarinatus. Next base: position 48,503,297 of record NC_069430.1, read on the forward strand.
GGCGTGGGACCAGCGTTGGTCGACGGGGAACTGGTCGGCGTATTTGAAAATTGCCGCACCGTAGAGGTGATTCGAGGCCGGAAGCATAGTCAGAGGAGGAGCGATGGTCTGATAATCGAGGAGTTCAGTCGAGGCCTCTCAGTACACTGAAGCGGGTGTGGTAACAGCACGCAATATTGGTACAAGTTGGCATGAGGAATATGTCTTGAAAGAGCTGGTCCAAAAGTCGAGGCGGGAGAGTCAAGAAACGGGGTTGCGGTTCTATGATGGGGCACCGGAAGGATACCAGGTACTAAATGATTTGGGCTGCCATTGGTTAGGTACTTTTCTTTGGTTTTTAAGAAAAAAAGAAAAGAAGAAAAGAAATATAAATAAAAGAAAAAGGGGGGAGCGGGGAGGGATATGGTCCCTAGTAGGATGAAAGGGCCTGTAATCTCCCTCCGCGCCCAAGAGGACCTCTGCACACGCAAGTAGTCGCAGATGCAGCATCGGTACCCGGGCCATACCCTCCCTTCATGCTAAGTTAAACTAGACAATCCGGGTTGCTATCCTCACATCTGATCCGCAGCTACTCGGTGTGACAAAAGAGAAGGGCGGGCCCGGGTTATCTGCCACAATGGCATACCTCCTTCTGGCCACACCCCCGGAATATCGTGAAAGGAAAGTTGGCTTCAGAGATACACTCGTCGCCCCCGATAGACACCAAAGCGTACCTCCGGGATACCGGAGAGGAGATCGGGTCATCCCAGGCGATCCAGATCCACGCATACTAGCCACGCTAAGACCTCAACGGATGGGATGGACAACAGCAGTTATCTTTCTCCTACCCAGGAACTAGCGCGGCTGGGGGAGAAATCCAAAGGACAAAAAGAAGGAGGGCTAATTAAAAAGGGAGGACGTGGGGAGCGGCGGAGGAGGAAAGGAACAAAGGTGAGGATGGGAGGATGGGGATTGGGATGAGGGGAGATTGGGGCGGGTATTTAGTGTTCGGTCTGAGGAGAAGACCGAAGATGGTCTAATTCTCGACCAAGAGCCTCTTCACCACGCATGAGCCACCACCTTGAGAGGATGTTAGTCACAGATTTTTCCTCATTTGGCATATCCAAAACAATTCTCTGTTTTAAAACTGCTGTAGCTAGTTCTGGGGTATTTTTGCACAAGGAGCGTGACAATCCCACAAAAATGACAATTTTATGAAGTGGAGCCCGTTTTTGGGACTGACCACGAGGACTACACAGCTTCATGAATGATTGAATGGTTGATTTACATGCAGGTTCTACTGAGCAACCTCTGAATATTAAATATTAAGAAACACTTAAATGAAGCTCTACTTGATGGTATTTCTGTTCTACAGTTTTTGTATTTGGACACTTACCGCACGTTCCTGTTTTAATTGTTGTGTTTATAAGGGGTCGCCACAACCCCATCCGTTTACATCTCTTTTGTCCAACATAAACTGTTGAAACCAGTCCAGGTTCGACCACCCCAGAGTTCGGACCAGCCCGTCGGACCATCCAGAGTTCGACCAGTCCAGAGTTCGGACCATCCCGGTTCGACCAGTCCCGGTTCGTACAGCCCGTCGGACCAGTGTTCGGACCAGTCCCGGGTTCGGACCATCCGGGTCGTACCAGTTCTGTTTCGGAAGTCTTTTGTTTTGGACAGTCCCGGTTCACATTTCCCGTTTTGACAGTCCCGTGTTCGACAGCCCGGGTTCGACCAGCCCGGGTTTACAGTCCCGGGTTCTTGACCAGTCCGTGGTTTGACCAGTCCCGGTTCGGACCAGTCCCGGGTTCGGACCAGTCCGGTTCGGACCAGTCCGGTTCGACCAGTCCCGGTTCGGACCAGTCCCGGGTTCGACCAGCCCGGGTTCGGACCAGTCCGGTTTCGGACCAGTCCCGGTTCGGACCGGGCCCGGGTTCGGACCAGTCCCGGGTTCGGACCAGTCCCGGGTTCGGACCATCCCGGGTTCGGACCAGTCCGGTTGGGACCAGTCCCGGGTTCGGACCAGTCCCGGGTTCGGACCAGTCCCGGGTTCGGACCAGTCCCGGTTCGGACCAGTCCCGGGTTCGGACCAGTCCCGGTTCGGACCAGTCCCGGGTTCGGACCAGTCCCGGGTTCGGACCAGTCCCGGGTTCGGACCAGTCCCGGGTTCGGACCAGTCCGGGTTCGGACCAGTCCCGGGTTCGGACCAGTCCCGGTTCGGACCAGTCCCGGGTTCGGACCAGTCCCGGGTTCGGACCATTTCCCGGGTTGGGACCAGTCCCGGGTTCGGACCAGTCCCGGGTTCGGACCAGTCCCGGGTTCGGACCAGTCCCGGGTTCGGACCAGTCCCGGGTTCGGACCAGTCCCGGGTTCGGACCAGTCCCGTGGGTCGGACCAGTCCCGGGTTCGACCAGTCCCGGGTTCGGACCATCCCGGGTTCGGACCAGTCCCGGGTTCGGACCAGTCCCGGGTTCGGACCAGTCCCGGGTTCGGACCAGTCCCGGGTTCGGACCAGTCCCGGGTTCGGACCATCCCGGGTTCGGACCAGTCCCGGGTTCGGACCAGTCCCGGGTTCGGACCAGTCCCGGGTTCGGACCAGTCCCGGGTTCGGACCAGTCCCGGTTCGGACCAGTCCCGGGTTCGGACCAGTCCCGGGTTCGGACCAGTCCCGGGTTCGGACCAGTCCCGGGTTCGGACCAGTCCCGGGTTCGGACCAGTCCCGGGTTCGGACCAGTCCCGGGTTCGGACCAGTCCAGGGTTCGGACCAGTCAAGGGTTCGGACCAGTCAAGGGTTCGGACCAGTCAAGGGTTCGGACCAGTCAAGGGTTCGGACCAGTCAAGGGTTCGGACCAGTCCCAGGGTTCGGACCAGTCAAGGGTTCGGACCAGTCAAGGGTTCGGACCAGTCGATCTGCTCTGATCAGTGGGTCACTTATTTAAAACATACTGGTCGGTGATTTGAGCTAACACATGAAGGATCTACTGGAAATTATCTACCCGAGTAATATGTGATTTGACTGATACAAAAGTATAACTTGCGTGTTGAAGAACCGGTGATATCTGGCAGCTCCTAGTATAATAGTATAATAGTATAGTAGTATAATATAGTAGTATAATAGTATAGTAGTATAATAGTATTATAATAGTATAGTAGTAGTATAATAGTATAGTAGTAGTATAATAGTAAGTAGTATAATAGTATAGTAGTAGTATAATATAGTAGTAGTATAATAGTAAGTATTATAATAGTAAGTAGATAAAAATAGTATAGTAGTAGTATAATAGTATAGTTTGTAGTATAATAGTATAGTAGTAGTATAATAGTATAGTAGTAAGTATAATAGTATAGTAGTAGTAAAATATAGTTAATATATAGTAGTAGTATAATAGTATAGTAGTAGTATAATAGTATAGTAGTATAATAGTATAGTAGTAGTATAATAGTATAGTAGTAGTATAATAGTATAGTAGTATAAATAGTATAGAGTATAATAGTTAATAGTAAGTAAAAGATAGTTATATATAGTATAATAGTATAGATAAAAGATAGTATAGTAAAAATAGTATAGTATAATAGTATATATAAAAGAAAATTAGTATATTTTAATAGTAATAGTATAATAAGTATATAGTATTTGTAGTTTAATAGTAAGTAATGAGAAAGATCGTTAAAGCTGGTTGTCTTTGACAGGGGGATGATGCATTAATCCTTGAGAGCATGAAGGATATATTTCTACCAATATGGCATAGGAGTGTTGCCAATACTATGGTTGGAAAGGTAGGCAGAGGAAATCTGTCGTAGAGTAAAAAAAACAAGTCCATTGTGATGTCCCAAACAGGTGTAAAAGGAGTCATAAACCTGCGGTCTTTACCGAGTACAATGAAAAAGTGAAGTATCGCAGTTAAAAGGTCTTGGGCATTTATGTGTGGGACTGGAGTTGGTCCGACGTGGGATGGGTGGGAGATTCTAAAATTGCTTCACTGTAGAGGGAAAAGCCGCAAGCATAGTCAAAGAAGAAATGAGATCAGACAAATCGAAGGAGTCAGTCAAAACCCTGGTACCTGGAGCAGGTATCAACAGCACCAGCAGGAGGTACAGTGGCATTAAAAATGTCTGAAGAGTAGTCAAATAGGGAGGCAGGGTCAGAACAGGGTGTGGTATCAGGAAGGGGCCTGGGAGTGGGGGAGAAGCAGATTCATGGATGGGTAACTCCATGATTAGGTCACTCCATTTCTTTAGAAAAAAGGGGGGAAATGTGGAAGATAGCTCCTAGGAGGTAGGAAAGGGCCATAAATCTCCCTCTATCCCCCAAGAGGACTTCAGCACCACAAGTAGTGCAGATATGGCATGCATCCTGTGCCATACCCTACCCTTCATGCCAATAAACCAGTAATCTTGGATACCTACCTCACATCCACCGAGCCACCTTGGTGGACAATAGAGTGGTCAGACACCTGCCACAAAGCATACCTTCTTTGGCCACCACCCCCCTAGAACTAGAAAGGTAGCCTCCAGAGATACACCTGTTACACTAAAGACACCCAAAGCCACCCCACAACCCCTGGAAGATCAGAAAGGGATCAGGACATCATGTCAAACCAGATTCCACGGCAAAATACACTACAGCCAAGGACCTCAACGGAATGGGATGAACCTCTGTACCCTTCCCCCTACCTAGGAACTAGAGTGCCTGTGGGAAGAATCCCAAAGATTGAAAATAGGAAGAGAATCGGGGAGGGGGGGAGGAGGGGTATAAGTTTGGTGTGAGGAAGACCAAAAAGGTCTAATTCCTCAGATCAAGAGCCTCTTCACTTTGCCAAGGAGCCCCCCCCCCCCATGAAGAGTAGAGGTAGGAAGAAGCAAGGGTTTCAGAGGGTAAAACAGCGAAAGAATTAGAAATGAGGGTGACCCTGGAAGATACGTCACCAGAAAAGCTGGTAGGAAAGGGAAACACCAAGGTTGGAGGTCTCCTAGCTACTCGAGAATAAGGAAAATGAAGATTCCCCTGAAGGCAGAGCCGAGAGACAGTCATGGTAAAGTAAGGCTTTTGCTCTCCTTAAGGTAACTTATTTCATATTCATTAAGATAAAGATAAGATTTTGTCCGGATTTTTAACCCCGTAGGATTAGCCACCCAGGATAACCCAAGAAAGGTCAGTGTGTCATCGAGGACTAATTTATTTTCATTGGGTTCCTCAATCTTGTCCCCCAGGATGCGACCCACACCAATCAACTAACACCCAGGTACCTATTTGCTGCTAGGTGAACAGGACAACAGGTGTAAGGAAACTGTCTAAATGCTTCCACCCACCAGGAATCGAATCAGGGCAATTAAGACAAGTAGGGAGTGAAGAATACTTCAGCACTGCAGACCAGGCCCTCTGCTGCATACATGCAGTAATTTAGCTGATATCCAAAGGGCTAACAATTCCACACTGTTGGGGTGTTGGGACCACTTACCT
>NC_069431.1:0-48343 GCF_026875155.1 Cherax quadricarinatus
AGTCCAAAAACCTACTGTAAGTTTTGCCTTCCTTTATTCTAGTGGATTTATTGGTTAAAAGCTTCATTTTGACCAAAAATTTAACTTGTCCTTTCGTCTTGCTCTAGGTTGACTGTTGTAATAATCCCCACATCTTTTGGGTATTTTTACTTGCCATGGAGAGTGATTTTTAAGCAGTGGGTAACCTGTCTATCTTTTCAGCTTGGATGACAGAGGGGTCACCTGTCAATCAACGAGAAGAAAAAGGAGACGGACAACGTCCTGGAGACGTCCCATTTTGGATTTAATTACCTGTGCACCTGTATGAAATTGCAGGACGTAACCCCACATCATTGCAGCGGTAAAGAACCTGCTTTCCTGTCATCGGGATACTACTCACGGCGATACTCTGCGAGAACTACCCAGTGGTGGTCCCCAACACCTGCGACCCCCCCCCCACATCAGCAACGGCTACGATTTCAACAACAGTGTCACCAACACCAGACACCCCTATATATATTAGCATTGAATTCAGTTATCATTTATATTTTTCATTTTTCATTTTCTTTAATGTAGGATTAATATTTCATATTTAAGTGTTTTATATTTTATATTTTCTATATAATAAAGTGTTTATGTTTGTCTGTTATTATTTCTTTTTCTGTTCACTAATTTTCCTGAGGAGGAGCCAGCCTTGGTAATACTGTCTGAAGTTGTTACAGGGCTGAGTAAGCCTTCACTGGAACTGAGTAAGCCACCATTGGAACTTCAACGCCGCATACCACAGACGGTTACCACCAGCCATGAGTAATCATTCTCTATGGTAGGACTACAGTACAGGTATTTGAAAGATTTGGTGATTGTTATAGTCTCAATTTATTGTAAGTCAAGTCAGGCAGGATATAATAGTTAATTCTGCCACCTTTCATGTGAGCTTGAAACACTTTGGAGGATTAGACTCTAGGGACCCGAGATTTTCCAGTGACAACTTGTTTCATTGAGCTCTTTATTATATCAAGAAAACTGTCATAGGACACTCTTGATTTGTTGGTGAGAAGATTGGATGGTCAAGGGACCCCATTCTACTTCTGTTTGCTCGGAGCCGGCATAAAAACCCCCTTCTTTTTCATTAATACTATTGTTTAATTGAAGTAGGGATCGAGCCCTCTGATTTATTTGCAGTTTGAGCGGAGCAGGAATTGAACCCTCTGTTTTCTTTGATACCCGTTTCAGTTTTCCCCTGGTAGTTTAAGTTATTCTTGCAAGTATGGATGAACACCAGTTTTGGATGAATGCTGGAAGTAAGTTAGGAATAACGGTGAAAAATTTAGAATCTTTCATTAGTGCTAAGATCCAGGAAAGACTTTAAAGAGAGAGAATTGAGAGAGAAGAAAGACAGAAAGGGAAAGAGAAGAGAAAAAGGAGGAGAGAGAGAATCGAAAGAGAAGACAAAAAGGAGCGTGATAGACTTGATCGTAAGGAGAGAGCTAGAGTACGTGAGGAACGAGCTAAGATACGTGAGGAACAGTTAAATTAGGAACTTGAGGAAAGAGCAAAGGACAGAGAATATGATTTTAAGGGAGAGAGAAAAGGATTTGCGGCTCGAACAAATCCCCTTGAATTAGAGAATAAGAGTTACTTTCTCAAACAGCAATTAGTTGAAGGAGTATGGAACAACGTGCGCTAGTGCACATATTCAAAAACCTAATTTACCTCCCTTCACAGAGGGGGAAGACATAACTTCTTACATTATCAGGTTTGAAAATACCGTACCCTATGTGAATGGCCTGCTGACCCTGGGCTACCAGGTTAGGAATTTGTTATTTTCTGGTACAGCTTTGAATATCTATGCAACTTTGTCACGGATATATGTAATTATAACCTGAAGAAGCGATCCTTAAAGCATATCAAAAACCACAAATTTCTTACAGGAAAGATTTCAGGTATGCCACCTTCCCAGCCTGGCCAGGAACTTTCAGCAGTTACAAGTAACACTCTTTCGTTTGTTCAACTTTTGGATAGGGGGTTCAGGAATGATCACAGTTATGAATCTCTTAGAGACTTCATGGTTGCTGACCAGTTCCTGACGTCTTCCTCACCAGATACGACATTCATCAGAGAACGTAAACCTGATTAAAGCTGAGGAAGTTGCTGAGGCTGCTGACCTGTATGCTGAGGCTCATAATTCCTAAAAAAACCTAAAGGGATCGAACCTAAGGGCAAGGGTTCATCAGCCTTAAGAAATTCAAAGCCTCTAGTGGAAAGTAAATGACTTCTTTTATTTCCTGTTTGTCATTTGTGTGGTTTTTAAGGGGGCATAAACGCCCAGATTGCCTCCTAAGAAGGTTCATAAAGTTGGAAGATTTTTTAAAGACTGTATGGCCAAGCACCCTTCTGTTCAGGAACTTTAAATGGACTTAATGTATTCTACCATTTTACGAGGACACTGGATGCACATGAATAGTAATTTCTGATAAGCTGTTCCAAATTTTTAAAAGAAACTCATTCCTCTGCTATACTTTCAGACTATTGGGCCGTACAGACATTTTTTCCTACCACCCGTTGTTACATTAGGTGTAAATGGTTCACAGGTTGGTCTGAAGCCGTACTAGCTCCCATCACTTCTTGCTCCGTACTAATAGGTAATGAAAAAGGTGTCATTCTTCCTTCCAAGGTTGACCTTTCATCACAAAAGATGGACATAGGTGTTTCAGATCCTCTTCCTGTAGAGTCGGAGAAGCCCCTCGAAAGTTCAGATGAGACAATTTCTCGTGAGATTCATGTGGGATTAAAAACCAGTGATGCTACTCTCGAAAGAGAGGTAGTAGGATCACCGGTTCACTTGTTAGATGAAAGTGAAGATATCACCTCCGATACCTATAAATGTCTTGACTAGGGCTCAGACCAAAGCCCAGGCTTCTCCTACTGTCCATCCTTTGATTTTCCCTGACTTTAAGCCTTTAGATATAACCCGAAGGACTCCTTTGTCAATTTACAACGTAATTGCCCTTCTCTTCAGAATGGCCAAAAAGCCGCTAAACAAATCAAGTGATCCAAAGGAAAAACTTTTCATATAAATTTGAATATAGAAAAGGTATCTTGTACAAGTCGTATTCAAATTAAATTCAGATGAGATAGCCTATTCCATCTTAGTTGTTCCAAGTCAATGCAGAGGGGACTTTTTCTCGAAAATGGCTCATGACCTGCCAGTGGCCGGACATTTCTCGCATCGTAAAACCTTAAATAAATTTAGGGAAACTATTTTGGCCAAAAATGTCCTCAGATGTCATACCTATTGTAGATCGTGTAAAGTTTGCCAACTGTCATCCTCCCGAGGTACCAGGCGAGTACCAATGGTCAAAATGCTAGTCTTTACGGTACCTTTTGAAAGAGTAGCTATTGACATCGTTGGTCCTTTATCTCCACTTTCATCTGGGGGACATAGATATATATTAACATTAGTTGATTATGCTTCGAGTTTCCCTGAAGCCGTTCCCTTAAAGCCATAACTACTACAGAGGTGGCTGAAGCCTTTTGTCCATCTTCTCCAGTGTGGGCATCCCTAGAGAAATTTTGTCTGACCGTGGGAAACAATTCACATCTGACTTAATGCAACATCTCGACCAACTTCTGGGAGTGAAGCCTCTCTTCACAACACCCTATCATCCCAGCTGTAATGGGAGGATTGAGCGCCAGCATTCGATTCTCAAGTCCATTTTAAGGAAACTTTGCTCCCTTAAACCTAAGGAGTGGTATCGTTACCTACCCTGTGCTATGTTTGCCATGAGGGAAGTTCCCAGTGACTCATTGTGGTTTTCACCTTTTGAACTTCTCTATGGTAGACAGGCCAGAGGTCCACTGTCCATCCTTCATGACTTTTGGACTAATGAGGAGGTAAATGCTGAGGTTCAGTCTTCTTACCAGTTTCTCCTTGACCTTAGATCCAAACTTGAGGAGACCTCTGACATAGTTTCGAAAAACCTAAGCTTGTCAATGGACCAGTACAAAACCTATTTCGACTCCAAAAGTCAGAGGAGAAGTTTCAAAGTCGGTGATGAAGTTCTTGTACTTTTGCCTATCAAGTCAAATAAATTATTAGTAGCATGGAAAGGTAAATATAAAGTGTTAAAAATTTGTGGGTAAAGTTGACTACCTCATAGAAGTCAAGGGGAAACCTCAGCTTTATCATATCAACATCCTTAAGAAATATTACCGAAGAAATTCGGTTAACTGCCTTAATAACTTTGACTTAGTTTTTCCACACGAACTTGATAAGACAACTGAAGAATGTAAGGTGTGCGTAATTGACACCTCTAACTTAGACTATGATGAAGAACTACATGACTTGGTGACTCTTGACCACTCGGGCGCAACCAACATTAATATTAATGAATCTTTGGATGACCATAAGAGACATGAACTACTTCAATGTGTGAGTAACTTTTCAGACGTCTTTACTGATATTCCCGGTGTTACCTCCCCGGCAGTCCATAAGATTGACTTAGTGACGGACAATCCTATCAAACGGAAATTATACCCAGTTCCAGTTCACCTTAGGGATGCATTTGACAAATTATTAAAACTAAAGATCATTGAACCTTCAGTATCTGCATATTGCTCACCAGTAGTCATGGTTAAGAAGGCGGACAATTCATATAGACTTGCTATTGACTTCAGAGGCCTTAATGCTATAACTCGGTGGGATGCTGAGCCTATGCCCTTAATAGATAGCGATCTACACAAATTTTATGACTCTTCCTTCTTTTCAGAGATTGATATTGCGCAGGCATATCAGGTAATGTTAGATCCTTCTAAGCCGTACACCACTTTTCCTACACACCAAGGACTGATGCAGTATAGAACTATGCCCTTCGGTTTGGTAACTGCCTGTGCTACCTACGTGAGACTGATGAGAAAGGTCTTGGGTAATATGCCAAATGTTTCAGTTTATTTTGATAACATTTACGTAATGACATCTACGTGGGGCGAACATATCCAAACATTAACATCAGTTTTGCATAGGTTACGCTCACATGGCCTCACTGCCAAGCCGAAGAAATGCTTCCTTGGGTATAACAAGATTAGATATCTTGGACTGATACTTTCTAACAACACTCTGCAGCCTCTCCCCAGTAAGATCAAAGCTTTATTAGAATTTAAATTCCCGAAACCAAGAAGCTCATGCGTAGCTTTCTTGGTTCTGTAAATTTTTATGCACGGTTTATCCCGAACCTTACTGATCTTACCGGTTCTTATCAGACTTCCTTAAAAAGTCAGTGAAGAAACCTCTTGAACTTTCCGACGTACCTCGGGAAAAGTTTAATGAGAATTAAAGTAAACTTTTCGAAAGACCCTATACTAAGATTCCAATATTAAAAAACATTTTGTTTAAGACTGATGCCTCAATACTGGCTTTGGTGCGGTGCTACTACAATACCATGATGGTACTCCCTTCCCTGTATGCTTCCTAAGCCGGAAACCCCTTTCCGCAGAAACAAGATACTCCACAATAGAAAAGGAATGTTTATCCCTTGTGTGGGGTATCTCCAAACTTAAATTTTATTTGCTGGGAAAAGAATTCATTTTAGAAAAAGGACCACGAACCTTTGATATACCCAGAAACTTTTAAGGGAACCAACAGTCACCTCTTGAGGTGGACATTGGCACTCCAGGCTTTTAAGTTCCATATTGAGTATATCAATGGTTCATCCAATTATTTCTCTGACTAGTTAAGTTGTGACAGTCAGTAGAAGATTTGTTGCCTTACGCGACTTCCACATGTTAGAACTTTTTCCTCGCCTATTCTTCTTATACTCCTTGGGCTATAAGTCTTGGTATGGGGGAGTGTGAGGGAAAAGTTCAATAGATAAGAGTAGCGATGTAGTAACGATAGTTTCATTGCCGGCTACTAGTTAAGGTAGGGTAAGTCAAGCTCCCGCCTTTCTTCCCCTCCCCGAAAGTGATAGTTTCACTGCCGGCTGCTTGTTAACGTAGGGTCAGTCTAGCTCCCACTATCCCTTCCCCCCCCTCTTCCCCCCCCCCGAAAGGTTTACGTGTGGGGCTCTGGTCAAACAGTTAAATCACTCGACTACCCGCTCCCAACACTACTGTAATACTGCCTGCCTTGTATTCTAGTGGATTTATTGGTTGAAAGCTTCACTTTTGACCAAATTAAAAACTTAGTCCTTTCAGTCTTGCTCTTGGTTGACTGTTGTAATAATCACACCATCTTTTGGGTATTGTACTTGCCATGGAGAGTGATTTTTAAGCAGTAGGTAACCTGTCTATCTTTTCAGCTTGGATGACAGAGAGGGTCACCTGTCAATCAACGGAAAAGAACAGGAGAAGGACTAACGTCCTGGAGAAGTCCCATTTTGGATTTAATTACCTGTGCACCTGTATGAAATTGCAGGACGTAACCCCACATCATTGCAGTGGTAAAGAACCTGCTTTCCTGTCATCGGGGGTACTACTCACGGCGATTTCTCTGCGAAAAAAGTAGCCAGTGGTGGTCACCAACACCTGCGACCCCCCCCCCACATCAGCAACGGTACGATTTCAACAACAGTGTCCCAACACCAGACACCCCTATATTTATTAGCGTTGATTCAGTTTTTATATTTTCATTTTTCATTTTCTTTAATGTAGGATTAATATTTCATATTTAAGTGTTTTATATTTTTATTTTCTATTTTAATAAAGTGTTTTATGTTTGTCTGTTTTTATTTCTTTTTCTATTCACTAATTTTCCTGAGGAGGAGCCAGCCTTGGTAATACTGTCTTTAAGTTGTTACTGGGCTGAGTAAGCCTTCACAGGCTGTAGGACTGGCAATATCTCTCGTGGGCCTTAGAGATGGAGAAGAGATGCTGTGTGTGTGCCACAAACAAAAATCTTTAAAAAACATCCCTTAAAAATGGGGCAGCTACCTGAGGTATGGAAGATGGCAATGTAGTCCCAGTTTTTAACAAAAAGGGGACAGACACGAGGCAATAACTAAAGACCTGTGTCACTGACGTGTATAGTATGCAAAGTCATGGAGAAGATAAGATAAGCGATGATTCCAGGATTCTTCGTTATCTCTATAACCAACAACTTCAACCAGAATAATGGCTTCTATAACATAGCTGAATCACTTGCCAAGAAAATTCTTCATCGCTATCCCCACATAACATAAGAAAGGAGAAACACTGCAGAAGGTCTGCTCACAACTTATCCAATCTCCCCTCCAAGCTACCCAAGATTTTAGACTCTATAACCCCACTCGGTAGATCATCAGATGCAGCATTCTCCACCTGACCTCAACATTCTGAACCGACTATAAATGCTCGCATACCTTCCACCCATGTAGATCTGTTTGTGACTTGATAAAGCCCACTGTGTGGACAAAACTTTGTCAATAAAGGATCAAATAACTGATATGTGTTTATATTCCATTGTGCGTATTTTTATACCTTTTATTTTCAAGGAGAAAGATCTTGGGGGAGTAAATCCCGAGCACATCCCCTGAGGCGCAAATTAACTAGATAACTGCGCAGCATGGGTGTGGCAAACTGAGAATAGCGTTTCGTTACCCAGAAAGGATTCGTTCGAGCACTGTAACCAAGTACTCAGGCCCAATTTTGGGAGTATGCAGCCCCATTTGGAATCCATACCTGGTCAAGCACGTCGAAATTAGAGGAAGTGCAAAGTTTTGAAAACAAGAAGTCCAGGGGTAAGGGGTTGTCTTATGAAAAAAAGTAGGGAAATCGACCTGACGACACGAAGGCAGGAGGGTTAGGGGAGACGTATAACGACATAAAAAACTGGGGAAAATTGAAAAAGGTGGAAAAAGACAGGAGTTCCAGAGATGGGACACGAAAAAAGGGGTCACAATTGGAAGTGAAGATCCGATGAGTCAAGGAATGTTTAGGAAGTTTTTCTTCAGTCATAGAGTTGTCAGGAAGTGGAAACCCTAAAAGGACGTAGGGAGGCAGGAGCCATACATAGTTTAAGACGAAGTTTGATAAAGCTCAGGACCAGGGGAAAAGTGTATAATTTTGTTTGGGGGGAAGGGGGGGGTATAGGTCGCCCCAAAAAAGGTTGGGGGTGTGGGGAAAAAGGAAGTTTTGTATGCGAGGGGCTGGATTTCCGCAGGCATGCGTTAGGGTTAAGTGGGAGGGAATAAAGAAAAATGGTTTTTAAGACTTGATGTTTTAAAATTTTTTTGAAGGGATTCAGGAAACCCGGCAGGCCAGACTTGAGCCCTGGAGAGGAAAGTACAGCCCTGCCCCTTGAAGGAGGGGTTTTTAATTTGCAGTTTTTTTACTGAGTGCAAGCCCCCTTACAAGACAGTGGAGTGAAGGGTGGTGAAAGTTTTTTTTTTTCGGGCCACCCAGCCTTGGGGGGAGAGGGTTTGATGTTAAAAAAAATAATAAATTTAAAAATATATATATATATTAATATAAATAATAATATAAAAAAAATTTTATATAAATTTTTTTTTTTTTTTTTTTTATTTCACCCGGGCCGATTCCCCCAAAGCGGGTGGCCCGAAAAAAAAAAAACTTTCCCATCATTCACTCCATCACGCTTGCCAGAGGGTGCTTTACCTACAGTTTTTAAACTGCAACATTAACACCCCCTTCGAGTGCAGGCATGTACTTCCCACTCCGGACTCAATCCGGCTGCCGGTTTCCCTGAATCCCTTCATAAATGTTCTTTGCTCACACTCCAAACAGCAGTCAATATTTAAAAAACCCTTTGTCTCCTTCATCCTACAACACGCTCACGCAGCCTCTGGAAGTCCAAGCCCCCCGCACACAAAACCTCCCTTTCCCCCCCCCTCCAAAACCCTTCCTAGGCCGACCCCCACCCCCCTTCCTTCCCCACCTGATCATCTTGAACATTCTGTTCGCTCCCCTTCTTACTGTCCGAACCCCCTCAACAACCCTTCCCCCGCCCCCTGGACAACAGTTTTTTGGGAATCCCGCACCCCTAACTTCCCAAAATACGAATTCTCTGATTTATTCACACCACACATTGCCCCCAGACATGACATCTCCACTGCCCCAGCCTTCTCCTCGCTGAACATTATCACCCACGCTTTTTTTACACCCATATAAAGCGTTGGTAAAATATACTTCATACATTCCCCCCTTGCCTCCAAGGAAAAGTTCTTTGTTCCACAGACCTAAATGCACCACTCACCTTTTTCCCTCCAATTTTATGATTCACCTCACTTTCATAGCCCCTCCCCTGAACCCTCCACTCCCAAAAATTGAATACTTTACCTCCTCCAACTCTTCCCCCCCAATCTGATATTCAATCTTTCATCACCCAATCTTTTTGTTACCTCATAACCTTTCTCTTTCCTGTATTTACCTTTATTTTCTTCTTTTGCACACCCCCACCAAATTCTCCACCAATCCTGCAATTTCTTCAAATCTCCCAAAGCCGTGTCATCAGCAAAAAGCAGCGTGAAACTCCACTTTGTGGGATTTTTTTATCTTTTAACTCCACGCCTCTTTCCAAACCCCGATTTCTTCTCTTACAAAACCCCCCCTATAAAAATTAAAAAACCACGGGGACATCACACATCCTGTTAAGGCCCCACTTTTATGGGAAAAAATTCCCCTTTTTTCCACATACTCTAACTTGAGCCCCACTATCCTCGTAAAAACCTTACTGCTTTTAGTAACCCACCTCCTACACCATACACTTGCAACATCGCCCCATTGCCCCCCCATCCACCCTGTCTCGCCTTTCCCAAAATAAATGCCACAAAGACCTCTTTGCCTTATCTAATACTGTTCCTTATATGTTTCACTGTAAACAACCCGGTCCACACACCCCCCACCTTTCCCAAAGCCTCCTTGTTCTTTGCTATCCTATTCCCGTCTTTTTTTAAATTTTTTCAAATAAAAATCTACCCTCACTTTACAGGTACACTCAAGCTTATCCCCCCTATAATTTTGCCCCTTTTTTTTCCCCTTTCCCTTTTACAAAGGAATATGCATGCCTTGCCAATCCCTAGGTACTTACCCTCTTCCTACATTTTTAAATAATTGCACCAAACCACTCCAAAACTATATCCCCACCTGTTTTTTAACATTTCTATCTTTACCCCTCAATCCCGGCTGCCTTACCCCCTTTCATTTTCCCTACTGCCTCAGAACTTCCCCCACACTCAAAACGGGCCTTCCCTCACCCCTAAAAGATGTTTTCCTCCTTCCCATACCCAAAAATCACAGTTTCCCCTACTTCTTCAACTTTTAAAAAATTCCTAAAAAATATTTTCCATTTCCCAATACCTCTAGCCCCCTCCTTTAATCTCTTTCCTCTCCTTTTTTTAACTGACAAATCCATTTTTCCCTTGGGGCTTTTTTAATTTTTTAATCTCACTCCAAAACTTTTTCTTTTTTTCAAAAAAAAATTTGTTGATAAATCTCACCACCTCTATTTCTCTCTTTTTAATTGCTTCACCACTCTCTTAACTTCTCTCTTTTTCTCCATATCTCTTCCCCCCTTGCATCCTTTATTTTGTAAAAATTCTCATATGCAAATTTTTTCTCCTTCTACTCTCTTTAACACATTCCACAATCGCTCCTCTTCCCCCCCTGCCCCCCCTTTTCCCTGAAACCCAAAAATTTGCTGAACACTCTAACACACATTTTTAAAACCCACCCCCTACCTCTTCGACCCCATTCCTATGCCCCCATAGCCCTCTATCCTCCAATAGCTGTTTATATCTTACCCCAACTGCCCTCTTTTAGTCTATAAACCTTCACCTCTCTTTCCCCGTGCTTCTATTCCCTTGTTCCCACTACCTTTTCTCTCAGTGTAGCTACAACTAGAAAGTGATCTGATATATCTGTGGCCCCCCCATAAAAAATGTACATCCTGAAATCTATCAACGTCTTTTATCTACCAATACAAATCCACAAATACTGTCATTTCGCCCAATCATTTCGGTATACTTATTATCCTTTTTTTTAAAAAAGTTTACTATAACTAAACCCCTTTTTATACAAAGTTCAATCAAAGGGGCCCCATTATCATTTACACCGGCACCCAAATTACCTACCACACCCCTCTAAAAGTTTCTCCTACTTTAGCATTCAAAATCCCTACCACTTACCCCTCATTGGTTCAAAGGTCCCATACATTCACTTAACATCTCCCAAAATCTCTCTCTTCCCTTTTCATCCTCTTCTCCCGGTGCTTTCACGCTTTTATGACCCCTTTCGCATCCAACCTTTTCTTTAAAACCATAATTCTTGAATTTACACTTTATATTCTTTTTCTCCCTTCCATAACTGTCATTTTAAATTTCGCTACCCCCTTCTTTGCTCTAAATTCTCAAACTCCAGATTTAAACCCCTTTATTCCCCCCACTGAAAATTTCCCCCCCCTTCAGCTTATTTTGCTTAGGGCCAGGACATCCAACTTCTTTTCATTATAACACAGCAATATTGTTCTTGTCACCCACTACATCCCCCGCACATTTAAACAACCCAGTTTTTTAAAATTTTTCTTCTTCTCTTTTTTTAGTAATTGATACAGGAGAAGGGGTTTCTAGCCCATTGCTCCCGCATTTTTGTCGCCTCATACGACACGCATGGCTTACGGAGGAAAGATTCTTTTCCACTTCCCCATGGACAATAGAAGAAATAAAAAAGAACAAGAGCTATTTAGAAAAAGGAGAAAAACCTAGATGTATGTATATATATATATGCATGTGCGTGTCTGTGAAGTGTGACCAAAGTGTAAGTAGGAGTAGCAAGATATCCCTGTTATCTAGCGTGTTTATGAGACAGAAAAAAGTCTCATATATATATATATATATATATATATATAAAATATATATATATATATATATATATATTTATATATATATATATATTATTGTAATCAAGAGCAAGCGGTAATGATCAATAACAACACAGCACTACCCAAAGGGACTAAAACCCACTTTGTAATGACCCACCTCATGGTGAGCTAGAACCACATGATACCTTAACCCACAGGACCACGCAATCCTTGCAGGATTGGGTGGTCCTGTGGGTTAAGGCGTCATGTGGTTCTAGCTCACCATGAGGCGGCCCAGTACAGCATGGGTTCGAGTCCATGGCTAGTGCAGTGTTGTTACTGATTATATATATATATATATATATATATATATATATATATATATATATATATATATATATATATATATATATATATATATATGCAAGGAATTCGCGAGAGCATGCGAAATATACACAACCACTGATCTCTGGCTGAAGGAGACTCGAACCTACGAACCTTAGGACAAGGTACGCAGTGCTTTACCAATCTACCCACACTGGACAATACCTTGGCGTGTAGCATGAGGTACACGTTTGATCCAAGGCAGCCAGCTTTCAGGGAGAAGGCTTACAGCATTTGAACAATGCTTGTTCAAATCTCTAGTAAGGCTGATGCATGCAGGGGATGAGATGAAAAGCTGTAAGCCTTCTCCCTGAAAGCTGGCTGCCTTGGATCAAAAGTGTAGCTCATGCTACACGCCAAGGTATTGTCCAGTGTGGGTAGATTGGTAAAGCACTGCGTACCTTGTCCTAAGGTTCGTAGGTTCGAGTCTCCTTCAGCCAGAGATCAGTGTTTACATATATATATATATATATATATATATATATATATATATATATATATATTATATATATATATATATATATATATATATATGCAATAAGATCACAATAAACAGGTGATTTCAAAATATGCAAAACAACCACTCTGAAAGAATAGAGAAATTCCAAGCGCTTTCGTGACTACTCACATTATCAAGGAACTATGAAAGTGAAGCATCCAAGGAAACTATATAAGGGGTCGGCCAGCACCTCACTATCAGATCCCACAACGGTTAAACACGTGACGCGCGGCGAGCCAACTTGGACAGGTCCTTTGCAAAACTCACCCCCAAGCTATTTATTTGTCCAGTGTATTATTAAATTCTACCCATTTTATTATAATTAATAGAATTTGGGTAGAATTTAATAATGCACTGGACAAATAAATAGCTTGGGGGTGAGTTTTGCAAAGGACCTGTCCAAGTTGGCTCGCCGCGCGTCACGTGTTTAACCCGTTGTGGGATCTGATAGTGAGGTTGCTGGCCGACCCCTTATATAGTTTCTTGGATGCTTCATTTTCATAGTTACTTGATAATGTGAGTAGTCACGAAAGCGCTTGGAATTTCTCTATTCTTTCAGAGTGGTTGTTTTGCATATATTATTATATATATATATATATATATATATATATATATATATATATATATATTTATATATATATATTATTATATATATATATATATATTTTATTTATATATATAATTGTTGCCCATCCCTTGCATACATAGAATGTATCCCTGTTAGCCAGATCTTCCACTACGTGTCTAGCCCTAACTCCAACTGCAGTAGACATTCATTTTCCTAGGAAAAAATACGTATGATCGGGAACTAGTATGTCATGGTTTGTTTTGCAGGATGGTGTTTCCTTTTTTTTTTTTTTTAAGTTTATACCATAGGTTATTTTATTGGTTTAGGTGCTCTTATGTTTACCGTAAGGCCCTAGTGTGCTGAGGCCTGTTTAAGTTTTGGGAGAGTACTCGTACAACCTGAAGACTGAGCAGCCAGCAGATGTCACGGAGCCCCACCGTTTATAAATATTTATATTTTTACTGAGTAGTAACAGTTTGCTGGTGAGCTTAATATGAGTACTGGGTAAAGATAAACTAGAGTTTTGGTGATGTTGGTTATAGTAGATTTTAGGTTGTTATTTTTACTTTACTTTTAATATAAATTTATATTTTTTTATAGGTGAGTTTTTGTGTTCATCCTCATGATACATTTACCATTTAAATTTTTGCTTCATAATATTTATGAAGGTACATGCTGGCCCTAGATGATTTATTCTTCTATTTAAATAATATACATGTCGTAGACATACCAGGTTTTACCCCGTCGCTAGTAACCAGGACTTTTATTTTCGTTACTTAGCCAAGAAAATGCGTAACAACGCCCCAGTAGAAAATGCTATTTAATTTACTAAGGAGGAGGAGCAAGATGAACATAAATACTCTGTTCCGGGTTTATATATCCTTTATTTATGCCCATCTTCCACTTATATACTTCGATTATGTCTTTCAAAAGAGTGAAGATTCCTTATAGAGTTTATTAATTTTGTTATCCTCAGTATTCTTAGAGTTGAGGAGGGAAAGCATAACTGATGCAAAAAATTTTTCCATGATAATCCATTCATTAAATATAAAATATAAATTCTGTTAGTGAAAAGGGTTGTGGATGAATTTATCATTTGGGTAAGAAATACCCTTATGCTAACGTGAAGCGAAGTAGAGAAACATTCTTTATTCTGAGTAGATTTACAGTTAAGAATCGTCTTCCACGAGGAACTCTAATTTAATTGAAACTTAGACCTGATCTCAGACGACTGAATCTTGCTTATTTATCAACAAAAGTAACCCAGTTTGGTGTTGGTGGACCAGTAGAAGAAAATACTATTTATCAAAGATTAATTGGCTTGAAAACTGATCGGGTAACTTATTTCAAGGAGGCTGTTAAATGAATTATAGAAAATAAATATGTATGAGAGGTTATTCCCCAAGGTGTATTGACAGATAGAAAAACTTGAATGAAGAATTGTCAAAGAATTGAGAATCCCGTAACCACAAGTTAATGAGGATGACTCGTGACTGAGATCTGCAAGAGATGAGAGATCTGCCGGGTATCATTTCTAAGCTAAGTAGCTTGTATTCATAATAACCTAATTAGCTTTTAATCAAAAGTTAGTAACTTAGTTTGATGTTGAGAGAATACTGTTTTTATAAGCAGAGGCTTAACTGCTTGGCCAGTGGTCGCCGGCAGGTATTGTTTTAACTGCTTGGCCAGTGGTCGCCGGCAGGTATTGTTAAGGAGCGAAACATTTCTTGAGAAAAGTGGGGAAGTATCGAGTAAGCAGAATTACTTAAGAAAAATATCTTCATTGCGAGATATATTTTAATGTTAATGGTAAACCACATGGGAAGTGAATAAAAAAATGGAAGTAATTAACCTGTTTATTAATGGTAATTCCACTAGGTAAACGCATAAGAATAGTGGAATGGTTGGATAATCTAGTGTATAATGTGTTGGAAAATAATAAACCTTACAGATTATGAATAAATGATTTAAATAGTATAATCATCTGTGTATATTTCACAGATGTACAATATGCAGCAATGGAAATTATCTAACAGAGTTCTCACAAAGATTGATCAGCTTATTAAGAATTTTGAACCTAATGTATAAGTTAAATTATCTTTAAGTTGTGCATTAATATAAGACAGTTAACGTAACTTGAGACAGAACTGATTAGTCCCTATTGCAGTGCATTAGTCTCTAGAGATAAATTGATATGAAAGTAGAATGAACAGTTCTTACATGATGCATTAAACTCTCCAGTGGTAATTACATGATGCTTTAAACTCTCCAGTGGTAATTACATGATGCATTAAACTCTCCAGTGGTAATTACATGATGCATTAAACTCTCCAGTGGTAATTACATGATGCATTAAACTCTCCAGTGGTAATTACATAATGCTTTAAACTCTCCAGTGGTAATTACATGATGCATTAAAAATCTCCAGTGGTAATTACATGTTGCATTAAACTCTCCAGTGGTAATTACATGATGCATTAAACTCTCCAGTGGTAATTACATGATGCATTAAACTCTCCAGTGGTAATTACATGATGCATTAAACTCTCCAGTGGTAATTACATGATGCTTTAAACTCTCCAGTGATAATTACATGATGCATTAAACTCTCCAGTGGTAATTACATGATGCATTAAACTCTCCAGTGGTAATTACATGATGCATTAAACTCTCCAGTGGTAATTACATGATGCATTAAACTCTCCAGTGGTAATTACATGATGCATTAAACTCTCCAGTGGTAATTACATGACGCATTAAACTCTCCAGAGGTAATTACATGATGCATTAAACTCTCCAGTGGTAATTACATGATGCATTAAACTCTCCAGTGGTAATTACATGATTCATTGAACTCTCCAGTGGTAATTACATGATGCATTAAACTCTCCTGTGGTAATTACATGATGCATTAAACTCTCCAGTGGTAATTACATGATGCATTAAACTCTCCAGTGGTAATTACATGATGCATTAAACTCTCCAGTGGTAATTACATGATGCATTAAACTCTCCAGTGGTAATTACATGATGCATTAAACTCTCCATAGGTAATTACATGATGCATTAAACTCTCCAGTGGTAATTACATGATGCATTAAAACCCCCAGTGGTAATTACATGATGCATTAAACTCTCCAGTGGTAATTACATGATGCTTTAAACTCTCCAGTGGTAATTACATGAGGCTTTAAACTCTCCAGTGGTAATTACATGAGGCATTAAACTCTCCAGTGGTAATTACATGATGCATTAAACTCTCCAGTGGTAATTACATGAGGCATTAAACTCTCCAGTGGTAATTACATGATGCATTAAACTCTCCAGTGGTAATTACATGAGGCATTAAACTCTCCAGTGGTAATTACATGATGCATTAAACTCTCCAGTGGTAATTACATGATGCTTTAAACTCTCCAGTGGTAATTACATGAGGCTTTAAACTCTCCAGTGGTAATTACATGAGGCATTAAACTCTCCAGTGGTAATTACATGATGCATTAAACTCTCCAGTGGTAATTACATGAGGCATTAAACTCTCCAGTGGTAATTACATGATGCATTAAACTCTCCAGTGGTAATTACATGATGCATTAAACTCTCCAGTGGTAATTACATGATGCTTTAAACTCTCCAGTGGTAATTACATGAGGCTTTAAACTCTCCAGTGGTAATTACATGAGGCATTAAACTCTCCAGTGGTAATTACATGATGCATTAAACTCTCCTGTGGTAATTACATGATGCATTAAACTCTCCAGTGGTAATTACATGATGCATTAAACTCTCCAGTGGTAATTACATGATGCATTAAACTCTCCAGTGGTAATTACATGATGCATTTAAACTCTCCAGTGGTAATTACATGATGCATTAAACTCTCCATAGGTAATTACATGATGCATTAAACTCTCCAGTGGTAATTACATGATGCATTAAACTCTCCAGTGGTAATTACATGATGCATTAAACTCTCCAGTGGTAATTACATGATGCTTTAAACTCTCCAGTGGTAATTACATGAGGCTTTAAACTCTCCAGTGGTAATTACATGAGGCATTAAACTCTCCAGTGGTAATTACATGATGCATTAAACTCTCCAGTGGTAATTACATGAGGCATTAAACTCTCCAGTGGAATGTCTTAGTGTTCTCATTTAACATCTAACACCAAGTTAAGAGATCTTAAACTATTATTTTATATATAATAAGAATTATGCCTTAAAAATGCCTTCATTTATAAATTAATACAACATGAGTAGATCATTAATAATCTTTATGACATTCTCACAGTGAAAAATATAGAAGAGAACAGTGAAAATATAGTTAGAAGAGAGCAGTGAAAATATAGTTAGAAGAGAACAGTGAAAATATAGTTAGAAGAGAACAGTGAAAATATAGTTAGAAGAGAACAGTGAAAATATAGTTAGAAGAGAGCAGTGAAAATATAGTTAGAAGAGAACAGTGAAAATATAGTTAGAAGAGAACAGTGAAAATATAGTTAGAAGAGAACAGTGAAAATATAGTTAGAAGAGAACAGTGAAAATATAGTTAGAAGAGAACAGTGAAAATATAGTTAGAAGAGAGCAGTGAAAATATAGTTAGAAGAGAACAGTGAAAATATAGTTAGAAGAGAACAGTGAAAATACAGTTAGAAGAGAACAGTGAAAATATAGTTAGAAGAGAACAGTGAAAATATAGAAGAGAACAGTGAAAATACAGTTAGAAGAGAACAGTGAAAATATAGTTAGAAGAGAACAGTGAAAATACAGTTAGAAGAGAACAGTTAAAATATAGTTAGATGAGAACAGTGAAAATATAGTTAGAAGAGAACAGTGAAAATATAGATAGAAGAGAACAGTGAAAATATAGTTAGAAGAGAACAGTGAAAATATAGTTAGAAGAGAACAGTGAAAATATAGTTAGAAGGGAACAGTGAAAATATAGTTAGAAGAGAACAGTGAAAATATAGTTAGAAGAGAACAGTGAAAATATAGTTAGAAGAGAACAGTGAAAATACAGTTAGAAGAGAACAGTGAAAATATAGTTAGAAGAGAACAGTGAAAATATAGTTAGAAGGGAACAGTGAAAATATAGTTAAGAGAAACAGTGAAAATATAGTTAGAAGAGAACAGTGAAAATATAGTTAGAAGAGAACAGTGAAAATATAGTTAGAAGAGAACAGTGAAAATACAGTTAGAAGAGAACAGTGAAAATATAGTTAGAAGAGAACAGTGAAAATATAGTTAGAAGAGAACAGTGAAAATATAGTTAGAAGAGAACAGTGAAAATATAGATAGAAGAGAACAGTGAAAATATAGTTAGAAGAGAACAGTGAAAATATAGTTAGAAGAGAACAGTGAAAATATAGTTAGAAGGGAACAGTGAAAATATAGTTAGAAGAGAACAGTGAAAATATAGTTAGAAGAGAACAGTGAAAATATAGTTAGAAGAGAACAGTGAAAATACAGTTAGAAGAGAACAGTGAAAATATAGTTAGAAGGGAACAGTGAAAATATAGTTAGAAGAGAACAGTGAAAATATAGTTAGAAGAGAACAGTGAAAATATAGTTAGAAGAGAACAGTGAAAATATAGTTAGAAGAGAACAATGAAATATAGTTAGAAGAGAACAGTGAATAAATATACAGTTAGAAAAGAACAGTGAAAATACAGTTAGAAGAGAACAGTGAAAATATAGTTAGAAGATAACAGTGAAAGTATAGTTAGAAGAGAACAGTGAAAATACAGTTAGAAGAGAACAGTGAAAATATAGTTAGAAGAGAACAGTGAAAATACAGTTAGAAGAGAACAGTGAAAATATAGTTAGAAGAGAACAGTGAAAATATAGTTAGAAGAGAACAGTAAAAATACAGTTAGAAGAGAACAGTGAAAATACAGTTAGAAGAGAACAGTGAAAATATAGTTAGAAGAGAACAGTGAAAATACAGTTAGAAGAGAACAGTGAAAATATTAGTTAGAAAAGAACAGTGAAAATATAGTTTAGAAGAGAACAGTGAAAACATAGAAGAGAACAGTGAAAACATAGTTAGAAGAGAACAGTGAAAATATAGTTAGAAGAGAACAGTGAAAATATAGTTAGAAAAGAACAGTTAAAATATAGTTAGAAGAGAACAGTTAAAATATAGTTGGAAGAGAACAGTGAAAATACGGTTAGAAGAGAAGAGTGAAAATATAGTTAGAAGAGAACAGTGAAAATATAGTTAGAAGAGAACAGTGAAAATATAGTTAGAAAAGAACAGTGAAAATATACTTAGAAAAGAACAGTGGCAATATAGTTAGAAGAGAACAGTGGCAATATAGTTAGAAGAGAACAGTGAAAATATAGTTCGAAGAGAGCATTGAAAATATAGTTAGAAGAGAACAGTGAAAATATAGTTAGAAGAGAACAGTGAAAATATAGTTAGAAGAGAACAGTGGAAATATAGTTAGAAAAGAACAGTTAAAATATAGCTAGAAGAGAACAGTGACAATATAGTTAGAAGAGAACAGTGAAAATATAGTTAGAAAAGAACAGTTAAATATAGTTATAAGAAAACAGCGACAATATAGTTAGAAGAGAACAGTGACAATATAGTTAGAAGAGAACAGCTACAATATAGTTAGAAGAGAACAGTGACAGTATAGTTAGAAGAGAACAGTGACAGTATAGTTAGAAGAGAACAGTGACAGTATAGTTAGAAGAGGTTCAGAGAAGCTCTTTAGATGGAACTAAGTTATTTGGAAGATGAGGCAGGAATACCAGTAGTATCATATATGAAACACAAATAACCCGCACATAAAAGAGAGAAGCTAACGACGACGTTTCGGTCCGACTTGGACCATTGACAAAGTCACACGTCGTCGTAAGCTTCTTTCTTTTATGTGCGGGTTATTTGTGTATCGTTCCAGTCACGGTATTGTTCCTTTTTGTTATTTATCATATATGAACTTGTGAGTGTAATATGATTCAATCTTCTGTGGCTTTGACTTATGAATATAATAAATCATCTAAAAATTTATCGAATAAATAATGTATTGAAACGTGAAGATTTGAAGTAAGAAAAAACAAAAGATTTAAGGAATCATATGTATTTTTATTCCCTTGCATCTATATAAGTATATATTCCACCAAATATATACGAGGTCACAGTAATATATGTATATATACTGCTTACGAAGGCTGGTACACCAAACTGGGATAAGAATGAAATTTTCCTAGAGTCACCCACACCACCCTAAGTCCTCGACCAAGAGTAGCAAAACAAACACTGTGTAAGAATAGTGAAATTCCAAGCGCTTTCGTGACTTCTCACATTATCAAGAATGTGAGAAGTCACGAAAGCGCTGGGACTTCCAATATTCTTTCACAGTGGGAAGAGGAGCGATTGGTGGAATGATAATGTAAAGAGAGTAGTAAGGGAGAAAAGTCAGCATATGAGAAGTTTTTACAAAGTAGAAGTGATGCAAGGAGGAAAGAGTATATGGAGAAAAAGAGAGAGGTTAAGAGAGTGGTGAAGCAATGTAAAAAGAGAGCAAATGAGAGAGTGGGTGAGATGTTATCAACAAATTTTGTTGAAAATAAGAAAAAGTTTTGGAGTGAGATTAACAAGTTAAGGAAGCCTAGAGAACAAATGGATTTGTCAGTTAAAAATAGGAGAGGACAGTTATTAAATGGAGAGTTTGTATTTGGAAGATGGAGGGAATATTTTGAGGAATTGTTAAATGTTGATGAACATAGGGAAGCTGTGATTTCGTGTATAGGGCAAGGAGGAATAACATCTTGTAGGAGTGAGGAAGAGCCAGTTGTGAGTGTGGGGGAAGTTCGTGAGGCAGTAGGTAAAATGAAAGGGGGTAAAGCAGCCGGGATTGATGGATAAAGGATAGAAATGTTAAAAGCAGGTGGGGATGTAGTTTTTGGAGTGATTGGTGCTATTATTTAATAAATGTATGGAAAAGGGTAAGGCACCTAGGGATTGGCAGAGAGCATGCATAGTTCCTTTGTATAAAGGCAAAGGGAGCAAAAGAGAGTGCAAAATTATAGGGGGATAAGACTGTTGAGTATACCTGGTAAAGTGTATGGTAGAGTTATTATTGAAAGAATTAAGAGTAAGACGGAGAATAGGATAGCAGATGAACAAGGAGGCTTTAGGAAAGGGGGTGTGTGGACCAGGTGTTTACAGTGAAACATGTAGTGAACAGTATTTAGATAAGGCTAAAGAGGTTTTGTGCCATTATTATATTTGGAAAAGCGTATGACAGGGTGGATAGGGGGGCAATGTGGCAGATGTTGCAGGTGTATGGTGTAGGAGGTAGGTTA
Source organism: Cherax quadricarinatus (assembly GCF_026875155.1). Taxonomy (NCBI): domain Eukaryota; kingdom Metazoa; phylum Arthropoda; class Malacostraca; order Decapoda; family Parastacidae; genus Cherax; species Cherax quadricarinatus. The sequence goes on from NC_069431.1 coordinate 21,536, forward strand.
CTGAAAGCAGTGAAGAGTTTTTACGAGGATAGTGAGGCTCAAGTTAGAGTATGTAGGAAAGAGGGAGATTATTTCCAGTAAAAGTAGGCCTTAGACAAGGATGTGTGATGTCACCGTGGTTGTTTAATATATTTATAGGTGGGGTTGTAAGAGAAGTAAATGCGAGTGTCTTGGCAAGAGGCGTGTAGTTAAAAGATAAAGAATCACACATAAAGTGGGAGTTGTCACAGTTGCTTTTTGCTGATGACACTGTGCTCTTGGGATTCTGAAGAGAAGTTGCAGAGGTTGGTGGATGAATTTGGTAGGGTATGCAATAGAAAAAAAATAAAAGTGAATACAGGAAAGAGTAAGGTTATGAAGATAACAAAAAGATTAGGTGATGAAATATTGGATATCAGATTGGAGGGAGAGAGTATGGAGGAGGTGAATGTATTCAGATATTTGGGAGTGGACGTGTCAGTGGATGGATCTATGAAAGACGAGGTGAATCATAGAACTGACGAGGGAAAAAGGTGAGCGGTGCACTTAGGAGTCTGTGGAGACAAAGAAGGGAATGTATGAGAGTTATAGTTTTACCAACGCTCTTATATGGGTGTGAAGCATGGTGATGAATGTTGCAGCGAGAAGAAGGCTGGAGGCATTGGAGATGTCATGTCTGAGGGCAATGTGTGGTATGAATATAATGCAGAGAATTCGTAGTTTGGAAGTTAGGAGAAGGTGCAGGATTGCCAAAACTGTTGTCCAGAGGGATGAGGAAGGACTGTTGAGGTGGTTCGGACATGTAGAGAGAATGGAGCGAATAGAATGACTTCAAGAGTGTATCATCTGTAGTGGAAGGAAGGCGGGGTAGGGGTCGGCCTAGGAAAGGTTGGAGGGAGGGGGTAAAGGAGGTTTTGTGTGCGAGGGGCTTGGACTTCCAGCGGGCATGCGTGAGCGTGTTTGACAGGAGTGAATGGAGACAAATGGTTTTTAATACTTGACGTACTGTTTTAGTGTGAGCAAGGTAACATTTATGAAGGGGTTCAGGGAAACCGGCAGCCGGACTTGAGTCCTGGAGATGGGAAGTACAGTGCCTGCACTCTGAAGGAGGGGTGTTAATGTTGCAGTTTAAAAACCTAGTATAAGGCACCCTTCTGGCAAGACAGTGATGGAGTGAATGATTGTGAAAGTTTTCTTTTTCGGGCCACCCTGCCTTGGTGGGAATCGGCCAGTGTGTTAAAAAAAAAATAAAAAACATATATATATATATTATATATATATATATATATATATATATATATATTATATATATATATATATATATATATGCAATAAGATCACAGTAAACAGTAAAAAATGTTGGTTTCTCCCTTGCCATGAAAACTTGGTTGATATGCCTTCTCTTCTTAAGACTTTTAACATCAAAGTTGTATTTAAAAATCTTGGTACAGTAAAAAACTTTTGATAAAGAATTTCCCCCAAAATGCTGATGGATGTGTCTATAAGATTCCTTGTAAAATTTGCGATAAAGTTTATTACGTCAAACTGGTAAAAGTCTCGAATTTAGATTAAAACAACATAAATATAGAATTAGAACTGGACAAGATTCCAATGCTCTATTTATTCATGTAAGAGATTTTAACCATCTAATTGATTTTCAAAAAGTTGAGAAAGTTGTATCAAGGAAGTCCATGGTCGACAGGAATAATAATTGAATCTTGTTTCATGAAAAGCAGTTTTGACAATAATGTGAATATTTCCTTTTATTTATATAAATTAGATTCATTTATAATTAATAGAATTTGGGAAGAATTTAATGATACATTGGACAAATAATAAATTTTAAAATTCTTAATTCTTGGTAGAATAGTTTGTTTGTGGGTTGTGTGAAGGACCTGTCTAGTTGGGCCAGCGGGCCTGCTGTAGTGTTCTTTTTTCTTATGAGTCGCACGTCAGGTGTTGCTTTGTTGTGGGATTGTGATAGTGAGGTGTGGTCTAGACCCTTTATATGCCTTCCTTTAATGCATTACTTTTATTGTTCCTTGATAATGTGAGTAGTCACGAAAGCACTTGGAATTTCTATATTCTTTCACAGCGGTTGTTTTGCATATATATATATATTATATATATATATATATATATATATATATATATATATATATAATGTCGTGCCGAATAGGCATAACTTGCGATCTTGGCTTAAATAGCAACGCTCATCTTGCCATATAGGACATGTGAAAATTTGTGTATGCAATAATTTCGCCAAAATCATTCTGAACCTAACGAAAAAAAATATATTGATTGTGTTTGTTTAGTATTAAATTACTGTAAAGAAATCTAAAATATTTAGTTGGGTTAGGCTAAAAAAAGAATTTCTTGTTATAATAAGGGTTTATAGGTAAGTTTTCTAAGTTCCTTTTGGTGCAAAATTAAAATTTTTTACATCAACATTAATGAAAAAAATATTTTCTTTGAAAGTATAAGAGAAAATTTCAGAAAGGACTTAATTTTAAATGAGTTTCTTGCTAATTGACCAGTTTTCCATATTCGGCACGACATATATATTATATATATATATATATATATATATATATATATATATATATATATATATATATAAATATATATATATATACACACAAAACAATAGCAGACAGTCGATCTTAACAATGCAAGACAAGCCACGGAGGGGGGATGGAATTCTTTAGCTCAAGTACTTTCACACTTCTCAGTGCGTCATCAGGAGCTGTGCAATGTTGCAAAGGTAACAACAAAAGAAGTAGGGTAAGTTGGATGCCAACCACACACCGGTCCCCCCCACACCCCACCCCATAAGGGGTTGGGTGGAGTAAGTCTCGCAGACTGCAGATAACATGAGGTAAAATACTAGAAGATAGTTAATAGCCAACCCTAAGCTTCTAACTGCTGGGAACAGGTCATGTGACGTAAAAGTTACATTACAATAGTGGATCATCACATACCTTCATTTACATCCTTCTAACTATTGAAATAGGAAAAAAATCCCTCATTTGCCAACCGGTGTGGCAGAACCTTCCTGAATATTCAGGAAAATATTCTGTGTCAGTTAATATGCCTGTGTAAATTCTCCTATTCAGGCTTCTTTTCTCATAATAACTAGGCTATTCTTAATTTTAATGCCATTCCTATAATTATTATCAACTATCATCCGCTAATATTATCATCATAAAATTACCAACAACCTGATTCATTAATCCACTAAGCTAGTTGCAATCACCATGTTGCAACTACCTATGTGTATCTTATGTACCTTGTACCACTGTACCTAGACGGGTTAGAACCTTAATAGGTCATTCTACATTTCTTTCGGGCTATCCTAGGATGATCGCGCATGTGCCCCCATACCTTAATGAACCCACATTCCTACTTCCTTACCACAGATGTTATACAGCTCAGGTTACTAGAGCACCTGTCGCACTACGATACCTGTATGCAATTGCAGCTGAATGAGTTATACCAACAGAAGACCTAACATATTAAATATCGACGTTCGCGACAAACTTAACGAGAGGCGTACGATGATGTTCAGTTTGCAGACTCTGGTCGAACATAATCAAAACATCACGAGACACCCTGGCATAAGGAGCAATCCTGCGCTTTTGTATAACATTGTTTAAGGCTGTGCACAACTGACTCCACTAAATAACTATCGAGTTTGTACAGCCCATAATTTGAGTTATATATGGCATTCCTATCATGTTTCAAGAGGGAAAGCACTGTTATGCATTTTCCATGATGGAACTGTCCACCCCGGTGGGTGATTACAAGAGCTGACATGGTTCAAGATCGCATTTGACACCTGATCTGTCCTGATTGAGTGCTGGTGTTGGGATAATCTGGTTTCCAGAGGTTTACCTGTCTGACCAATGTATGAGAGTGGGCAAAGGGTGCATGGGACCTTGTAGACACCACCGACATTACAGATATGTGTGTTTTTAATCATTCTATGTTTCACTGGCCCAGTGTTTTTGAAAGTCAGATTTATAATGAGTTTCTTAAGTGCCCCCTGCAGGCAGACCAAGTTGTCATTGTATGGCAAGACCAATACATTTTTCCTGTCAAACCTGGTCTTGCCATACAATGACAAATTGGTCTGTGTGTGAGAGAGGCATTAAAGAAACTCAATGCAAATGTGGCTTAGTGGTTAGTGAAACAAAGATTGAAAAAACACGCCACCTAATAATGTCGATGGTGTCTACAAGGTCCCATGTACCCTTTGCCCAGGGAAAAGCTAGGGGAGAGGGGGGAGGGTGAAGAAAGTTAGGGAGGAGAAGGAAGATGAATAGAATGTGAAGAGGAAGAGGAGAGGAAGAGAGATTGAGATAAATAGCTAGCTAGATAAATAGAGAGAGAGAGAGAGAGAGATGAGATAGTGAGAGAGAGAGAGAGTGAGAGGAGTAAAGAGGGCAAGGGGAGAGGGAAAAGCGAGAAAAAGGGAATGTGGGAAGGGAGAGGGAGAGAGGAGATCTGGTGAGAAAGAGGGACGAGGGGAAGCAAAAAAGGGGGGGAGAGGGAGAGGAGGAAGAGAAGGAGGAGGAAGAGGAGAGGAGGAAAAAGAGGAAGAGGAGGAAGAAGAGGATGGGGAGTAAGAGGAGGGGGAGGAAGAGGGGGAAGAAGAGGAAGAGGAGGAGGGGTAGGTGAAGGAGAGAGAGCAGGAGAGGGAAGAGGAGGAGGATAGGAGGAGGAGAGGAAAGGGAGAGGGAGACCGTCAGAGATATATATGTATACTCACCTAGTTGTGCTCACGTAGTTGTGGTTGCAGGGGTCGATTCATAGCTCCTGGCCCCGCCCTGTTTAACTGGCCACTACTGGGTCACTCTCCCTGAACCGTGAGCTTTATCAAAACCTCTGTTTAAACCTATGTATTGATCCTGCCTTCACTACATCGCTTCCCAAATTATTCCACTTCCTGACTACTCTGTGACTGAGGAAATACTTCCTAACATCCCTGTGATTCGTCTGTGTCTTAAACATTCCAACTGTGTCCCCTTGTTGCTGTGTCCAATCTCTGGAACATCCTGTCTTTGTCCACCTTGTCAAATCCTCTCAGTATTTTGTATGTCGTTATCATGTTATCTCTATCTCTCCTGTCCTCCAGTGTCGTCTGGTCGATTTCCCTTAACCTCTCCTCGTAGGACATACCCCTTAGCTCTGGGACTAGTCTTGTTGCAAACCTTTGCTCTTTCTCTGGTTTCTTTACGTGCTTGGCTAGATATGGGTTCCAAATTGGTGGTGCATACTCCAGTATAGGCCTAACGTACACAGTGTACAGGGTCCTGAACGATTCCTTATTAAGATGGCGGAATGCTGTTCTTAGGTTTGCTAGGCGCCCATGTGCTGCAGCAGTTATTTGGTTGATGTGTGCCTCAGATGTGCCTGGTGTTATACTCACCCCAAGGTCTTTTTCCATGAGTAAGGTTTGTAGTCTCTGACCCCCTAGACTGTACTCCGTCTCCTGTCTTCTTTGCCCTTCCCCAATCTTCATTACTTTGCACTTCGTGGGATTGAACTCCAGGAGCCAATTGCTAGACCAGGCCTGCATCCTGTCCAGATCCCTTTGTAGTTCTGCCTGGTCCTCGTCCGACTGAATCCTTCTCATCAACTTCACATCATCTACAAACAGGGACACTTCGGAGTCTATTCCTTCCGTCATGTAGTTCACGAATACCAGAAACAGCACAGGTCCTAGGACTGACCCCTGTGGAACCCCGCTGGTCACAGGTGCCCACTCTGACACCTCGCCTCGTACCATGACTCGCTGCTGTCTTCCTGACAGGTATTCCCTGATCCATTGCAGTGCCTTCCCTGTTATCCCTGCCTGATCCTCCAGTTCTTGCACTAATCTCTTGTGTGGAACTGTGTCAAACGCCTTCTTACAGTCCAAGAAAATGCAATCTACCCACCCCTCTCCCTCTTGTCTTACTGCTGTTACCCTGTCATAAAACTCCAGTAGGTTTGTGACACAGGATTTCCCGTCCCTGAAACCGTGTTGGTTGTTGTTGATAAGCTAATTTCTTTCTAGGTGTTCCACCACTCTTCTCCTGATAATCTTCTCCATGATTTTGCATATTATACATGTCAGGGGCACTGCTCTATAGTTTAGTGCTTCTTGCGTGTCTCCTTTTTTCAAAAAAATGGGACCACATTTGCTGTCTTCCATACCTCAGGTAATTTCCCTGTTTCGATAAATGTGTTGAATATTGTTGTAATGGGGTACACATAGTGCCTCCTCACCCTCTCTCAGGACCCATGGAGAGATGTTATCTGGCCTTATCACCTTTGAGGTGTCTTGCTCGCTCAGCAGCCTCTACACTTCTTCCTCGGCTGTATTTATTGTGTCCAACACTTGGTGGTGAACCCCACCTCTCCGTCTTTCTGGAGGCCCTTCTGTCTCCTCTGTGAGCACTTCTTTGAATCTCATGTTGAGTTCCTCACATACTTCTCGGTCGTTTCTTGTGATCTCTCCTCCTTCCTTCCTTAGCCTGATTACCTGGTCCTTGACTGTTGTTCTCCTGATGTGGCTGTACAATAGCTTTGGGTCAGATTTGGCTTTTGCTGATATGTTGTTTTCATATTGTCGTTGGGCCTCCCTTCTTACCTGTGCATATTCATTTCTGGCTCTTCGACTGCTCTCCTTATTCTCCTGGATCCTTTTCCTTCTATATTTCTTCTATTCCCTAGCACACTTGGTTTTTGCCTCCCTGCACCTTTGGGTGAACCATGGGCTCATCCTGGCTTTTTATTATTCCTGTTACCCTTGGGTACAAACCTCTCCTCAGCTTCCTTGCATATTGTTGTCATGTATTCCATCATCTCGTTTACTGACTTCCCTGCCAGTTCTCTGCCCCACTGAACCCCGTTCAGAAAGTTCTTCATTCCCACGTAGTCATCCTTCTTGTAGTTTGGATTTATTTGTCTGGCTCTGGGTTCCAACCCTCCACTTGTAACTCTATTGTGTATTCGAATCTTAAAACCACATGATCGCTGGCCATAAGGGATCTTTCATGTGTGATGTCCTCAATACCTGCACTACTCAAGGTGAATACTAGGTCCAGTCTCGCTGGTTCATCCTCTCCTCTCTCTCTCTGGCAGTATCCGTTACATGTTGGTCCATGAAGTTCTCCAGTACTACGTCCATCATCTTGACCCTCCACATTTATTGGCCCCCATGTGGCTCCAAGTTCTTCCAATCAATTTCCTTGTGGTTGAGGTCACCCGTGACCAGTAGCTTTGCCCTGCTCATATGAGCCCTTCTTGCCACTTCGGCCAGGGTGTCAACCATCGCTCTATTACTCTCATCATACTCTTGCCTTGGCCTCCTGCTGTTCTGTGGTGGGTTATACATCACTGCAATTACCACCTTGGGACCTCCAGACTGAAGCATTCCTACTATGTAGCCCCTAGCTTCTCCACTGTCTCCTCTCTCCAGCTCATCAAAATCCCATCGGTTCTTGACCAGCAGTGCCATTCCTCTGTCCCTTCTGTTCCCTATGTCTTTCCTCGCGATCTGATATCCTGTTCGAAAGATGGCATTTGTTATCATGCCTGTGAGCTTGGTTTCTGTGGGAGCTATGATGTCCAGTGATGCCTCTTTGACTCTCTCGTGCCATTCCTCCCACTTATTTGTTATTCCATCAGTGTTTGTGTATCATACCTTCAGTTTCCTCTCTAACACTGTTTTTGGGGGGTCTGTGAGGGTGGAGGACCTGGCAGTGTACTGTGGGATGCTATAGCTGAGCATTGGGTGGGAGCAGTGGGTGTGGATTGTGGTTTGTGTTGGGATAGCATGATTGGTTGTGGGGTTCTGGGGATGGTGCTTGCTCTTGTTGCTCTGCCCTGGTCTGGTTGTTCTCTTCTGACTGTTCTTCTCTCTCCTCCTAGCTCCTTTTGCTTTTGTGTCCTCTCCCTCAACTGCTGTCGCTCTGTTTGCATTCTGTCTCAGCCTAGGAACACCCTCTTGTATTCTGTTGAGTCCTTCAATCGTGGTTTCTCTTGGAGGATCCTGTTCTGCACCGTTTGTGTCTTGAAAATCAGCTTGATTGGTCATTTTGTAACCATCAAACGCCTTCTTGCAATCCAAGAAAATGCAATCCACCCACCCCTCTCTCTCTTGTCTTACTGCTGTTACCCTGTCATAAAACTCCAGTAGGTTTGTGACACAGGATTTCCCGTCTCTGAAACCATGTTGGCTGCTGTTGATGAGATCATTTCTTTCTAGGTGTGTGTGTGTGTGTGTGTGTGTGTGTGTGTGTGTGGGCGTGAGAGTGAGAATGAGTTTGAATGAGTGTATGTGATATTGTGAAGGAGTGCACGAGTGCTGGACAGTGTGAGTGAGAGTGTGTGGTAAATGGTGGGTAGGTTAGAGTACTCACCTAATTGTGGTTGCAGGGGTCGAAACTCAGCTCCTGGCCCCGCCTCTTCACTGAACGCTACTAGCTCCTCTTTCCGCTCCATGAACTTTATCATACCTCGTCTTAAAGCTATGTATGGTTTCTGCCTCCACTATATCACTTGCTAGACTATTCCACTTTCTGTCTATTCTATAACTGAAGAAATACTTCCTAACATCCCTTTGACTCATATGAGTCTTCAACTTCCAATTGTGACCCCTTGTTTCTGTGTCCTCTTTGGAACATCGTGTGTCTGTTCACCTCGTCTATTCCAGGCAGTATTTTGTATGTCGTTATCATGTCTCCCCTAACCCTCCTGTCCTCCAGTCTTTTCAGGCAGTGTGAAGGCTTACTCAACCCTGTAACAACTTCAGACAGTATTACTCAGGCTGGCTCCTCCTCAGGAAAATTAATGAATAGAAAAAGAAATAATAATTCACAAAGATAAACACTATTTATTAAATCAAACATAAAACAACAAAACATGAAAGGTATATCCTATTTGAAAGAAAAATGAAAAATGAAATGAATAAAATAACATTTGAACTCAACGCTTATATCTACAAGGGTGTCTGGTGTTGGTGACACTGTTGTTGAAACCGTAGCCATTGCTGATGATAAGGGGGGGGGGGGAAGGTCGCAGGTGTTGGTGACCATCCACTGGCTAGTTCTTCACAGAGAATCGCCGTGATTATCCCGATGACAGGAAAGCAGGTTCTTTACCGCTGCAATGCTGTGGAGTTACGTCCTGCACTTTCATACAGGTGCACAGGTAGTTCAATACAAAATGGAGAAGTCTCTGGACGTTAGTCCTTCTCCTGTTCTGCTCGTTGATTGCCAGGTGACCCTCTCTACATCCATGCTGGAAAAGACAGACAGGTTAGGGGTTACCCACTGCTTTAACTAATCTCTCTCCATGGTTAAGTCTGATCTTAAAAGATGTGGTGATTATTCAAACTGTCACACATAGCGCAAGGCTCTGAAATGACTTAAGTTTATTATGATCAAGCTGAAGCTTATTTTTTAACCATAATTTCCACTAGATAACAAAGGCGGCAAGGCATGTACTTACAGTAGTTGTTGGCGAGCTGTGAGTTTGAGTGATTTAAATGTTTGCCAGAGCCCCACAAAACGTCAACCTTTAGGGAGGGCGGGGGGGGGGGAGGTAGTTAGGAGGCGAGGGGAAGGGGGATTGCGGGAGAATAGACTGACTCTTCGTTAAAAGCAGCCACGGCAAATCAAACTATCACTTTTAGGCGTTGGGGGAGAAAAAGCGCGCGGAAAAAAAACAAGGGAGAACAGCGTGGACTTACCCTACCTTAACTTAACTAGTAGGCCAGGCCAGGAAAACTATCATAATTTTTAGGGGTTGGGGGGAGAAAAATGGAGAGGGGAAAAAGGGAGTAAGGCGGGAATCATCGAGGTGCTAGACTGACCTACTCTTAACGAGTAGCCGGCAAAGAAAAGACACAAGTAAGTATTATTGTTACTATATATTCCTCTATACTTCTATATATTGAACTTTTCCTCACACTCCCCCATACCAAGTCTTACAGTAAAGGAGTTATTAAGAAGAATAGGCGAAGGAAAAAGTTCTAACTCATGTGAAGTCGTGTAAGGGCAAACTCTTCTCTCTACTGACTGGTCACGACTTAACCAGTCAGAGAAATAATTGGATGAACCTTTGATCAAGACACAATATGAAACTTAAAAAAAGCCTGGTGTGCCAATGATCCACCCTCAATAGACCGGAGAATGTGGTTCCCTTGATATGTTTCTAGGTATATCAAAGGTTTGTGGTTCCGTTTCTAAAATGAATTCTTCTTTCCCAGCAAATAAAATTTATATGTTTGGAGATTACACCACACACATGGGCCTAAAACATTCCTTTCTAACTTGTGGAAGTTTCTTGTTTCTGCAAGGGGAAGGACGTTTAGGACTTAGGAAGCATACAGGGAAGGGAGTTAAAAACAGACAGTACCTTAATCGAGTATTGTTGTAGGCACCCACACACCTAAGCCAGTGTTGGAGGCATCAGTTCTCAGACAAAATGTTTTATAATGTCTGGAATCTTAAAGTATTAGGGTCTTTTCGCAAGATACTTGTTTCAATCCATTAATCTTATTCCCGAGCTACCTCGGAAGGAAAGTTCAAGAGGTTCCTCATCACAGACTTTTTAAGGAAGTGGAATTAAGATGCCTGTTGTAAGATCAGCAAGATTCGGGATTCGATAAACGTGCATAAAAAATTTACAGAGCCAAGTAAAGCTTCGCATGAGTTTCTTGGTTTTGGAGAATTTTAACATTCTTATAAAAAGATTTGATCTTAATGGGTGAGAGGCTGCAGAGAGGATATTAGAAAATATCAGTCATGTTATTCTAATTTTGTTATACCCAAGGAAGCATTTTCTTCGGCTTGGCAGGTGAGCGGTCCATGTGATGCGTAACCTACGCAAAACTGATGTTAAGTTTTGGATATTTATATTCGCCCCACGTTAGATTGGTCTTACGTAAAATGTTATCAAAATAATATGAAACATTTGGCGCTTATTAACCAAGACCTTTCTCATCAGGTCTAAAGTAGGTAGAACAGGCCAGTTATGTTACCAAACGATGGGCATATTTACTATACTGCATCAGTACATGGTGGTAGGAAAAGCGAGGTGTCTTGTTCTGATTAGAAGAAGGATCTAATCTAACCTTACCACCATGATGATATGCCCTAGCCCACAATCAAATATAAATCTCTGAAAAGAAGGAAGAGTCATAAAATCTTGTGTAGATCGCCTATTTCTTTTATTAAGGGCATAGGATCAGCTATCCACACCGAGTTTAGCATTAAGGCCTATCCTGAAGTCAATAGCAAGTCATACTGAATTATCGCCTTCTTAACCATGACTACTCGCGTGAGACAATTATGCAGATATCTGAAGGTTCATTGACATCTTTCAGTTTAGTTTTAATAATTTGTCTACCTCTCGCGGTCATATGCATCTCCTAAGGTGAATATTGGGAACTGGGTATATTTTTCCGTTTGATAGGGATCTTGTCCAGTCAATAAGTCAGGTACTTATGGGACTACGTGGATTCGGTAAACTGGAATATCAGTTAGACGTATGCTGAAATGTTACTCACAATTGAAGTAGTTCATGTTCTCTTATGGTCATACCAAAGATTAATTATTATTAATGTTGGTTGCGACCCGAAGTGGTCAAAAGTCAACAAAGTCATGTAGTTCATCTATAGTCTAAGTTTGGACGTCGTCCAATTACGCTCCACTTTACATTCTTCAAGGTGTCGTATCAAGTTCGTGTGGAAAAATCCTAAGGTCAAAGTTATTAAGGCAGTGTCGTTCTACCCCGAATCAATGTCTCGCGGTAATATTTACTTAAGGATTGTCTACTCACCCCCCGCTCTGATAAATTCACTCATTTGATTAAAAGCTTATTAGGTTTCCCTTACTTCTATAAGGTAATTCAACTTTCCATACAAATTTTAATATGTATTTTGGACCTCTCCTTGCTTCTGTAATAATTTATTTTCGACTTAGTCGGCCAAAAACAAAAGCCTTCCCACCCAAGTTCTTCATCCACACCTACTTTAAAACTTCTCCTCTGTACTTTTGGAATCAAATATGTTTTGTATGGTCCTTTGACAAGCTTACGGTTTTTCGAAACTATGTCAGAGGATCTCCTCCATGTTTGGTTTTCTAAGGTAAAGGATGAAACTCGGTAAGAAGGAACCCTGTAACCTCAGCATCACACTCCTCATTAGTCAATAAGGTCATGATGGCATTGGACAATGGGCCTCTGGCGCTGTCTACCATAGAGAGAGAAGTTCAAATGGTTGAAACCCAAGGAGTCACTGGGAGCTTCCCTCATGGCAAACAAAGCACAGGGTACCCGGTAACGAGGCCAAGCCTTGAGGTTGAAGGGACGCAAAGTTTCATTATAAAATGGACTTGAGAATCGAATGCTGGGACGCTCAATCCTCCCATTACAGCTGGATGATGGGTTGTGGTGGTCTGTCCTGTGGTGGATAGAGGTCGACCCCCCCCCCCCCTTCACTCCCAGATGTTGGTATAGATGTAATGCATTTAGTCAGACGTGAATTGTGTCCCCGGGATCAGTCAAAATTTTCTCTAGGGTTGACCAACTCTGGAGAAGATGGACAAGAAGGCCTTAAGCCACCTCTGTAGTAGTCTATGGGTCTTTAAGGGTATGGCCTTCCAGGGAAACTCGAAGCATATCAAACCAATGTAATATAAATTCTATGTTCACCCAGATGAAAGTGGAGTTAAGGGGACACAACGATTGTCATATAGCGAATCTTTCATACGGTTACCGTAAAAGATAGCATTTTCGACCATAGGTGCTCGCCTGGTTTACTCGGGTGGATGATAGTTGGCAATCTTTACCTCGATCTACAATAAAGTAGTGAGTAGTGATTCTGAGGACATTTTCTGGCCAAAAATAGGTTTCCCTATTTTTATTTAAGGTTTTTTACTCGATCCTGCGAGAAGAAATGTCCGGCCACGGCGGTCTATTAGCCAAATTTTAAAGAACATTCTTCTGCATTGACTTGGATCAACGAAGATGGAATAGTCGATTCTCATCTTGAAATTTTAATTTTTGAATACTGACTTGTACAAGATACCTTTTATATATTCAAATTTTTATGAAAAAGTTTTCCATTGGGAGAACTTGATTATGTCTTAGCGCATTAGGCAATTTCTGAGAAGAGAAGGGCATTTACGTTTGTAAATTGACAAAGGATAGTCCTTAATATGTCTAAAGGTTAAAGTAGGGAAAGGGGGAAAACCAAGGATGGGACTGTAGGATGAAAGCCTGGGCTTTGTCTTTAGGCGTCTCTGAGCCCATAGTCAAACATTTATGGTTATCGGGGCACCCGGTGATTTCTTCACTTTCATCTAACAAAGTGTGCACGGTGATCCTTCTACCTCGCTTTCGAGAGTAGTCAGTAGTATCAGGTTTTAATCCACACATGAATTCTCACGAGAACATTGTCCTCATCTGAACTTTCGAGGGGGCTTCTCTGACTCTTCAGAAGAGGTTCTGATACACCTATGTCCATCTTTTGGTGTGATGAGGTCAACTTATGAAGGAAGAAAAGAATGGCTCCTTTTCTTACATTACCTATTAGTACGGGAGCAAGATAGTGATGGGAGCTATCTACGGCTTCAGCCAAACTGTGAACCATTCTTGGACCTTAATGTAACACACGGATGGTTGGAATGTGTTTTGTAAGGCCCAAGTAGTCTTGAAAACTAGATAAGTATAGCAGAGGAACATGAGTTTATTTAAGGTTAGGAACCAGATTATTAGAAATGGACTATACATGTGCCATTCCAGTGTTCGTAAAATGGTTAGATACATTAAGTCCATTATTAACTGTTCCTGAACAGAAGGAGTGCTTGGTCCATATACAGTCTTTTTTAAAACATCTTCCAACTTTTTTGGAACTTCTTAGAAGGACAATCTGCAGGACGTTATATGTCCCTTAACACCACACAAATGACCAAACAGGAAATAAAAGAAGCCTTATTAATTTCCACGAGAGGCTTTCGATTTCTTAATGTCAGATGAACCCTTCCCTTAGGGTTCGATCACTTCGAGGTCTTTTATAGGAATTGTGAGGCCTCAGCATTACAGGTCTGCAGCACTCAGCAAATCATAGCTTTAGAATCAGCGTTCGTTCTCTGTGATGGAATGTTCGTATTGATGGGGAAGAGCTGTCAGGAACTGGTCAGGCAACCTGAAGTCTTAAGAGATTCATAAATGTGATCAGTTCCTGAACTCTTATCCAAAGTCGAACAAAACGAAAGAAGTGTTAACCTGTAACTGCTGAAAGTTTGGCCATGCTGTAAGGTTGGCATACCTGAAATCTTTCCTGTAAGAATTAGTGGTTTTTTGATATGCTTTAAGGATTGACTTTCTTCATAGGTTATAATTACATATGATATCCTGCGACTTCCAAAGTTGCAATGATATTCAAAGCGGTACCAGATCATAACATTCCTAACCTGGTAGCCAAGGGTCAGCAGGCCATTCACAGAGGGTAGCGGTATTTTCAAACCTGATAATGTAAGAAGTTATGTCTTCCCCCTCTGTGAAGGGAGGTAAATTAGGTGTTGGAATATGTGCACTAGCGCACGTTGTTCGATTACTCTTTCCTCTAATTCGTTGTTGTTGTTTAAAAGTTAACTTTTTAATTCTCTAATTCAAGGTGCAAGATTTTTTCGAGCTTGCGATCCTTTTCTCTCTCTATTAACTCATGTTCTCTAGCTCTTTCCTCACGTTCTATAGCTCTTTCCTCACGATCAAATCTATCACGCTCTTTTTGGTCTTCTCGCTCTCTTTCTAACTGTCTTTCTCGGATTTCTCTCTCAATTCTCTCTCTCTCCTTTTTCTCTTCTCTTTCGATTCTCTCTCTCCTTTTCTCTTCTCTTCGATTCTCTCTCTCTCCTTTTCTTCTTCTCTTTCCCTTTCTAACTGTCTTTCTTCTCTCTCAATTCTCTCTCTTTCAAGTCTTTCCTGGATCTTAGCACTAATGAAAGATTCTAAATTTTTCCCTGTTATTCCTAACTTACTTCCAGCGTTCATCCAAAACTGGTATTCATCCATGCTTGCAAGAATAACTTAAACTATCAGGGGAAATGAAACGGGTATTAAAGAAAACGGAGGGTTCAATTCCTGCTCCGCTCAAACTGTAAATAAACCAGAGGGCTCGATCCCTGCTTCAATTAAACAATATGTATTAATGAAAACGAAGGGTTCTATGCCGGCTCCGAGCAAACAGCAAGTAGAATGGGGTCACTTGACCATCCAATCTTCTCACCAACAAATCAAGAGTGTCCTATGACAGTTCCCCTTTATATAATGAAGAGCTCAATGAAACAAGTTGTCACTGGAAAATCTCGGGTCCCTAGAATCTAATCCTCCAAGTGCTTCAAGCTCACATACAATTAGGTGGCAGAATTAAATATTATATCCTGCCTGACTTGACTTACAATAAATTGAGACTATAACAATCACCAAATCTTTTAAATACCTGTACTGTAGTCCTACCATAGAGAATGATTACTCATGGCTGGTGGTAACCGTCTGTGGTATGCGGCATTGAGGTTCCAATGGTAGATTCGAGATGGAGTTGAATCTTGATTCAGTAGAGTCGAATCCTGGCAAGGTCGCCACTTGTGAAGGCAAACTCAGCCTGAAACAACTCAGACAGTATAACAATGCTGTCTCCTCCTCAAGAAAATTACTGGAAAGAAAAAGAATAATAAGTTCACAAAGAATAAACACTATTAAGTTAATCAAACATAAAACAACAAAACATGAAATGTATATCCTATTTGGAAAGTAAAATGAAAATGAATGAATAAAATAACATTGAACTCAACGCAAAATATCTACAATGGTGTCTGGTGTTGTGACACTGTTTGTTGAAACCGTAGCGTTGCAGATGATAAGGGGTGTGGGAAGGTCGCAGTAGTTGGGACCACCACTGGCCTAGTTCTTCCACAGAGAACGCCGTGATTATTATCCCATGACAGGAAAGCAGATTCTTTACTCGCATGACAAGTGCTGTGGATTTACGTCCTGCACTTTCATACAGTTGCACCAGGTAGTTCAATAACAAAATGGTGAAGTCTCTGGACTTAGTCCTTCTGTACGTGCTCGTTGAATTGCCAGGTGACCCTCTCTGACATCCAGGAAGTAGTGTTTTGGGAGCTGAGAGTCGAGTGATTTACTGTTGACCAGAGCCCCACATGTCACCTTCGGGGGGGGGGGAGGTGGAAGAGGGAGGTGTAAGGGATAGCGGAGCTGGACTGACCCTACGTAAACAAGCAGCCGGCAATCAAACTATCACTTTAGGGTTGGAGAAGAAAACGGAAGCTTGATTACCCTACCTTAACTAGTAGCCGGTAATGAACTATCGTTACTATATCTCTACTCCTATCTATTGAACTTTTCCCTACCACCCCCACACCCCACCACCCCAACCCACTAGGCATTCGGGCAGACTTAGATTAATTCTTAACATTGGTTTAGAAAGACACGTAAGCAAACACTATAACATATTTATTAGAAAACGATATCGGTCCTGGGACCTTGATCACTTCTAACCTAAGGTCCCGAGGACCGAAACGTTTTCTAATAAATGTAATAGTGTTTGCTTATGTGTCATACTAAACCAACTAGTAGGTTTTTTATACCAAGGTTTATACAATGCTTAACAGATAAAATCCTTACAGATTGATGGTATTAAGGCTAGGTGGCTACATCATAATTGTGATTTAGCATGAATGCTTTTTATTTTTAGCACAAACAAATGTCTATTTGGAGTAATCAAAGGCAAACTATGACCTAGTTAGGATTCCATTATTTAAGATTAAGATTAGTATTTCTGTGTTATAGTCAGCAATGTTAGTTAGTGTAATTGTGAACCACCAGGTGGTTATCATGTAGTTAAGTTGTCGGGGTGGTTTCAGGGAGATAAGAGTTTTCTAACTGTAGTTTTGAAAGTGATGGAGTGTGTCTGCAGTTTCTAGAAATTTTCAGTCCGGGTTGTTCCAGATTTTAGGTCCTTTGAAATACTTAGAATCTTTGTAAAGGTTTTAGTCCGGACACGGGGGAATGCCATAGAGAAGTTTGTGTATGGTGTTATGCCTTGGATCCTGTCACAACTATCAAGATATCGTTTTAGGTCAAGTTAATATTGTAATTTAAGGGGTGCCTGTAATATAGATTACATAGTAGTAAGTGTGGTATGTTCTGAATAGGTGAGTAAGTTAAGATCCATGAAGAATGTGGGGGGGAGTTGCCAGGGATGGAATTATGATTATTCTACTGCGGCTTTTTGTTGGGTTATACTTGGCTTTAGGTGTGTTGCTGCAGTTGAACCCCAAGCACAGATAGCATAGGTGGGTATGGAAATATAAGTGGAATGGTATAGTTGGTGAGAAGGGCATTTTGCGCACGTAGTATCTTATCTAGGAGAGGATCCCCACCTTTTTGGATACTTTTTTTGTTATGTTATGGATTATGGGTGCTTAAATTTAGGTTGTTAGTCGAGGTATAGCCAAGGAATTCCGCTCATAATGTCTGGCAATTGAAAGTTGTCGATCTTAATGTTAAATTTGCGCACACCTACACTGCTACCAAACATAATATAGAAGGTTTTGCCAGTGTTAAGTGTAATGTTTATTGCTGTCATCAATTCGATCTTTTGAGCAGCTCCTCAGCCTTGGATTCCTTCAAGACTACGGTCCTCTTTATCAACCCCGAGGCTTAGGGACTGATTATCTCATAAGTATGTGTACTTATAAAGCCACTGATGGCGAAACGTCTACAAAATAAAGATACCACAATACTGCACATGTGTCTAATTCTACATTTTGTTGGTATTGTCCCAACCACTCGAGTAAGACGTCAACTGATTCGCAGTGGAGTAGTAAGTAATAGTAGTAGCAGTTGCTGTTGTAGCAGCAGCAGCAGCATCAGCAACAGCAGCAGCAGCAGCAGCAGCAGCAGCAGCACAGCATCAGCAGCAGCAGCAGCACAGCAGCAGCAGCAGCCAGCAGCAGCAACAGTAGCACTGCTGTTGTATAGTAGTTGCCGATTAAACACATGTGCAACTCTTGGTATCTTTTATTGGTGACACGTATCGCCACAGAGTGGCTTCATCAGTCATACAAAGGAGAATCTTTGAAGAACGAGAAGTCCATCAAGATTCTCCTTTGTAGGACTCTGAACATTGATCTACAGTAGTAGTTGCTGTTGTAATAATGACAGCAGCGGCAGCGGCCATCAGCATCAGCGGCAGCAAGCAGCAGCAGCAGCAGCAGCAGCAGCAGCAGCACAGCACAACGGACAGCAGCAGCAGCAGCGGCGGCAGCAAAGCAGTAGCGGCGTCGGCAGCGGCAGCGGCAGCAGCGCGGCGCAGCGGCAGCGGCAGCGGCAGCACAGCCGGCAGCAGCAGCAGCTGCAGCAGCAGGCAGCAGCAGGCAGCACAACAGCAGCAGCAGCATCAACAGCAGCAGCAGTATAGAGTGTGGGAGCAGCGACTCCTTACTAAATGCCCAGGTTACTGAAGACATAAAACATAACAAGATAAGAGTGAAGGAAACACTGCAGCAGGTCAACTGGCCCTTACTAGCAAAACCTTCCCAAATCCACCGTTTCTCAAGGCTATTCTCAAGGTGTACCGGTGATGAACTTAACGTGTAATGTTCTTAAGGAACAAGTCCAAGTCGTCCACACAGCGCTACAATATTATAATCTGTGTTTCTTGTTAAACTTTGTCTTCAATACGACTACATATTCATACAACATTTTTAACAGAGACGTAAAGAGTTACCTGTAGTTATTTGGACTGTCTGGTGGCCATCCGGGGAGGGCCTCAAGCACAAAAGGAATCAGCCAGAGTACTAGATATCTTGGATTATACGGAGACTTCATCTTCAGCGTTTTCTTCACCATCTTATCTTCACTAGTAACATTCCAGCAGTGAATTTTGATATATCACTGCAAAATGGGCGAACTCAAGTTAAAAGTCAGATATCATCGTCAGATAGCCAGTAAAAATATTACACTGCTGGTCGCGTGTGTGTGTGTATTTCTTTGGCCGGAGACGCTAGAGACACCTCATAATTTATAGATGGGATATGTTCTGGAGTCCAAAGTACAAAAAGAAGAAGAGAATATTTAACTTTCAGTACACCACGGGGGAACGGATGGGGTTCGAACCCATGGAGCTTAAGTCGCAAACTTACGCACTGGCCTGGAGTTTTCACGACTCACTCACCATGAGCTCAAACCCCACCCTTCCGTGGTTTGTTTACAATCGTGTCATTTAACGAATTTCGTGAGTCAACAGTCACTAATCTTTATCTCTTCTACTTGAACTCTATGTGAGAACTCTCTAAATTACTTAAAAAATGGACAGTCAATCACCGCCATGTCGCCTCTGCCACTAACATGGCTATTATTAGGTCTAAGAAGACTACGGAAATCGTATGACACGATTGCAAACAAACCATACCCGGCCGGGTTGAACCCGCGTCAGAGAGTCTCAAAACTCCAGCCCGTCGCGTTAGCCACTAGACCAGCTAGCCACGAATAAGACTTCGTCTCAACTATTATATTTCTACACCATCGGCAAGGTTAAGCACAGCACCACTGTTGACCACAAATGCAGGTTCAATCCCGGCCGGGTTATGGTTTGTTTGCAATCTGTGTCATTATGAATTCGTGAGTCATGTTGACGGCAGTGAAGGGACTTGAGCTAGAGTCGTCACGCCACGCTAGCTGGAGATTCGTCTGTAAAAACTTGCATTTGTGGTCACAGTGGTGCCTGTGCTAACCCTCCATGTGTAGAAATATACCTATTGACGAATCTTATGTGTAGGGGCTGGGGGCTGGTCTAAAAAAAAGTGGCTAACGCGACGGCTGGAGTTTTGAGACTCTCTGACCGCTGGATCAATCCCGGCCGGGGTATGGTTAGGTCTAGAAGGTTGATGTCAGAGGAAAAGAGACTTCAAGCACCTCTACACCACCCCTCGTAGTGGTTTTAATAAAAAATACGTAACAAGAAACAGCTAGGGATCTGTCGTTCATATTTCAGTGCGATGAGGCCCCCGGTCTCAGACCGGCAATGGGGGCGTGACCCCCGAAACCCTACTCCAGGTATACTCCAGTATACAGAAAATACAGCTCCCTCATTAGGCTTCTAATAACACTTAAGACTTTAATGAATCTCAGAAACTGGAAGTACTTTCCTCTTTGGATTGTAAAGGACCTTTCTATATTGGCCAACAGGCTGCTGCAGTTTCTCCTTTCTTATGATCTATAATAGAGAGCAATAAGCCCGGTATCCTTGAAATGTATACTTCAATGGGACACAGCTGCGCATGTTACACCACATCAACATAAAGTCCTATATTTTAATTTCAAACAGTGTACTGCGTAGTAGTGCCACGGCTTCAGACCACATAGATTTGGTCTAGGACGAAATGGTTATTCCGAGACAGGAACGGAAAAAAGTTCTGGAATCTGCGAGCATTCATACCTAGACACAACGGCGCAGAGCCAGGGAAGTTTACCAGCTGTTGTGAGTCGTGCTCGCACGCTCCACAGCACACATCACTCTCCTCACCTGACATGGGGTAATCTCTACTTCACGACTCCTCGTCACCTCTCTCCTCACAATTCACTATCCTACGTTACCAAGTAACTGCACCTCAGACTTATAAAGGATAGTGGTGTAACTAAACCGTTTCTTTAATGAACGTTTTACAAGCTAACCACAATGTGCGTATTCGCCGACAGGCACCTTGATAACTCTGTACTAACATATGTTTTGTCAGTACCCTTGATAACCCCAAGGGTATCTGCCCTGATAGATCCCTGCTGTCATGCATATTATATATGAAAGCCCCTGGATACGCAGAGCATTTCCGCAACTTAAGTAATTATGTCTCCAGGATGCGACACACGCCAGTTGACTAACTCCCAGGTACCCACTTGCTGCTAGGTGAACAGGGGCAGCAGGTGTAACGTGACTATCACCTAGGTACCTACGTGCACTAGGCAGAAAGGGGCAGCAGGTATGTCTTAAGGAAACACGCCCCAATGGGTTTTTCCACCCGCACCGGAGATTGAACCACGGATACTCATGTGTGAGCAATCCAGATTTAACCTCTCCTTCAACAGGTGGGAGCATCCAAGAAGCGACCCGTCTACCCTGGAAGCCTAGTGGTCAAGACCTGACCACCACCGCTGCTTCCTCCCAAGAACTCCAGGTGAGTCATCGAGTCAGCTAGATGACTTCGACTTGCACCATTTCCTTATTTCGGGGGAAAACCTCACTACGAGAGAGCAGCCGTCTCACTCATCGGCGGACGGAGGATCGTCCTCTTGAAAAACCCGCACAAGGATACCAGCCCTTCCAGTTTACACTATTTAAAGCAAACTAGAAGGCACTACTAATCACCACCTCGATCTCAAGGGACATCCCGTACGTCAAGCCTCATAAGGAGTAGTAACAGTTTACCCTTCATGGTGGAGTGAAGAGTTTCTGATCTAGGAGTCGAAGCTACCCTCCATGTTCCTTGGATCAAATCCTATTGGCTTCCTATATCCCCGGACACTGTACCGACTACTTCTGTTGATAGATTCCCCAAGTGCACCATAATAATTATTATTATTATAATTATTACAGAAACCTTATTATTATTATATTATTATAATTATTATATTATTATTATAAGTAGTAGTATAGGTAGTAGTAGTAGTAGTAGTAGTATATCAGTAGTAGTAGTGTAGTAGTAAGTTGTATTAAGTAGATTCTACTTCATCCTTACATTAAAACTTTACTTAAACCACAAGAAGGGGGGGGGGGGGGGGGGGGGGGGGGGGGGGGGGGGGGGGGGGGGGGGGGGGGGGGCAATAAAAAAGGGGGGGGGGGGGGGGGGGGGGGGGGGGGAGGTAAAAAAAAAAAATTTTGGGTTGGTTTATTTTGGTTTTTTTTTTTTTTTTTTTTTTGTGTGGGGGGGGG
Organism: Cherax quadricarinatus; assembly: GCF_026875155.1. Classification (NCBI taxonomy): domain Eukaryota; kingdom Metazoa; phylum Arthropoda; class Malacostraca; order Decapoda; family Parastacidae; genus Cherax; species Cherax quadricarinatus. The sequence continues at coordinate 43,524 of NC_069431.1, forward strand.
TTTTTTTTTTTTTTTTTTTGTTTTTTTTTTTTTTTTTTTTTTTTTTTATTTATTTGAAGTTTAGGAGTGTTGTTTATGAAAGTGTTGGTTGGGAGAAAGAGTTTAATGTGAGTGTATGTATTGGGTTGTTTTATAAATAGTTAGGGTGGAATATATGTGTCTTAGATGAACTGTCCAAAACAGTGCTTAGCAGACCCGTGCCAGGAGCCAGGCTTGGAGAACATTATAACATACATAAGTAAAAATCAGTGTATACCTCTGCAGCATATCGCAGCTCCTGATTGGCAGACAATCAATTTGTTCCATGAAGAAGGGCTGTGCACTGGGGAAGGGGATATGGAAGTTGATCTCGAACCTTAAAATGAGGATCAAACCCACGTACCTTTGAAGGATTAAACGTGAGCTAGCATCAAATATGAGCTAGCATCAAATTTTGTCAATTCTCTCACACTATTCAACGCTTTTTACTCTCTCTCTGTCTCCTCTCTGGCAGTTTCCGGTGGAAGTGTGTGGCACCTAGCGAGGTACACAAGTACCCGAAGACACACGCGGATGTGCAATAAAGTGTGGGTTCCTTGCAGATCTAGAGAAAAGTAGGAATCCTTGCAGTGCTGGAGGGAAGTATGGGTCCTTGAAGGAGGTGAAAGGAGGTGTGGCTTCCTTTTCAGGACGTCCCAGTCCATACCACGTCTGCTGGAGATGGTCGAGCCTTCCTGTAACGGCAGACATATGGTGGTGGCCACAATAGAAGTGAGTCTTTGACGTGTCTTTCCTTTTACTCTCTCTCTCAGGCACTCCATGTTCAGTCTCTATCAGCCTCTCATAACAACAACAACAATAATAATAATAAACATAATCAACATATTTAACTCTTTACCAGGTTGTTCACACCAGACTATCTTCACTGTCTCACCAGATTATCTTTCACTATTCTCAACCAGATTATCTTCACTGTTCTCACCAGATTACTTCACTGTTCTCATCAGATTATCTTCACTGTTCTCACTCAGATTTATCTCACTGTCTCACCAGACTATCTTCCTGTTCTAACCAGATTATCTTTCACTGTTCACACCAGACTGCTTCACTGTTCTCACAGAATTATCTTCACTGTTCTCACCAGACTATCTCACTGTATCTCACCAGAGTATAAAATTAATTACCTAATCTTCACCGTCTCACCAGACTATCTTCCACTGGTTCTCACCAGACTATCTTCACTGTTCTTACAGACTATCTTCACTGTTCTTATCAGACTATCTTACTGTTCTCACCAGACTATCTTCACTGTTCTCACCAGACTATCTTCACTGTTTCTTACCAACTATCTTCCTGTCTTACCAGACTATCTTCACTGTTCTATCAGACTATCTCCTGTTTTTTTACGCAGACTGTTGACACGAAGTTTCTTCCTTTCTGTCATCAGCGTCCACCATTCATTACAACTGACATGGTTGGCTCAGGATATCACGGAGGCCAAGGGATTCTGCATGGAGATGCAACCAGGAGATGGCTAAGAGGTTCAACTTCACGTAATTTTCTGTCCCAGAGGTCACCAGGCTTCAGAACCTCAAAGGTACTGCATCTCATCGTTCTTACCACGTTCTCTTTAATGCAAGAAATACCAGCGCCATATTGGTTAGGTTTTAGGTTTGGATGTTAAGTTTGTTTTGGTAAGGTAGGTTAGGTTAAGTGAGGTTAGTTAAGTAGGTTTTGTTTTGGGTAAGTTAGGTTAGGTTGAAGTTAGGTCAGGGTTAGGTTAGGTAAGGTTACGTTAATCTTATTGATAACGTAGCCGAGAAACGTTTTTAATAAAACGCCCCTGATGCAGTGGTTACCTTTATCCAGTTGACAACGTTCGCCCACACCAGTGGCTATAAAAATATAAGAATTTTTAGAAAGTAAGAATAAAAATTTCGATTTCAAAAACAATAAAAAAAGAATTTAGAACTTCAGGATAAGAATAAAAATAAAGATTAAAAATAGGATTAAAAATAAAGTTTAATAACTGATGATAATAAAACTGAAAATATAAAAAAATGAAAGCCTTTGTGATATTATATTATTATTCTTATTATTATTATTATTATATTTATATATTATTTATTATTATTATTATTAAAGCCAGTAATATTCCAATACTTAAGGTATTACAACAGAAGACTCATAATGGTAACTTTCTGCCTCCTACCTGTACTTCAGGTAACCTAACTGATTCCTACAGTTACTCTCCCTTCTCTCTACATGACTCCTCATTCCTCCTTCAGGTACAAGATGGTAGTGTCTTACGACGGAAAATGGGGAGTATCAAGCCCAAACGGAACATACATGGCTTGGTGGGCATGGTGCAACGCAAGGTGAGCATGGTAAACGCAAGGTGAGGCATGGTACAACGCAAGGTGAAGCACGGTAATGGCGCAAAGGTGAGGCGATGGTTACGGTGCAAAGGTGAGGCATGACAATGCAAGGTTAGGACTGGTACAATGCAATGTGAGCATTACAGAAAGGTTGAGGCATGGTACAACGCAAGGTGAGGCATGGTCAATGCAGGTGAGGCCTGGTACGGTGCAAGGTGAGGCATGGTACAATGCAAGGGAGGACTGGTACAATGCAAGGTGAGGAATTACAATGAAAGGTGAGGCATGTACAATGCACGGTGAGGCATGTTACAATGCGCCCCAAAAGGTGAGGCATGGCACAACGCAAGGTGAGGCATAGTACAATGCAAAGTGAGGCAATGGTACAACGCAAGGTGAGGCATGGTACAACGCAATGTGAGGCATAGAAACAATGCAAGGTTGAGGTAGGTGACAACGCAAGGGAGATATGGAACAATGCAATGTGATGCTAGATGACAATGAACAGTAGGTAGGTACAATGACAGGTGAGGTATGGTAACAATGACAGGCGAGGTATTGTTCAATGACAGGAGACAGACTACATTAGACCTGTGTAACACTATCTGAAGTATAATTAAAGCCGCTTCTAGGCATTAACGTCTGCAGTGTCTGGTTTCCGAATAACTAAGAGGGCTATCACCGCCTGTCACGCGGAGACCGGGATTCGAGTCCCCGCAGGGAGGACAATGTATAGGGTGACACTGTGGCCTGGCTGGCAAAGCTCTCGCTTTACATGCGGACCGCCCGGGTTCGATTCCCGGCGGGGTAGAAACATTTCGACGCGTTTCTTTGCACCTGTTGTCCTGTTCACCGAGCAGCAAATAGGTACCTGGATGTTAGCCGACTGGTGTGAGTCGCATCCTGGGGGACAAGATTGAGGACTACAATGGAAATAAAACAGACAGTTCTCGATGACTCACTAACTTTCTTGGGCTATCATGGGTGGCTAACCCTCCGGGGTTAAAAATCCTAACGAAATCATCTTATCGGTCATTTCGTTCCATTAAGTGGCCGAAGGCGTTCCAGTGTTATATACTTGAATTATTCAGGCCGTCGCTTTTTTCACACCTAGATGCGTTCATTCAGACGTGTCTCTAGGTTTGTGGCTGTTTTTCCCCAATATATACCTCACCTCAGTCTCCTGTCGGGATGATGCAAAGCCCCGTGTTTACTAGTTTAAGATTCATCTTGATCCTGGTCACATATCTGATGGATACCTGTTCTAAGGAGACTCTGGTGTTGACTTCTAATTCTAACATTACTTCTAGTAATAGCTTTACTCCGCCACCACCACCATTACTACTACTACTATATTACTACTGTTTGCTATTCTTATTACGTTCCGTTTCCTGCATCTTCATTCCCTTTATGTACTTTCTGTGTCTCTGTGCTGCTTATACAGGCTTGACAAAGCTCCTGAAGAGAGTAATATTGAGGTAATAAACGTCTCATTAATTTTGCTTGTGCCCATTTATCTAATAAGCTTTCTCTAGTCTTATTCTTTACATGAACTTTTAAAACAAAACGTTCCACAATTAAGATACTCAAGTGTTGCACATGTGTCTCATGCCAGAGACCCTAAGAAACGTAGGGTCTTTGGCCTCAGTTTGTCGATATTTTGGGCCTGGTCTCACGTTGCTGCTGTGTTTCAGATGGTGGACTTCGCCGTCAATGGCTTCACCATCACCCAGGCCAGGGAGACTGTGATAGACTTCACTCACGAGTTCTACGAGGAGCCTTCCACCATTCTTCTGCCTTCTTCCAAGGAACACGACAACTTCCTCGCCTTCCTGGAGCCCTTCTCCTGGCAGGTAAATTTTGGACTGACTGACGGAGTCTTCAACACACCTTTCATTGAGTCAGACGTGTGGATTTGGTCTTTCATTTAAATGTATAGATATCTTGGAAGGTGCTTTCTCTCTTAGCATCATCTCTCTCTGCTTCATCTTTTCATTCTTCTTCTTGTTTCTGAAGACTATTTCCTTTCCCTCCGTTGTTTATGATGTTTATTTTGTGTTTTCTCTTCTTTATGGCCCTGTCTTCTTTTTCCTCTGGTCGCAGCCTATGCCTCTATATGGTTCATAAACCTGCTTCCTTTTACTGCCTCCTTTCTCCACCTGGCTGTTGGGAAGAATATATAACTTTGTTTGGGAGTGGTGTTGGTGCGTGGAGAATTAAATGATCTAAGAGCTCTTTACTTGCAGTCTTTGGAGAAAAAGAAGGAAAATGAAACCCGTGAATGTTTTAATGTATCATTTCCTCGTCAAGAAACTCAGACTAAAATTCGGTATGCTCTAGGAAAAACCACGATGATGCCTCTTTTGGTCTTGGGACTTACTGGAATAAATTGTGAGTCTTTTTTATTTGGGTTTTTTAAAAGAAAATTTTTGGTTTTTGCTCCGTGAAAAAAGGGGGGAAAAA
>NC_069431.1:48843-77629 GCF_026875155.1 Cherax quadricarinatus
CCTTTTTGTGGAGGGTTTTTGCGCGAGGCTTTTGGGATACAAAAAGGCCTAGGAACTAGGCCCCAAAGGGTTAACAGGAATACATATGGATTTATATCTACATATCTTAGTTCACTTATCTGTTACAAGCAAATTTAGGAAATTTGCTTGGGTATATCTGGTATCTTATTTTCATTAATAAGATATCTTGACATGTCAACATAGGTTATTTTTAATGTCTGTCTCTGTATCCTCAGTAAGTGGACAATTAAGCACATAGTGTTCAAGGAGTGACCATATCCCTTTGATCACATAATTTACATTTAGTTTGATCATCATCTGTGTGTCTCCCAAACTGCCAGAATTTACTTGTAACCAAGCCTAAGCCTGGCCACTACAACATCAGTCAGTCTGTTCACATTGCAAGTTGCTCCATAAACATACTTATCTACGTTCATGTTATCATAGGTGGTTATAGATCTACTCAGGCTTCTAACTGCTTTCCCTATAAACAATCATCTTCATTATTTACTTCTCTCCTAATTTTTTCCTAATGCTAGACCAGTTATACCAGTTATACCAAAGTTATATTCTCGTTCTCCTTCTGGATACTCTTCTTGGCTAACATATCAACTTTACCCATGAAGGAGTAATCCAATGTGTGATGGGATCCATAGCAATTGTACTTTAAATTTCCCCTTGTCCCTAATTTTTGAGTATCATTACCGGGCTTCCCCAATGAGCATGTTTTTTGGAGTCTTATATGAGCCAAGAGCCTTCAATGTTTGACATAGAATCAGTAATGATGATAGAGTCAAGCTCAGTGTCATAGGTTAGCTTTAGCGCCATTAGGATTGCAAACAATTCAGTTTGCAGTGTAGACCCCAGTTGTTATTTTTATGCCTAACTCAACAAATTTATTATCGTTCTTAACTAGGGAGGTGGCAACAAGAGCAGATGCAGCCCTGCCAGAAGACTTCCTGTTTAGATCCATCAGTGTATATAACTTGTGATAACTTATTACTACCAGCTAGGCGAAAAATTTCTTCTTGAGCAGTTGCTCTAACAAGAGATTTAAGGAAGGGATTACTAGCAATGAGCTTCTTGGGAGGGATTGTAGGTATGTGATATTAAATAAAACACATCTTTCAATGGAGGGGGTGAAATGCTCTTGTTGCCTACAGTGATACAGTTCATGCAAGTCGGAATGAAACGTCGTCTTAGGTTTGTCCCCTATGTGCGGGTTATTTGTGTATAGTCAACCTTTTCAATTCACAAATACTGTGTACTTTTTTTTCACAGTGGTTGAACTGAAGATCTTATCAGGCAAACCTAGTAACATATACACAAGGTCGTTGAGAAGTGGAATGAATGAAATGCAAGTTAGGCAATTTAACTGAAAACAGTGACTGTACTAAACATGCAACCTCAATTAAAAGGTTTCTTTAATGCCCTGAAGCGTACCAAATTTATTTTACCACTGTTTCTGGGCTGGCTATGATAACCTTTCTTTTTAAAATAGAAAGTATACCTGGAGAGGGTTTCGGGATCAACGAACCCACGGCCCGGTCTGTGTCATGTGGGGTTCGAAAAGTGGATTGGGTAAGAAACACTTACGTAGGGTGTTAAGTACGGTATATTTGGGTGGAATATATGGGGAGCACTTAGCCTGACCTGCCGCCTGTTCTAATCGTCTCTACTTGAACTGACTCCCCAGTGCCTCAAGAGGGTGAGCGGTCTTCAAATCATGCTAGGTCAGCTGTAACAGTGAATAACAGTGATTCGCTCAGGCGAGAGGATCAGTAAACGGTCCAGTGTATGAGTCCCTTACTACTGACACTATGGTAACTGGTTACTGGTAACTGGTACTACTGAGAGCTCAGCAATGCTAACGTATGTCGTCCCGACATACAGCTAATACAAACTAGAGACGGCAGGCGTTTTCGGCTTGGGTGATTCTGTGCAATGTCAAAGTACACAACAATTGAACATTAGAAACACCCTAAGGAGAATATTGGAATGGAAGCTAACATAACTTACTGTGATGCATTACAAAAGGTTTTGATATAGCACAGCTCATAGAATGAACTCAACATTGGGAAAACACAATAGAAGTAATTTAAAAAAAAAATTTTATCAAACGTTTTGTATTCATGTGATCTACAGATTCTGAGGAAGAAAAATATACAAAGAAAGAAGTTTTAACAGAAAAGGCAGACTTGGTGCACTCAAATCTAGACTGTTAAATCTCAGAATTTGGAGAGAACGTGAATGCAAAAAAAAAATTTTTGAATATTAATAAGTTGTATTGTAGTAGACAATAGAAATAATTTGAGACTAATTTGTTCATCTATACAGGTTATTTACATTTAACGCCAACTCTGCTAGGGTGAGATTGACATATGCAGAAGGGGCATCATCTCTGTGAGAATCAAACTCTGTTGCACTGGCTAACTCATGCTGTGTTTGAGGCAGATCTGAATTGGTAGTTACAAATAAATACTTGGGGATTTCTCAATACCTGTTGTGTACGTGGGAATAATGACATTCAGGTTGATCGTCTGAGTATTAGAGGTAGAGGGTACAGGATAAAGAGAATTGTCAGAATCTGTCTCATTTGTCTGAGTTGGAACATCATTATCATCATACTAACTTCATATGATCCAAATGTGATTTATACTGACCAGTACTAATTTCTCTAACCTTTTTACTTATTGCCACTGATATGTCCAACTACTCGATAAGGACCAACAAACTTTTGATCAAGTTTAGGCATTGCAGACGTTTTTTGTTAAAATTAATCAGCATGACTTTCGAATCTACTTTTTTTTGGACGGCTTTCTCGAATATTAGCGACTCTTGTAAATTCTGCTGTTGATTTTATAAAGTGTTTCACTGATTCTTCTAAAAAACACTTTGAGCAAAGCTGGTACGGTTGCTATGAAATCATCAGAGTTGTAATTTGGTTTCAGGTTAGAATATAACAACTCATAAGCCAAACGTTTATCTACCCCATTCAATGCACGATGTGGAGTGTCACCTATGGAAACTTTGGGTAAGCAGAATTTATAGCACACTGCATATCAGGAAATACTTCTCCCAAGTTTACTGTGAGATTGATAGGGGGCTCTAAAAGACATCAAGTATTATTGGTTCGTTCTGCTAACCCATTGCTGGCAGGATGATGAGGAACAATGGTGGTTTTTAGAGATCTTGTACAAGGTACACAAATTTTCAAGAATCTCGTTACAGAATTCCCCTCCATTATCTGTTACTAGGGGACTTAGGGTATGCCTGCAGAAAAATGTGTTCTTTAAACGCTTTAGCTTTCTGTCTCATCAGTCTTATCTGCAATAGGAACTAAAATCACAATATCTGGTGAAATGATCTACCATAACACACCATTTGTTGCCTGGAGGGAACATTGGAAATTAGTTAACAGGTCAGTGCAACTCTTTCCCATGGTTCACTAGTAGTTGGATACGCCTGGATTGGATTAGGGCCCATTTTACATTGCCTTTGTGTTGCTTGCAGACCTACATTTCTTAACATACTCTGAAATATCAGTTGCCCATACGAGGCCAAAATATTTCATTCTGGCTTGCTTTACAGAACGATCCATACTGTGGAAATTTATTTGGTCCCTAAAGTTCCACAGGGACAGATCCGGCATGGCCGTGATGGAAACATGAGCTGGGATGGCCCTTATACCCCACCCAAACATAAAAGCATTCTCTCGAGTTGGCGGGGGGTATTGTTGGTAAACTTATTTAATTTATAGATTTACCCTTCAGGGAAGGAGTAGGTGGTTTTACTGTTAGTATATTAATATTAGGTTTACTAAGGCAAATGTAGATAATAAAAATTTTAGACCTAAGACCTTAACATAGGTAGTAATAGGCCCATAATGTAGGCAAACATAGGACAAGTTAGCTAGGGAGAAACTGCAGCCCTAGTTTGAACGAAGAGAGAGGGTCTGGAAAAGAGAAACAGCTCGTTCTTCTTAAGACAGGGCACCAACTGGACAAGACATGCCGTGATCAGCAGACGGCGCCCCCCACGTGTTTCACATTTGAGACCTGGGGAAATCTGGTAGAGGCACCTCGATGTACCGTAGATGACCTCCTCGTCAGGGCCTTACAGGTAAGACAAGACCTCCTCTTTATCTCGTAGATTTTGGCCAGTGTCCTTGGGGAGATTGTGAGTGAGTGATATGTGGGCCCGTGTGTGAACAGGCAGTGCATGCCCAGTAAAGTACCAGTGTCTCAAGGCAGTCTGGAGATAGTGTCCATGTCTGCATAGTTATACTAGGGATACATCCACCCTCTTGGATATAGGAATTTCTGAGTTGCAGGCAGACATAATAATGATTGAATATTGCAGGGAATAATGGCTCCGGTTGCACGTGGTTTCTGAGGGGAAGCCAAACGGGGCTAAGGCTTAAGCTTAGGGAAGTTGAAGGATCAGGATATATGCTGCAACACCAAGTATGTTAGTCCTTTATTCGTGCATAGCGGCGAGTTTTTCTTGCAACATCAATCATTTGGTGAAAAATCTGTTTCCTATAAGCCACTGTGAGGCTGAGTTACCCAACTCGAGCTCGGTTTGTCAACAGAGTTGCCGGGGAGGCGACTCACTTGTGAGGACCAGTCCACACAAATTTTCACAAAGTGGTCCTTCAAAACAGTGATGTGGAATAGTAGTTTATGCTGTCATAGCTAGGCACAGGTTAGGAACCAGTTTTACAGAGTTAGGTTAGTTAGCACACTAGGCCAGGTTGCACAGAGGGGTAGGCCAAGCTGACTATATACAGAAGTTATTATTTGCAGTAATTTACAGGCAGGCCAGGTAGGCTAGAGAAGCTTGTGATTTAATTATTTACAGTGATTACAAGTAATCCAGAGTAGGAGACTTGTGTTGTTAATTACTTACAGTGATTTGCGAGGTAGCCACAGTTAGGTAGTCTTGTACAATAATTTACTACAAGTTTTTAGTAGCTAGGACAGATTGAACCTAGTTATTATTTTACAGGGATTTCTAATGCTAGTTATATTAAGCTTAGCACACTGGTTAGGTTAGGATTTTACCTTATCCAACCATCCACGCTAGGGACAGAGTAAACTGGGGCAGTTAGGCCAGTGTTTACATACATATTCATTTATGTTTACAAAGTTGATTTGTTGAATTTATTTGTGTTAACCAAGTGATTTTATTTGTATACTGCACTTTTGATTGTTGTGATTTCCTTTGATTCATTTTAATGTGGGATTTGTGAAATTGTACCTGAGACTAGGGTAGTCCTGTAATTATTTGCTGGCACTGTACTGAAATTGCTAGGTTAAGCTTTCACACCGATACACATTTTGATTGGGATTTGAGAGCTAACAGTGTACATTTTTTGATTCAGAGTAGAGTCAATAATAATAAGGGATTGTTAAGCTTGTTGAGAAGCCTTGAGACTCGTTCATTCTCACCTATACCGTTTGTGCTGTGGGTGGGCTAATTGAAGTACAAAATTAGTACCGTGATCTTAACTAAACGCAACTATGGTAGGTGAAGATGTAGTACCAGCTGTCCCAGCTCTAAGTCAATTAAAGCGGTCTATGGGAGCCTATAAGGGGCGCCTGAGCAAAGCATGTGAGGAGTGTCGTACGGTCAGGCAAGATCAAGACGTAGACTGGGAGGAACTAGAGAGTTGCCTGAAACCTTTGGAGCAAAGACTGGAGGCCTTTGAGAGATCATTTATCCTTTATGAGACAGAGGCCTATACTACAGGTGAGTCTGAATATACAGTCGAAGTAGCACGGACGGACTATGACGAACGAAGGGCAGAGTGTAAAGCAGAGATGAGACTCTGCAGGCAGTTAATAAAGACTTTGAAGGCCGGTACAGCAGGGGGAGCAAATGTTTCAAGGAACACGAACAACAGCAGCCTGTTAATGTGTTGCCCAGATTGCCCCAGTTGAATTTACCAACGTTGACGGAACCTTAACAGAGTACATTGCTTTCTGGGATCAGTTTAAAGCCCAGATAGATGACAGAGACGATTTGTCAGATGCCGTCAAATTACAATATTTACGTTCACAGCTCAAGGGTAAAGCCTTGGATTTGGGTCCGGCATTACCAAACCACCGACACCAATTACCAACATGCCAAAGACCAAATTTAAAGGACACGTTTGGCAACACTGAGGAGATAAAGGTAGCTATACTTTATCGGTTGTTGGATCTAGAGGCTTGTCGCCATGACCGTCAGAGCCTAAGAGTTCCAAATCGAAGTTATGAGATTGACGAATAGTCTTAAAGATTTACATGAATTGGGGTAAGTCGAATGTGTTTCATCAGTCAGGTGATTCAGAGGAAACTGTCTGACACTGACAGTGCATGAGTTTGCACTTAAAATAACAGACGAACCGTTTCACAATACACAATTCGTTGAGGGGTTGGAGATCTCGTGTCTCACCTGAGCATAGGTCCGGGGAGAAATTGCCCGACCAAGGTGGAATCGATCAACCCCTCCAATTTACACGAGAGATAAAGCTAACCACCTCTCTAACTAGTGTTGGCTCATATGCCCCAGGACAAGTCCCCTCCACCCCCAGAGCCAAGGAAAAAGTCACTCGAAGCGGCAAATGAAACGGTGCATGTTTTGAGAAGAAGAACATGCTAGTTCAGGGTGTACAAGCTTCCACCACCGTATAACCAAAGGGTTCAACGACTAAAGGAGTTGAAAACTTTTGAGTTTTGTTTTTTTCAAGTGTTGTGGAGAACATGTTGCCAGGGACGGTAATGCCCAACTCAGGGAGTGCGGCTGCGGGAAGGGTATGCACACAGGAACTGTGTCGTAATTGACGCCAGATTAGCACAAGTTAAGGAGACAAACCACGAGAAAAAGAAGGCAGAGAGCAAGAACAAGTCTGAAGTAGAGATGAGGTGTGCGCGAGTCTGCATCCGAATTGGATCTGGTGAGCAGTTTCAAGGTTCGAGGCCTTGCCCACCATAATGGCGGTGTTGCGAATGGGAAGAAGTCTGAAACGACCCTTTTGTTCTCCGACAGTGGGAGCACAGAGATTCCTTCCAATAGCGTAGATCGAGCAACTAGGTGAAGCGGAGAACAGTTGGTAAAGTTGACCATGAAGGTGGAAGGTTTGTGTGGGAAGTCCCACGCAGGTCTTATTCCATAGTCAATGTGACGGTCAGGTAGCCGGGCATCGACGGTAGAGTGGATTACATAGACGAGTTCGTGTCTACGAGAAGGGTTATCAAGCGAGGTGTTTGGCCTGTAACAGACTCCAGCGGGGTACAACGTAGAGGCAAGTACCAGCTCACTTCCCTGCGACCCCGGAAAGGAGGGCTCTGGTATTACACAGCGACTGAGGCGAACTGGTATGGCGGATTGGTGTGCATGAAGGTCTGTCAGAGACGCAAGGTGGCATAATCCGAACAGTGACCGTCCATAAAACATGGGGACCTGGATGTAGTAGGGATTCAAGGTGACCAGCCGCCCCCCTGAACACGAAGAGACATATCGAGATTACTTTGAACCATGTGCAGTTCAGGGACGGAGCAGTACTGGGTGCCGACTAACTCCCATGGAAAACCGGGACACCCAATGCTGCCCACTAAATTCAAGAAGGCACGGGTCAGTTGAATTCATAGTGAAACAGCCTGACAAGAAGGGTCTGGTGGGGAGAAATATGATGTATATTATTAAGGAACAGCTGGCCCTTGGGTTCATTGAGAAAGTGCCAATGTCAGCCCTGGGAAAAACACCCATTATCTTCTACACAGGCAGTCCACCAGGAGTTCAGCTAACCACTCCCATCAGAGTAGTCATTCAACTGCAGCTACCAGGCGAGTCCCAGTCCCCTAGAGCCATCGAGTGAACGCTGTCTGCTCACAGGGTCCTCCCTGCTGCGAAATTAGGCAGATGTATTGTTGAGATTCAGGACAGAACATAACGCCTATGCAGCAGACATTAGCAAAGCCTTACCTATGTATTGGGTTGCAGCCACAAACAGGGACTACACAAGGTTCTTGTGGTTGGCTAAACAGGGAGGTGCCCTAGCAAGGTAATGATACCTACAGAATCCAGGCAGTGTTTGTTTGGTGCCACTAGATCACCATTTCTTATTCCAGTGCTATACCGATAGACAACCAACCTTGTGAACTGTAACAGCCCGCCTTTAAAGAATGCTGAAGACCCTACTTTTTATATGTAGACACCATCAGGTAACCACCTCAGATGAATGCAGTATGGACAATTTACCGGTATCTAATCAGGAGATGCACTCGACTAACATGCCACTAAGAGAATGGGTGACAAACAATCCAAACCTTGCGGGGCATGGTGCAACGAGAACTATGCTGGCTACTCCATACCTGAGGTACCATCGTGTTGGGATGGAGTGGGAAACAAGGAAGACAGACTGTAGGTTAAACTAAAAAAACTAAAGTAGGAAACCTGAAATGGGGAAGGAAGCTGACCAGGAGGTCTTTGCTGAGCAAGAGTGCAGACTGCCTTTCGATCCTTTGGTTGTTGACACCCATCACCATTCGAGGGAGGATTCTATGCAACAGACCTGGGAGCTGAACCTAGGTTTGGACGACCCACTGCAGCCAAAACAGTCTGCCCAGGAGGGGAATCTGAGTTAGCAAAAGGATCTAGCAGAATTGCATGAGTTCACAATGTTTCCCCCCCCAGGTCCATCGGTGCACCGGGCGGACTATGACTTGCATGTCTTCTGTGATGCCTCCTCCAGGGCTATGGGGACAGTAGCGTATTTTGGTGGCCGGGGACCAGGTCAGTCTGCCCCAGTCGTGTCACGGGACCATCCCCTGAACGATGCTCGATCCCAAAGCTAGTATCTCACCGCGATGGTTGCTGAGGAGCAAGACGGTAAGTACGTAGAGGAGGAGTTGAGTAATCTCAGGAGTTGACACACACCTATGTATGGTACAAGACTCGAGGTGGCCTTTCCAGTGGGTCCAGACGACAGGTCTAAGCTCCCCGATGTCAGGAATCGGGTAAAGGAGATACGGGAACTTCAGGTCAACATCAACAATTCTGTATGTGCCTACAGATCAAAACCCAGCCGACCTGATAAGCCGAGGGTGACACACAAAAGCTGAGTAAAAGCGAGATTTGGTTCAAAGGCCCAGACCTGGTACTGGCAAGGATTGCTGGCCGGAGCAAAATTCGGGAGACAACCTCAGCGATAGTACACTTTGCGGGGGAACCCGACACTGAACTATTGAACCAGAGGCACTACTCCTCTTGGAGGAAACTTATAGGAGTCACGGAAATGGTAAATTTCGATTTGTAGAGGAAGCTGCATGACAAGTAAGCCAAGGTCGGACAGTTATCTCTCTGGTCCCAGAGAGAATATGGGATAAGGCAGTTACCAAGGGAGAGGTTTCCAGGGAGTGCTGGAAGACTGGCGACCAGGCAGCAGGTTATGGCGTCGGGACGTGTGGTCCACCGACGACTCAGGGTCAGTAAATTGGTTTTCACCTCTTTGGATTTGTTCCGAGATCATGCGGGGCTAATAAGATGCAGAAGGGTACGAATAACAAAACTCTGAGCTCAGCTATGGGGCCAAACATCCCATGCTGCTGGGAAAGGAGGGATGGGTATGTCAGAGTCCTATTGGATACAAGAAGCCCATCCGAGGTCCTTACATGGGGTATGGAGATACCCATCACCTGCCTACATCAGAATTACTGGGTACTGAGGGTTGAGCATGCTGTCAAAAGGGGCTAAAGAGTTGACACGGTCTGCCGGCGGTACGATTGGAGGACCCTACCATAAACCCAGGTCCACCACTGCTGCCTCGGAGCGGGTAACATATTGGACAGGCCCTTTGAAGACTGTGGGGAATAGACTATACTGGGGCTATCACATTGAAGAACCCAGAGACGGATAGGGTTGGGCCCTCAGAAAGTATATGTCTGCCCTGTTTTAACTTGTGCCAGCTGGACTCGAGCTGTGGCATTTGGAGTTGGCAGAAGAGATGTCAACAAGACTTTCGTGAAGTGTTTCAGGAGGTTACAGGCCAATTCTCGTGCCCGCAAGTGATTATCTCAGACAATGAGCACAAGCTTTAGGGCGGCCGATGAAGTTATCAGAATTCTTAGGGAACAAGGAGAAGTACAGAACACCTGAATAGAATAGAGGCGAGTGGGAGAACCTTCATAGCTCCCAGGGGCGCCTTGGCATAGGGGGATTCAATGAAACGCATGGTGGGCACAGTCAAAAGGTGCATTCAGAGGTCGTGCATGCAGGAGAGTGAGCTTTGATGAACTGAAGACATGTTAGTTTGATATAGAGCAAGAGTCCATAACAGGCCTCTGACCTAAGTACAAAATGGGATTGACGGCAGGAAGCTCTCACCCCCAATCACATGCTGTTTGGAAGGAGGATTGAGCCCTTCCCCCGCAATTTTGGTCAGTCTTCCAAGGAACTGGATTATTAGGGGCCAGATGGTCCCCGCCCCCATCAATGAAGACACTGCACAGGAGTCACAACAGACTGTGAACACCTGGACAAATGGAACCAGGTTGAGTGGCGTCAAGGGATATACATGACAACCTTTCGGGAACAATTCTATGTGCCGACCCCGAGCAAATAAGATGATGCTCAATGGAAGGGGACCTGGAGCGAGTAGACTCGAGGCACCCAGGCATACTGGCCTCTATGCCTGGTAGTGTCGACCCACCCAACAAGCTGGGTGAGTTTGAGAATGGTGAAGGTGAGAATGATGTGTCGAGATATAAGCACCCATCCAACAGGCTTTTACCTCTTGAGGTCCACACGGTGGGACTGGTACATAATGATAAAGTTAGACCAGAGGCTGACGAGCTTGGAGGCGGTCCGGATGACCCGTCGAACGGCGTTCAAGTCTTCAGGGCCCACTGGGAGGCGCCTGCGGGAGCAGGACTTTGATCTAACTATAGCGCCTACCTTCGCCGGCGGAGGATGTGGAAACCTTATTGGACCGGTGTTTTCAAAGTTCCACAGACTGATCCGGATGGCCGTTAATGGGAATGGAGAGCCTGGGTCCCTATACCCCACCACTCGCAAAAAAAAAAGCATTCACTAGTGAGTGATTGTGGTAAGCTTATTAATTTATAGATTTACCCTTCAGGAAAGGAGTAAGGTAGTTTTAACTGTTAGTATAAAAATTTAGGTTACTAAGGCAACTTGTAAGATAAGTAATAATGTAGACCTAAGTCCTTACATAGGTTATTACTAGGCCCGTTAACTAGACAAACACTTAGAGAGAGTTACTAGGAAGAACTGGCATCCTAGTTTGAAACGAAGAGAACGAGGGTCTGGAAGAGAGACCAGCTCGTTCTCCTAAGACAGACACCAACTGGACAAGATGTGCCATGATCAGCAGAGGACGGCGCCCCCCACGTGGTCTTCAACATTTGAGACCAGGGAAATCTGGTAGAGGCACCTCGATGTACCGTAGAATGACCTCCGTCAGGCCCATACAGTAAGACAAGACGCTCCCACTTTTATCTCGTTAGATTTTCTGGCCAGTGTCTGGGAGAATTGTGAGTGGTTGGAGAATCTGCGGGCCCCGGTGTGCAACGGCAGTCATGCCCAGTAAGTACCCCAGTGTCTCAGGGGCATTCCTGGAAGCAGGTCCGTGTCCTGCATAGTTATACTAGAGGATCCATACCCTCTTTGGATATAGGAATTTCTTAGGTGCAGGAGGACAACTACTACACGATTGAATAATTGCAGGAAGTAAAGGCTCCGTGGTTGCACATGGTTTCTGCGGGGAAGTCCAAAGGGGCTAAGGCTAAGCTTAGGGAAGTTGAAAGATCAGGATATATGCTGGCAACCCCAAGTATGTTAGTCCTTATAGTGCATAGCGAGTTTTCTTGCACACAGACAGTCAAACATTTGTGAAAATCTGTCCTATAAGCCCACTTGTGAGACTGAGAGAGGTAAACCCCCTCAGAGCTCGTGCAACAGAGTTGCCAAGGTAGGCGACTCACTTAGCAGTCCACAGCAATTATCAACAGGTGGTCTTAAATCATCAACTTCTCGGTATTTATAGCCCTTATCAACAATAACCTTCAACTTATATTGGACTCATATATATCTTAAATAAGTTATTGTCTACGAACTAAAAAGTGCACCAGTCGTGTCACGCACAAATTTAATAGTTGACTCTCAGACTAAAAATACTCGTAAAAGTTTATAATGATTTCGTGAGAATTAAGTCGTTCAAATAATGAAATGTTAGCTATGAAAATATATAGCCAGAGTGAACTTTCTGGAAGTTATATTAAGAAAAATACTAAATGTAATGTGTAAGTTGGAGGAATAAAATCAGAGAAAAACAGGCCCCTCGAGGTTTTTATTTCATGCCAGTGAGGGTTTTTATCCCCTTCTTTTAGATCGGATCCTTTGGCCGTCCCAAGCCATTTTGGTGCTTCCCATTAATATAACAATATAATTCCATAAAACAGGAAGCCATATCATACAATAAATTTAGTAGTGAGTAAAACAACTGCGGTAATGACCCTTGGTTCAGGAAGCGGTGTCAGTGCGGTGGCCAGCGTGGTGGTCAGCGTGGTGGTCTGAGTGGTGGTCAGCGTGGTGGTCAGGGCGGTGGTCAGGGTGGTGGTCAGGGTGGTGGTCAGAGATGATCCAGAACCTTCCCCAGACTACAGTGTCAGCGAGGTGGATCAGGAGAGCCAGGCAGGCACCCACACCCAGGATAAAGAAGTGACCAACGAAGTTCTTCAGCTGAAGAGGCTTGGGAGCCCAGGGACCAGACACCCTCCCTGCTGTACACTTGTTGGCTCTGGGCCAGTATTGCTGCCTCCACTTGTTGAACAGTCCGGACTGTGCCATTTTGAGAATCCTGATGAAATAGTTCATTAACATTATAACTTATGAAGCTTTCGAAATACCGGGCCCATGTTCCTGGATCCATAATGTGCCTCTGTTATCTTTGACTAGCGCCGCCAGCATGGATCTGGGATGCATAATAAAGCAATAAAACCAATGAAAAATTTAACGTGTTGAGATGGCAAACAAAGACGAAGAGGATATACTTAGGGTTATTAAGCAAGGATAACCCAGCCGGTAGAGCACAAGTAACAAACTGACTTAGCAACTGACAGGACCCCAGTCAAATACTGGCAGGATAGGAATAGACAAGTGACTAATTCTGTTACTCGGCATAACTCTTTTTAAGCAAGATCATTACATGTGCTATCCTATATATATATATATATATATATAATATATTTATATATATATATATATATATATATATATATATATATATATATTATAAAATATATATTTTATATATAAATATATTTACATATATATACATATAATATATATATATATAAATATAATATATAATATTATATATATATATATATATATATATATATATATATATATATAATATATATAATATATATATATATATATAATCACACACACCCCACACACACACGCACGGAGAGAGAGAGAGAGAGAGAGAGAATTGCAGTGTAGACAGACACTGTATACAGTCTCTTTTTGCACCGTTTCTGTCTGCGAGTGAACTTCCTTGTATCATCGACAAAGAGTTCACTGCAGTCGGATCTTCCGCTATACATGCTTGTCATTCACTTTTCACTGACCGGCTACTCACTCGGCATTGAAGAGCTGGAGGTATGTTGATTTTGCTGAAGTATCCAGCCGAAGCCGCTGCTGAAGAAGTACTGATTGACTTGTGCCAGACGACACTGCTTGGTGGCCTGGTAATCCTCCTCCATAGCGAAGTCAAGCCAAGATTTTTCCTTGTCAGGGAAAAGTTTTTTGAGACGGTAACTTTACTTTTTTGGGGATTTATTAGTGTACGTTGCAGGGATAAGCAAATACATTGTTAGTCAGATCTTTTGTTTACTAAGGTGTTCATTCATCACAGTTTGTCTAGATGATAGAATAAGAGTAGGAAAGGAATCAGATACGTGGAGAGAGGATACAGAAAGACCCAGGACAGTAGATGAGGAGAATCAGTAAGGGACAGTGAGAAGCAGAGAGACACAAATAACCCGCACATAGGACAGAGGAGCTTACGACGACGTTTCGGTTCCACTTGGACCATTTACAAAGTCACACAGACACAAAAGAGTAAGGAAGCCAGTGTAATATAGTGAAGGAGACAGGGACGGGACAAAGAGAGGTAGAAACAGAAGTAGTGATAGTGGTAATACTGTGTGGGAGAGTCGAACCTGAGGAATAAACCACGAGGATGACCCAAATAAAAGTTGCGAAGATGATAATGATGTACAATACCGACAAGTTGATAAGTAAGACACATGTTTTAAAAAAATAGGAACAAAGATACCTAACTGCTGCACATGTGTCTTTATCAAGGTAAACGTTCCACATATCAAGGCTATGGAAGGGCAGGACGAATGGATATAAGGACCAACAGATATGAGGTATAAGGACAAGCAGGTATAAGGTGCATACCTTAATAAAGGCAATGTGTTTTGTCAGCACGGCTTCGAGTCCCTGGCGGTCAGTCTGCACCAAAAGGTCAGGTCGTTTCTTCAACAAACGACCAATCTTGTAGTAAGTACTTGGAGGCTCGGCACTCTGTAAGTCAACGAACAGGTTTAGCCCTTAGCTTTAATAATAATAATAATAATAATAATAATAATAATAATAATAATAATAATAATAATAATAATAATGAAAGTTATTTAACTTCACTTAAAAAACAGAACACTACATTGTCGCGTTGGTTAAATTTATAAGGTGCTAAACCCGTGTGAGGTTATTCAGCTCAAAGAGCAGCCACGTGGTTTATGGTTCTAATCCGAAGGATCCAATTGTAAGTGAAAGTGGTTAGAACCAGGTATATGGTATCAAGTTGTGGAAATGACACTTATACAGCCACTTAATACATTTATGGGAAAATTGTGTGGGTCCTGGGGACCTTGTTAACAGTGATGTCAGGAGTACAAGAAACAGTACGTAACTCAGTGGTTAACGCAATGGTCTGTGAGTTCCATAACTCAGTCGCCATAGGTTCAACCCCCACCCGTTCCCTGGTTTGTTTACATTCGTGTCATCGCGATTTCCTGAGTCATGGACCTCAGCTCGTTCACATAACTTGAGCTGATCAGACAGCTAGTGCAAGGAAGCATCGTTTATCGTAGTTTCCAACATTATTACGTATAAAGAAGTGAATTGCAACATATCCAAAACATCCTGGGGAAGGGGATTAATAATCCAATCGTAAATGTTAATCCTTTGTGTTGATAATCCGGATAAAATCTTCATTTTTAATCCCCAGGTTTGCTAATCGCGGCTCAGCCTCTGCTTAGGCAGACTTTACAAAAACCAACGCAAGGAAATCATGTGAAGTTTTTGTAGTTTAATTGAGAAATCTACAACGAGGCAGTTGAAAACTTCGTTTTACAAAGCAGTCAAAAATTTAAAAAAAATATATACTATGCGAGAATTTTTTTATTTTTTTTTGGGGGGGGGGGAATTCTGAGCGAGACGCTTTCAGAATCGGGTGATTTGTAGCCAAGTGATTAATTTGTGCCAATCGAGACGTTTTAGGAAGCTTTCTTACAAGTGCTGCCCTGTTCACCTAGCTGTAAATAGGTACCAGGATACTGATTGTCCTGATTGTACATTGTTAGTTGATGGGTAAGACGCGTGTGCAACACTTGGTATCTTTATTGACGAAATTATTGGCCTGTGCTGCGGACTTCATCAGTTGAATGCAAGGAGAACGGCAGGCAAAGCGGAAAGGTAGTCTGGGGTAATCAGTCAGGCTTTTAGCTTTGCTGGAACATAATCTATTAGCAAGTACAAACAGTCAGTACACGCACCGAGAAGAGGGCGTCGTGTGGTGTACTGATCCGGTAACTCCAGAGTACCTTGTCCTGGTTAGCCAGTTCTTCCAGAGAGTTGATAAGGTTGATCTTACGAGTACTGTTAGGAAGGCGATCAGCGTGCTGGTGTAGGCGTAGATGACGACGACCGAGAAGATGCACCATACTCCATACAGCAGCCGCACCGCTCTGTCTGCCGCATGCGGCCGTCTGCACGACACAATAAATGGTTCATAAAACTGACAAGATGATAAATTAAACACCTGTACAACACTTGGGTATCTGTATTGCGGAAATGTTTCGTCACACAGTGGCTTCATCAAGTCCAATACAAAGAATGGGTGAAGATCAGAACTAGTTTGAGGTAATCAGTCCCTCAACCTGGAGTCGACGTAATCAGTATATCAATCTTCTGAAGACTGATAAATTTAGCGCACATGGGGGACTTTATAAAGCTCACTGTATGGGAGAAACGTAGTGAATAAAGGAACAAATTATAATACATTTGTGTATATCTCTTTATTATCAGGACTCATACAACCATTCTCACTCATACACAAATACACACAGGAGAGAGAAGCTTATGACGTCTACTTAAGCTCCTCTCTCCCATGTGCGAGTTAATTTGTATATTGATCAAGTCACGGTATTGTGCCTCTCTGTTCTTTATTCTCATTCGTTTTCATCTAATCTACCTTTAAAGCTAATAATTAAGATATGGGATCTGAAAATGCTTTTTTTTAGTAGTGCAAAGGCGGTTTCATCTCTTGGTTATAGGTTTAGATGAGGACTAGAAGCAACTCACACGAACATCCTGGAAGAGGAGGTACTAAAGAAAGCCTATTGGCCCAGAATCAAAAGGTTAAACTCTCCACCCAAAAGCCTTACTAAAATCCAAATAAACAGTATCAAATTCTCTATCATCAACAGCTTCAAAAGCTTTACTGAAGAAAGTTAGTAAATTAGTTAGGCAGGAACTGCCCCTCGTGAGTCCATGTTGAGTACCAGTCATTCCATCCAGACGACCCTGGAGGCTTGCCAAAGAATTGGATTCAGTAATACTACTTGGCAGAAGATTTCACACTTCCATTATCATTAATGACGCTTATCATGAGGAGTAATGAGAGAAATAGATCGTAAACAAGTTACTGAAATGTCGCTGGGTATGGGAATGTTTGTAACCGACCTGAGGCAACGAATCAACCTTAACTTAATTGGTGCGTATTACCCGACTAGCTGATGAATAAGACATGTCACATTTGTATTCGACTGAAGAAACCTACTGATTAGACGACACCTTTCGGCATAGAGATATCCAAGTGTTGGACATATCTTATTCATCAACAGACTCAACCTACCCTCCAGAAGAGGTAACAAAACTGACAAAACATGCAGGATTTTCATTATCCCACCACCTAGGAAGGGGTGAAGCTACAGCTATGGGACTCACTCTGCATTACGAGGCTGGTGGCACACTCCCACACGTATTTATGGATCGGGTACGGAGGCCCGTTCATGGAGTGCGGGTACAGCACAGGCAGCTTTCCTACGTTAGCCAGCATCCACAGGCACGGACCCACCAGCAGGATACTACCCACGATCCCAATCCACACCTTTCCACCGTAAGGACAGAAACAAATAAAAGATTAACTTTATAATTCATTGGAAAATGTTAAACCCTTGAGGGTTATAACAGTCTCTGGGGAGAACAGAGGAGCACTGAAGAACTACTGGCTCATGCTAGCAGATTGAGACACTTATGCAACATATGGGAAACTTTATTGAAGAATCATTTCGCCACATAGTAGCTTCATCAGTCCAATACAAAGTAGAAGGGTGTAAGGAGAGGAGGAGTTTGAGGTAATCAATCCCTCAGCCAGGAACCGATGTGTTCAGTCCATCAATCTTGTAGAAAGTACAGCATATGGTCGGAGAAGTGACTTATATACTGTACTCAGGAGAGTCTTAGCAGGAGGCGGGATCACAGAGGAACCATCCACTAGTGTAAGTAGGTCTTCGTCCAAAGGTTGGACAAGTGTTGAAGAATTCCTTGTATCAAGATCCCATGATGTTACAGTGTCTGACAGATGTGATGAATGGTTTTGAAAACCAACAAGTTGAAGATTGAGACACTTATGCAATATATGGGAATCTTACGCCTGTCTGCTGTGTATGGACTGATGAAGCCACTGTGGGGAGAAACGTTGCTTCAATAAAGATTCACATATGTTGCATAAGTGTCTCAATCTTTAACCTGTCTGTTTTCAAAACCATTTACACATGCAGCGGGTCTAACTCGAACCCAAACATTACGCTGATAAATTTGCCCAATTGAAATTTTAAACTACTCACGATATTATTTTTTAGTAATTTTAACTCTGCTTTTATTCCACATAAACATAATTAGACAGTTTGCAACATTTTTTAAATTGTTTCAAAAAAACCACTAAACAAAAAAAAAATTGTGATTTGGGTTTTGCCTTAAACCACACCTGCCGGACAGACCGAAATGGATTTTTTTCCATTACAATTTACAAGATTTTTTAGGTTTTTACTTCAGTTGATTGTGTGCCCCTTTTTCCATAAAATTTATATTAGTTAAATAATCAGGCTGCGTGTAAACTGAAACACGGAAAAGTTAAACAAAAAGGAGGCAATAAAAAGGATAAGCAGTTATAACTAAATTGTTCCTAGCATTACGACCAGAGGAAAAAGAAGACAGGGCCATCAAACAAAAACACAAAATAAACTCAAATAAAAGGGAAAGGAAATAGTTTCAGAAAAAAAATAAGAATAATGCAGAAATACAAGAGGAAAGCACCTTCAAGATACATAATTTAAATGAAACCAAACCACACGTACTACCAATGAAAGGTGTGTTAAACGACCTTCCGTCAGCCCAGTAAGAATTTACCTTGCCAGAGAAGCTCCGGTAACGGCGGGAAGTTGTCGTTTTCCCTTTAAGAATGCAGGAAGGGTTTAATGAAGCCCATCGTAAAACTCGTGATGAAAGGGGTCTAATCACAAGTCTACCCTGGCCTGGGTGAAGGTGAAAAACATTGACGGGCCATAAAGTCCACCATCTAAACAAGCAGAAAGTGAGACCAGGCCACAAAAATCGACAAACAGAGGGGACCAAGGAGACCACCTTCTAGAGTCTTCTGTTATGAGACAAAATGGCAACACTTGTGCCTTTATTTAGAAACGTTTTGTTAAATCCAAGTCATGTAAAAATAAGACAGAGAAAGCTTAAGACAAATGGGCAAAAGCAAAAATGGAAGACGTTTATGAACTCAATATTACACTCTCTGAGCTGGTCGAAGCCTGTAAAAAGCACAGAGACACAGAAGTCACAAAATGAAACACAGAAACGGAACGGAAAATAATAGCAAAACAGAGTAAAGATAGTAATAGTAGTAATGGATGAGATGCGGAGTAAGCTATTACATAGATATCTAATTTAAATTAGAAGTCAAACAAGTCTCATAGAAAGGAATAAGATCCAAAGATATGTGACCAATCAAATGAATCTTAACTAGTAACCAGGGCTTTGCACAAGCCGACGGGAGACTGAAGTAGAGGAATAATGGGGAAAAACAGCACAAACCTAGAATACGTCGTGAATTAACGCAATCTGGTGTAAAAGGGCGAGGGCCTTGAATAATTCAAGTATATAACACAGGAACCCTTGGCCCTAATATGAACAAATGGACCGGACAAGATGATTCTTAGGATCTTAACCCGAGGGTTAGCCCCCATGACAACACCTGAAGAGTTTATGGTCAGAGAACTTGTTTTATTCCCCATTTGTAGACACTCAATTAAGTCCCAGGTGCGACCTACACCATCGGCTAACATAACAGGTACCTATTTGCTCTCTTAACAGGCAACAGTGCAAGGAAACGCTCGAATGTTTCTACCCGCCGGGAATCGAACCCGGACGGTCCGAAGTTAAAGCAGAGAGCTTTGCAGTCAGCCCAAATGTGTCACCCTAATACATTGTCCCAGCCTGCCAGTCCGAACCCGGTCCTCCGCGTGACAGGCAAGTGAAAAACGCCTCTTAGTATTCGCCAGACAAACCTGCGACGTAAATGCTAGAAGCAGCAATTAACCCTATACTTCCAGATAGTGACCAGGTCTAATGCAAGGCGTCCCTGTCATTGAACAATACCTCGCATGCATTTAATCCTAACTGTAATTGTACCATACGTACCTTTCATTGTAATCATGCTCACCTGCATTGTACCATATCTCGCCTGTCGTGTACCATACCTCCCCTTTGTCGTTGTACCATAGCCTCACCTTCATTGTACCATGCCTCACCTTGCTTGTACCATGCCTCACCTTGCGTTGACCATGCCTCACCTTCGTTTTACTATGCCTCAGCTTGCGTTGTACCATGCCTCCCTTGCTTGTACATCCTCACCTTGCGTTGTACCATGCTCACCTTGCGTTGTACCATGCCTCACCTTGCTTGTACATGCCTCACTTGCGTTGTGCCAGTCCTCACCTGCATGTACCATGCCTCACCTTGCGTTGTACATGCCTCACCTTCATTGTAATGCCTCACCTTGCATTTTTACCATCCCTCACCTTGCATTGTACCATGCCTCACCTTGCATTGTACCATGCCTCACCTTGCATTGTACCATGCCTCACCTTGCGTTGTACCATGCCTCACCTTGCATTGTAATGCCTCACCTTGCATTGTACCAGTCCTCACCTTGCATTGTACCATGCCTCACCTTGCGCCGTACCATGCCTCACCTTGCGCCGTACCATGCCTCACCTCGCGTCGTACCATGCCTCACCTTGCGGTAAGCCCTTCCCATCGCCCACCAAGCCATCGTAATGTTCCGTTTGGCATTGCTACTCCCCATTTTCCGTCGTAAGACACTACCATCTTGTACCTGAAGGAGAAATGAGGAGTCCTGTAGAGGGATGGAGAGTACCTGAAGGAATCAGTTAGGTACCTGAAGTACATGTAGGAGGCAGAAAGTTACCATTATGAGTACTTCTGTTGTAATACCTTAAGTATTGGAATATACTGGCTTTAATAATAATAATAATAATAATAAAATAAAATAATAATAATAATATAAAATAATAATAATATCACAAAGGCTTATCATTTTTTTATATTTTCATTTTTATTATCACCCAGTTTTAAACTTTATTTTCTAATCCTTATTTTTAATCATTATTTTTATTCTTATCCTGAAGTTCTTAAATTCTTTTTTTATTGTTTTGAAATCGAAATGTTTTAATTTCTTACTTTCTAAAAATTCTTATATTTTTAAAGCCCACTGTGTGGGCGAAACGTTTTCACTGATAAAGGTAACCACTGCATCAGTGGGCGTCATTATTAACGTTTCTCGCTACGTTATCAATAAGATTAACGTAACCTTACCTAACCTAACCTAACCTAACTTAACCTAACCTAACTTACCCAAAACAAACCTAACTTAACCTAACCTTACCACCCCATAACCTAACCTACCTTACCCAAAACAAACTTAACAAAACCAAACCTAAAACCCAACCGATATGGCGCTGGTATTCTTGCATTAAAGAGAACGTGTAAGAACGATGAGAGCAGTACCTTTGAGGTTCTGACGCCTGGTGAACCTCTGGACAGAACTTACGGAAGTTGAACCTCTTAGCCATCTCCTGGAGCATCTCCATGCAGAATCCCTTGGCCTCCGTGATATCCTGGCCACCATCGTCAGTGTAATGAATGGTGGACGCTGTGACAGAAGGAAGAACTACGTGTCAACAGTCTGGTAAAAACAGTGAAGATAGTCTGGGTAAGAACAGTGAAGATAGTCTGGTAAGAACAGTGAAGATAGTCTGGTGAAACAGTAGAAGATAGACTGGTGGAGAACAGTGAAGATAGTCTGATAAGAACAGTGAAGATAGTCTGGTGAGAACAGTGAAGATAGTCTGGTGAGAACAGTGAAGATAGTCTGGTGAGAACAGTGAAGATAGTCTGGTGAGAACAGTGAAGATAGTCTGGTGAGAACAGTGAAGATAATCTGGTGAGAACAGTGAAGATAGTCTGGTGAGAACAAGTGAAGAAGAATCCTGGTGAGAACAGTGAAGATAGTCTGAGAGAACCCGTGAAGATAATCTGGTGAGAACATGAAGATAATCTGTAAACAGTGAAGATAATCTGGTGAGAACAGTGAAGATAATCTGGTGAGAATAGTGAAGATAATCTGGTGAGAACAGTGAAGATAGTCTGGTGAGAACAACCTGGTAAAGATGAAAATTATGGTGATTATTGATTCTTAGATTTGTAGATGAAGCTGATGACGAACATGGAGGCCTGAGAAAGAATGAAAGGGAAAGACCGGGCAAAGACCCCTTATATTGTGGCCAGCACATATGTCCTGCCAGTTCAGGAAGCTCGCAACTGCCATCAGACGTGCGTTTACTGGACGTCCTGAAAGGAAGCCACACCTCCGTTGCAACTTCTTCAGACCAATATCCCTCGAGCAACTGCAAGGATACATACTTTTCTCTGATTGCAAGGAACGCCACAATTTCTGCACATCCGCGAGTTCTTGGGTACTTGTGTACCTGCTGGTGCAAAAACCCACCGAAACTGCCAGAGAGAGACAGAGAGAGGAAACAAGCGTGACATAAGTGTGAGAACATTGAAATAATTTGCTAGCTCATATTTGATCTAGTCACTTAATTTCAAAGACAATGGTTAATAATTAAAGGATCGTGACAACTACATATCCCCTCACCCTGCACCTTACTCATGATCAAATCTGTATTTATAATCAGACTTATATACTAGCAGTAATACACTGATTTTAACGTTTGATTGAAAATAATATAAGACCGTGTCACTTGCACGGTCTCTCAACACTAGTTTGACAGTTCATGGTCACTATGTCACAGTACGTGGTGAATAACTCCCAAGAAAACAGCCATTCACCCCCCAAGACGGGCGAAACATCGTCTTAGAGGATTCTTCCCCGCTTCTACTTTGTCGAGTTTAAGACACGTTTTTGTAAGATGGAAATGAAACTACTCTGTACCTGCGGCTACACACTATCCCACCTACTGCCACAATATACAACTACTAGTAAAGAAAAAATTAAAATATAAAATAATAATAATAATAACTAATTTTCTAGTAAATAGTTAAAGAATAATATAATCAATTATTAAGTGTACTTGGGAATCTATCACACCCGTCAGCGTACAGTGCCCGGGGAATTAGGCAAGCAATTGATTTTGATCAAGCGAAGGAGGGTAGAGCTTTCGTTTTCCTAGAATCAAGCTCTTCACCCACCTTGAAGGTACTGATACTACCACTGACGTATGGACAGTCACCATGAGACGAGGGGTTAAATAATTAAGTGCTTCTAGTTTGCTTAAATAGTTAACTGGAAGGTCAGATATCCTTGTGGTTTTGTCAAGAGGGCTGCCACCTCACGTCTCCGAAGATCGAGACGGGCATGCTACTCTCTATGAGTTTTATCCCAGAAATAAGAAATGTCAAGTCGAAGTCTCTTTCTGACATTATGAATACACTGGATTCATTTGGGAGGAACAACGGTGGAGGTCAGGGTCTTGGACAGGCTCAAGGTAGAAAGGTCGCTCATGGTAGCTCACCCCCGTAAGAATTTAATCATGGATGTCACACATGATTCGGGTTAACCCCGGTGGGATGGGAAAATTGGGGGCGTGTTTCCTTAAGACACCTGCTGCCCCTATTCAGCTAGCAGCACGTAGGTACCTGGGAGTTAGTCAACTGGCGTGTGTCGCATCCTGGAGACAAAATTAACTTAAGTTGCGGGAAATGCTCTGCGTAACAAGGGGCTTTCAATATAGTATGGCACTGACAGCAGGGAATATCAGTGCAGATACCCTTGGGGTTATCAAGGGTACTGACAAACATATGTAGTACAGAGTTATCAAGGTGCCTGTGGGAATACAAGCACATTGTGGGAGCTTGTAAAACGTTCATTAAAGAAACGTTTAGTTACAACACTATCCTTTAAAAGTCTGTGTGGAGTACTTGGTAAACGTAGGATATGAATTGTGAGGAGAGAAGGTGACGAGGAGTCGTGAAGTGAGAACCCATGTCAGGTGAGGAGAGTGATGTGTGCTGTGGAGCGTGAGCCACGACTCACAACAGCTGGCAACTTCCATGGTTCTGGCCGATGGTATCTAAGGTATGAATGCTCGCAGATTCCAGAACTATTTTTCCGTTCCTGTCTCGGATAGCCATTTCCGTCCTAGACCAATCTATGTGGTCTGAAGCCGTGGCACTACTACGCAGTACCACTGTATGAATTAAAATATAGGACTTTATGTTGATGTTGGTGTAACATGCGCATCTGTGTCCCATTTAAGTATCCATCTTCAAGGATACCGGGGCTTATTGCTCTCTTATAAGAACATAAGAAAGGAGGAACACTGCAGCACGCCTGTTGGCCAATACTAGAAAGGTCCTTTACAATCCAAAGAGGAAGTACTTCCAGTTTCTGAGATCTCATTAAAATCTTCAGTGTTATTAGAAGCCTAATGAGGGAGCTGTATTTTCTGTATACCTGGAGTATACCTGGAGAGGGTTTCGGGGGTCAACGCCCCCATTGCCCGGTCTGAGACCGGGCCTCATCTGCACTGACATATAACGACAGATCCCTAGCTGTTTCTTGTTATGTATTTTTTATTAAAACCACTACGAGGGGTGGTGTAGAGGTGCTTGAAGTCTCTTTTCCGCTGATATCAACCTTCTTAGACCTAACCATACCCCGGCCGGGATTGAACCCGCGGTCAGAGAGTCTCAAAACTCCAGCCCGTCGCGTTAGCCACTAGACCAGCTAGCCACAATAAGATTCGTCCAACTAGGTATATTTCTACACCATAGGAAGGTTAGCACAGGCACCACTGTGACCACAAATGCAAGTTTTTACAGACGAATCTCCAGCTAGCGTGGCCGTGACGAACTCTAGCTCAAGTCCCTTCACTGCCGTCAACATGACTCACGAAATCATAATGACACGATTGCATACAAACCATACCCCGGCCGAGATTGAACCGGGATTGAACCTGCATTTGTGGTCACAGAGGTGCCTGTGCTAACCTTCCTATGGTGTAGAAATATACCTAGTTGGACGAATCTTATTGTGGCTAGCTGGTCTAGTGGCTAACGCGACGGGCTGGAGTTTTGAGACTCTCTGACCGCGGGTTCAATCCCGGCCGGGGTATGGTTTGTTTGCAATCGTGTCATTACGATTTCGTGAGTCTTCTTAGACCTAATAATAGCCATGTTAGTGGCAGAGGCGACACTGGCGGTGATAGAACTGTCTTGTCTAAGTAATTTAGAAGAGTTTTCACATAGAGTTCAAGTAGAAGAGATAAAGATTAGTTACTGTTGACTCACGAAATCGTAATGACACGATTGTAAACAAACCACGGAACGGGTGGGGTTTGAACTCATGGTGAGTGAGTCGTGAAACTCCAGGCCAGTGCATAAGTTTTGCGACTTAATCACCATGGGTTCGAACCCCATACGTTCCGTGGTTTACTGAAATGTTAAATATTCTCTTCTTCTTTTTGTGACTTCTGACTCCAGAACATATCCCATCTATAAATTATGAGGGGTCTCTAGCGTCCTCCGGCCAAAAGAATACACACACACACACGCTTCCAGCAGTGTAAATATTTTACTGGCTCATCTGACGATGATATCTGACCTTTTAACTTGAGTCGCCCATTTGCAGTGATATATCAAAATTACACTGCTGGAATGTTACTAGTGAAGAATAAGATGGTGAAAGGAAAACGCTGGAAGATTAATTATCCAGTATAATCCAAGATAATCTAGTACTCTGGCTGATTTCCTTTTGTGCTCTGAGGCCCTCCCCCGGGATGCCACCCACGACAGTCCAATAACACCCAGGTAACTCTTTACGTCTCTGTTAATAAATGTTGTATGAATACTGATAGGTCGTATTGAAGACAAAGTTTAACAAGAACACAGATTATAATATTGTAGCGCTGTGTGGACGACTTGGGACTTGTTCCTTAAGAACTTACACGTTAAGTTCATCACCGGTACAACCTTGAGTAGCCTTGAGAAACGGTGGATTTGGGAAGGATTTGCCTAGTAAGGGCCAGTAGACCTTCTGCAGTGTTCTTTCACTCTTATCTTGTTATGTATTATGCCTATCAGTAACCAGGACATTTAGTAAGGAGTCGCTGCTGCTGCTGCTGCTGCTGCTGCTGTTGCTGCTGCTGCTCTGCTGCGCCGCTGCCCCCCTGCCGCTGCCGCCGCGCGCTGCTGCCGCTGCCGCCGCCGCTGCTGCTGCTGCTGCCGCCGCTGCTGCTGCTGCTGCCGTTGCTGCTGCTGCTGCTGCTTGCTGCTGCTGCTGCTGCTGCTGCTGCTGCTGCTGCTGCTGCTGCAGCTGCTGTTTGCTGCCGCTGCTGCTGCTGCTACTGCTGCTGCTGCTGCTGCTGCTGCTGCTGCTGCTGCTGCTGCAGCTGCTGCTGCTGCCAGCTGCTGCTGCTGCTAACTGCTGCTGCTGCCGCTGCTGCCGCCGACTGCTGCCGTCTGCCGCTGCCGCTGCTGTCATTATTACAACAGCAACTACTACAGTAGATCAATGGTTTCAGAGTCCATACAAAGAGAATCTTGAAGATTCTGTTCTTCAAGATTCTCCTTTGTATGGACCTGATGAAGCCACTGTGTGGCGAACGTTTCCTCAATAAAGATACCCAAGAGTTGCACATGTGTCTAAATTCGGCAACTACTAACACAACAGCAGCTGCTACTGTTGCTGCTGCCTGCTGCTGCTGTTTGCTGCTGCTGCTGCTGCTGCTGCTGCTGTTGCTGCTGCTGCGCTGCTGCTACAACAGCAACTGCTACTACTATTACTACTACTCCACTGCGCATCAGTCCGACTACTGTACACGAGTGGTGGACAATACCAACAAAATGTAGAATTAGACACATGTGCAGTATCTGGGTATCTTTATTTGTAGACGTTTCGCCATCCAGTGGCTTTATCAGTACACAAAATATGAGCTAATCAGTCCCTCAGCCTCGGGGTTGATAAAGAGGACCGTAGTCTTGAAGACTCCAAGGCTGAGGAGCTGCTCAAAATATCGACTTGGATGACAGCCAATAAACTTACACTTAACACTGGCAAAACCTTCTATATTATGTTTGGTAGCAGAGTAGGTGTTGCGCAACTTAACATTAAGATCGACAACACTTCAATTGCCAGACATAATGAGGGCAAATTCCTTGGCCTATACCTCGACAACAACCTAAATTTCAGCACCCATATCCAACACATAACAAAAAAAGTATCCAAAACGGTGGGGATCCTCTCCAAGATACGATACTACGTGCCGCAAACTGCCCTTCTCACACTATACCATTCACTTATATATCCATACCTCACCTATGCTATCTGTGCTTGGGGTTCAACTGCAGCAACACACCTAAAGCCAATAATAACCCAACAAAAAGCCACAGTAAGAATAATCACTAAATCCCATCCCTGGCAACTCCCCTTCCCCCCACTCTTCATAGATCTTAACTTACTCCCTATTCAGAACATCCACACTTACTACTATGCAATCTATATCTACAGGACCTTAAATTCCAATATTAACCTTGACCTAAAACGCTTTCTTGATAGTTGTGACAGGATCCACAGGCATAACACCATACACAAACATCTCTATGGCATTCCCCGTGTCCGACTAAACCTTTACAAAGATTCAATGTATTTCAAAGGACCTAAAATCTGGAACACCCTGCCTGAAAATTCTAGAACTGCAGACACACTCATCACTTTCAAAACTACAGTTAGAAAACATCTTATCTCCCTGATACACCCCGACAACTAACTACATGATAACCACCTGGTGGTTCACAATTACACTAGCTCACTCACTGACTATAAACACAGAAATACTAATCTTAATCTTAAAATAATGAATCCTAACTAGTCATAAGTTTGCCTATGATACTCCAATATAGACACTTTGTATTGTGCTAAAATAAAAGCATTCACATTGCTAAACTCACAAATTATGATGTAGTCACCTAGCCTTAATACCATAATCTGTAAGGATTTAATGTTAAGAATTGGTATAAACCTTGGTAATAAAAACCTACAAGTTGGTTTAGAAAGACACGTAAGCAAACACTATAACATTTATTAGAAAACGTTTCGGTCCTGGGACCTTAGGTTAGAAGTGATCAAGGTCCCAGGACCGAAACGTTTTCTAATAAATATGTTATAGTGTTTGCTTACGTGTCTTTCTAAACCAATGTTAAGAATTAATCTAAGTCTGCCCGAAATGCCTAGTGTGAGGGAAAAGTTCAATAGATAGGAGTAGAGATATAGTAACGATAGTTTCATTACCGGCTACTAGTTAAGGTAGGGTAAGTCAAGCTTCCGCCTTTCTTCCTCCACCCCTAAAGTGATAGTTTGATTGCCGGCTGCTTGTTAACGTAGGGTCAGTCCAGCTCCCGCTATCCCTTCCCCTCCCTCTTCCACCTCCCCCCCCCGAAAGGTGATGTGTGGGGCTCTGGTCAAACAGTAAATCACTCGACTCACAGCTCCCAACACTACTCTTGGATGTCAGAGAGGGTCACCTGGCAATCAACGAGCAGAACAGAAGGACTAACGTCCAGAGACTTCTCCATTTTGTATTGAACTACCTGTGCACCTGTATGAAAGTGCAGGACGTAACTCCACAGCATTGCAGCGGTAAAGAATCTGCTTTCCTGTCATCGGGATAATAATCACGGCGATTCTCTGTGAAGAACTAGCCAGTGGATGGTCACCAACTCCTGCGACCTCCCCCACCCTTATCATCAGCAACGGCTACGGTTTCAACAACAGTGTCACCAACACCAGACACCCTTTTAGAAATTATTT
>NC_069431.1:78129-100700 GCF_026875155.1 Cherax quadricarinatus
GGCATTTGGGGGCAGACTTAGATTAATTTTTAACATTGGTTTAGAAAGACACGTAAGCAAACACTATAACATATTTATTAAAAAACGTTTCGGTCCTGGGCCCTTGATCACTTCTAACCTAAGGTCCCAGGACCGAAACGTTTTCTAATAAATGTTATAGTGTTTGCTTACGTGTCTTTCTAAACCAACTTGTAGGTTTTTTTACCAAGGTTTTATACCAATTCTTAACATTAAACCCATTACGATTATGGTATTAAGGCTAGGTGACTACATCATAATTTGTGAGTTTAGCAATGTGAATGCTTTATTTTAGCACAATACAAAGTGTCTATATTGGATATCATAGGCAAACTTATGACTAGTTAGGATTCATATTTTAAGATTAAGATTAGTATTTCTGTGTTTATAGTCAGTGAGTGGTGAGTGTAATGTGAACCACCAGTGGTTATCATGTAGTTAGTTGTCGGGGTGTATCAGGGAGATAAGATGTTTTCTAACTGTAGTTTTGAAAGTGATGAGTGTGTCTGCAGTTCTAGAATTTTCAGGCAGGGTGTTCCAGATTTTAGGTCCTTTGAAATACATTGAATTTTGTGTAAAGGTTTAGTCGGACACGGGAATGCATAGAGATGTTTGTGTATGTGTTATGCCTGTGGATCTGTCACAACTATCAAGAAAGCGTTTTAGGTCAAGGTTAATATTGGAATTTAAGGTCCTGTAGATATAGATTGCATAGTAGTAAGTGTGGATGTTCTGAATAGGGAGTAAGTTAAGATCTATGAAAGTGGGGGAGGGAGTTGCCAGGATGGATTTAGTGATTATTCTTAACTGTGGCTTTTGATGGGGTTAATTATTGGCTTTAGGTGTGTGTGTCTGCAGTTGAACCCCAAACACAGATAGCATAGGTGAGGTATGGATATATAAGTGAATTGGTATAGTGTGAGTAAGGGCAGTTGCGGCACGTAGTATCGTATCTTGGAGAGGAATCCAACCGTTTTGGATACTTTTTTTGTTATGGTTGGATATGGGTGCTGAAATTTAGGTTGTTGTCGAGGTATAGGCCAAGGAATTTGCCCTCATTATGTTCTGGGCATTGAGTGTTTGTCATCTTATGTTAAGTTGCGCACACCCTCTGCTACCCAAACATAATATAGAAGGTTTGCCAGTGTTAAGTGTAAGTTTATTGGCTGTCATCCAAGTCGATATTTTGAGAGCTCCTCAGCCTTGGAGTCTTCAAGGACTACGGTCTTCTTTATCAACCCGAGGCTGAGGGACTGATTAGCTCAAATTTTGTGTACTGATAAAGCCACTGGATGGCGAAACGTCTACAAATAAAAGATACCCAGATACTGCACATGTGTCTAATTCTCATTTTGTTTGTATTGTCAACACCACTCGTGTACAGTAGTCGGACTGATGCCGCAGTGGAAGTAGTAGTAATTGTAGTAGCAGTGCTGTTGTAGCTAGTCAGGCATAGCACATTAGCAACCTGGGTCTTTATGAGCGAGTTTCAGCACACAGTGGCCATCAGCCCAGCAAAGCAGCTGAGAACAGATCTCAAGATCTCCTTTGTATGGTAGTCAATTGAACCATGTGCAACTCAGGAGTAGTTTTATTGTAAAAAGTTACGCACGGCAGCCAGTCAGCGCATCAAGGAGGAGGCAGAACTCAAGACCGGAGCGCAAGCAGCAGAGCAGCAGCAGCATGCAGCAGCGGCAGCAGCCAGCAGCAGCAGCGCGGCAGCAGCGCAGCAGCAACGTGCAGCAGCAGCAGCAGCGGCGCAGCAGCAGCAGCAGCAGCAGCTCGCAGCAGCGCAGCAGCAGACAAGCGGCGGGGACAGCGCACGGCAGCGGCAGCAGCGCAGCGCAGCAGCAGCAGCAGCAGCAGCAGCAGCAGCAGCAGCAGCAGCCAGCAGCAGCAGCAGCAGCACGCAGCAGCAGCAGCAGCAGGCAGCAGCTGCAGCAGCAGCAGCAGCACAGCAGCGGCAGCGCAGCGGCAGCAGCAGCGCACAGGCAGCAGCAGCAGCAGCAGCATGCAGCAGCAGCAGCAGCAGCAGCAGCAACAGCACATAGCAGCAGCAGCGACTCCTTACTAAAGTCCTGGTTACTGATAGGCATAATACATAACAAGATAAGAGTGAAGGAACACTGCAGAAGGTCTACTGGCCCTTACTAGGCAAATCCTTCCCAATCCACCGTTTCTCAAGGCTACTCAAGGTTGTACCGGTGATGAACTTAACGTGTAAGTTCCCAAGGAAAGTCCCAAGTCGTCCACACAGCGCTACAATATTATAATCGTGTTCTGTGAAAACTTTGTACTTCAATACGACCTATCAGTATTCATACAAACATTTTAACGAGAGTAAGAGTTACCTGGTTAATAGGACTGTCGTGGGTGGCATCCGGGGAGGCCTCAGAGCCAAAGGTAATCACCAGATACTAGATTATATGGATTATACTGTCGATAATTAATCTTCCACGTTTTCTTCACACCTAATTCTTCACTAGTAACATCCAGCAGTGTACTTTTGATATATCACTGCAATGGCGACCATAAAAGTCAGATTCATCGTCAGTAGCCAGTAAATATATATTACAACTGTGGAAGGTTCTGGGTGTTATTGACTTTGGCGGAGCGCTGGACATCCTCATATTTATAGATGGGAATGTTTGGAGTCAGAAGTCACAAAAGAAAAGAGATTTTAACATTTAGTAAACCACGGAAGTTGGGTTCGAACCCATGGATAATCGCAAATTATGCACTGGCTGGAGTTTCCGACTCACTCACCATGAGTTCTCAACCCACCCGTCCGTGGTTTGTTTACAATCGAGTCATTATCGATTTCGTGAGTCAACCAGTAACTAATCTTCACTCTCTTCTACTTGAACTCTATGTAAGAGAACTTCTCAAATTTACTTAGAACCACAAGGGACAGTTCTAATACGACGCCAGTGTCGCCCCCTCCTGCCACTAACATTGGTATTATTAGGTCTAAGAAGTACTCACAGAAAGTTCGTAATGAAACGATTGCTAAAACAAACCAAATACCCGGCCGGATTGAACCCGCGGTCAGAGAGTCTCAAAACTCCAGCCGTCGCGTTAGCCACTAGACCACTAGCCACAATAAGATTCGTCCAACTAGGTATATTTCTACACCATAGGAAGGTTAGCACAGGCACCACTGTGACCACAAATGCAGGTTCAATCCCGCCGGGTATGGTTTGTTTGCAATCGTGTCATTATGATTTCGTGAGTCATGTTGACGGCAGTGAAGGGACTTGAGCTAGAGTTCGTCACGGAACCCACGCTAAAGCTGGAGATACGTCTGTAAAAAAACTTGCATTTTGTGGTCACAGTGGTGCCAGTGCTAACCTTCCAAATGGTGTAGAAATATACCTAGTGGACGAATCTTATGATGGCTAGCTGTCTCTTGGCTAAACCGACGCTTGATGTATTTTGAGACTCTCTGACCGCGGATCAATCCGGCCGGGGTAATGGTTAGGTCTAAGCAGGTTGAATGTCAAGGAAAAGAGACTTCAAGCACCTCTACAACACCACCCCTCCGTAGTGGTTTAAAAATAAAAAATACGATAACAAGAAAACAGCGTAGGATCTGTCGTATATATGTCGAGTGCAGAGAGGCCCGGTCTCAGAACCGGGCATATGGGCGTTGCCCCCGACCGCTCGTCCATTTATACTACCAGGTAACAGAAAATACAGCTCCCACATTAGGCATTTCTAATAACAACAGAAGACTTTAAGTGAGAAACTCAGAAACTGGAAGTAACTTCCTCTTTGGATTTTAAAGACGCTTACAGTATGGCCAACAGGCGTGCTGCAGTGTTCCTCCATTCTTATGTTCTTTAAGATAGAGCAATAAGCCCCCCCGGTAACCTTGAGATGGATACTTAAATGGGAACACACAGCTGCGCATGTAACACCAACATCACCATAAAAAGTCCTATATTTTAATTTTCATTACAGTGGTACGGCGTAGTAGTGCCACGGCTTCCAGACCAAATAGATTGGTCTAGGACGGAAAATGGTTATCCGAGACAGGAAACGGAAAAAAATTCTGGAATCTGCGAGCATTCATACCTTAGACAGCCATCGCCAGAGCCATGGAAGTTACCAGCTGTTTTGTGAGTCGTTGGCTCACACGCTCCACAGGCACACAACACTCTCCTACACCTGCATGGATTTCTCACATCACGACTCCTCGTCACCTCACTCCTCACAATTCATGCCTACGTTTTACCAAGACTCCACACAGACTTATAAAGGATAGAGTTTGTAAACTAAACGTTTTCTTTAATGAACGTTTTAACAAGCTCCCACAATGTGCCTTGTATTCCCAACAGCACCTTGATAACTCTGTACTACATATGTTATGTCCAGTACCCTTGATAACCCCAGAGGTATCTGCCCTGATATTGTCCTGCTGTCAGTGGCCATATTAAATTGAAAGCCCCTGGTTACCGCCAGAGCATTTCCCGCAACTTAAGTTAAAATTTTAGTCTCCAGGATGCGACACACCCAGTTGACAATCTCCCGGAGGAACACCCCACTTGCTGCTGAGGTGAACAGGGGCAGCAGGTGTAACGTGACTATCACCTAAGTACCTACGAGCTACAAGCTAATAGTTGCCAGGGTGGATTTAGTGATTATTCTTACTGTGGCTTTTTGTTGGGTTATTATTGGCTTTAGGTGTGTTGCTGCAGTTGAACCCCAAGCACAGATAGCATAGGTGAGGTATGGATATATAAGTGAATGGTATAGTGTGAGAAGGGCAGTTTGCGGCACGTAGTATCGTATCTTGGAGAGGATCCCCACCGTTTTGGATACTTTTTTTGTTATGTGTTGGATATGGGTGCTGAAATTTAGGTTGTTGTCGAGGTATAGGCCAAGGAATTTGCCCTCATTATGTCTGGCAATTGAAGTGTTGTCGATCTTAATGTTAAGTTGCGCAACACCTACTCTGCTACCAAACATAATATAGAAGGTTTTGCCAGTGTTAAGTGTAAGTTTATTGGCTGTCATCCAAGTCGATATTTTGAGCAGCTCCTCAGCCTTGGAGTCTTCAAGACTACGGTCCTCTTTATCAACCCCGAGGCTGAGGGACTGATTAGCTCAAATTTTGTGTACTGATAAAGCCACTAGATGGCGAAACGTCTACAAATAAAGATACCCAGATACTGCACATGTGTCTAATTCTACATTTTGTTGGTATTGTCTACCACTCGTGTACAGTAGTCGGACTGATGCGCAGTGGAGTAGTAGTAATAGTAGTAGCAGTTGCTGTTGTAGCAGCAGCAGCAGCAGCAGCAACAGCAGCAGCAGCAGCAGCAGCAGCAGCAGCAGCAGCAGCAGCAGCAGCAACAGTAGCAGCTGCTGTTGTAGTAGTAGTTGCCGAATTAGACACATGTGCAACTCTTGGGTATCTTTATTGAGGAAACGTTTCGCCACACAGTGGCTTCATCAGTCCATACAAAGGAGAATCTTGAAGAACAGAATCTTCAAGATTCTCCTTTGTATGGACTCTGAACCATTGATCTACAGTAGTAGTTGCTGTTGTAATAATGACAGCAGCGGCAGCGGCAGCGGCAGCAGCGGCGGCAGCAGCGGCAGCAGCAGCAGTAGCAGCAGCAGCAGCGGCAGCAGCAGCAGCTGCAGCAGCAGCAGCAGCAGCAGCAGCAGCAGCAGCAGCAGCAGTAGCAGCAGCAGCAGCGGCAGCAACAGCAGCTGCAGCAGCAGCAGCAGCAGCAGCAGCAGCAGCAGCAGCAGCAGCAGCAGCAGCAGCAGCAGCAACGGCAGCAGCAGCAGCAGCGGCGGCAGCAGCAGCAGCAGCGGCGGCGGCAGCGGCAGCAGCGGCGGCGGCAGCGGCAGCGGCAGCGGCAGCAGCAGCAGCAGCAGCAGCAACAGCAGCAGCAGCAGCAGCAGCAGCAGCGACTCCTTACTAAATGTCCTGGTTACTGATAGGCATAATACATAACAAGATAAGAGTGAAAGAACACTGCAGAAGGTCTACTGGCCCTTACTAGGCAAATCCTTCCCAAATCCACCGTTTCTCAAGGCTACTCAAGGTTGTACCGGTGATGAACTTAACGTGTAAGTTCCCAAGGAACAAGTCCCAAGTCGTCCACACAGCGCTGCAATATTATAATCTGTGTTCTTGTGAAACTTTGTCTTCAATACGACCTATCAGTATTCATACAACATTTATTAACAGAGACGTAAAGAGTTACCTGGGTGTTATTGGACTGTCGTGGGTGGCATCCCGGGGGAGGGCCTCAGAGCACAAAAGGAAATCAGCCAGAGTACTAGATTATCTTGGATTATACTGGATAATTAATCTTCCAGCGTTTTCCTTCACCACCTTATTCTTCACTAGTAACATTCCAGCAGTGTAATTTTGATATATCACTGCAAATGGGCGACTCAAGTTAAAAGGTCAGATATCATCGTCAGATGAGCCAGTAAAATATTTACACTGCTGGAAGCGTGTGTGTGTGTGTATTCTTTTGGCCGGAGACGCTAGAGACACCTCATAATTTATAGATGGGATATGTTCTGGAGTCAGAAGTCACAAAAAGAAGAAGAGAATATTTAACATTTCAGTAAACCACGGAACGGATGGGGTTCGAACCCATGGTGATTAAGTCGCAAAACTTATGCACTGGCCTGGAGTTTCACGACTCACTCACCATGAGTTCAAACCCCACCCGTTCCGTGGTTTGTTTACAATCGTGTCATTACGATTTCGTGAGTCAACAGTAACTAATCTTTATCTCTTCTACTTGAACTCTATGTGAAAACTCTTCTAAATTACTTAGACAAGACAGTTCTATCACCGCCAGTGTCGCCTCTGCCACTAACATGGCTATTATTAGGTCTAAGAAGACTCACGAAATCGTAATGACACGATTGCAAACAAACCATACCCCGGCCGGGATTGAACCCGCGGTCAGAGAGTCTCAAAACTCCAGCCCGTCGCGTTAGCCACTAGACCAGCTAGCCACAATAAGATTCGTCCAACTAGGTATATTTCTACACCATAGGAAGGTTAGCACAGGCCCCTCTGTGACCACAAATGCAGGTTAAACCCCCGGGTTTTCAATCTGGGCCGGGGGGTATGGTTTGTATGCAATTTTTGTCATTATGATTTCGTGAGTAATGTTGACGGCAGTGGGGGAAAACCGGGACCCTTGAGTTCTTTCACGGCCCGCTAGCTGGAGTTTTCTTTCTTTTAAAAAACTTGCTTTTTTTGGTCACAGGGTTTGCCTGGGCAAAACCTTTCCCTTTATGGTGTAAAAAAATTTCCCATTTGGAAAAAATTTCTTATTTGGCTGGGCTGGTTTAGTGGCAAACCCGCGCGGGCGGGAAAAGTTTTGGACTCTTGACCGGGGGTTCAAAATCCCGGCCGGGGTATGGTTAGGTCTAAAAAGGGGTTGTTACCCGGGGAAAAAAAAGAGACTTCAAGCCCTTTTCACCCCCCCTCGTAGTTTTTTTTAATAAAAAATAAAAAAACAAGAAAAAGTTGGGTTCGGGGTGTTTTATGTCGGGTGCAGAGGGGGCCCCGGTTCGACCGGGCAATGGGGGCTTTGGGACCCCCAAAAAAACCCTTCCGGGTTTATACTCCAGGTATACAAAAAATTACAGCTCCCTCTTTAAAGGGTTTAATAACATGAAGTTTTTAAATTTAAATCTCAAAAAAATGGATGTACCCCTTTTTGGGGTTTGAAAAAGGCCTTTTTTGTTTTGGGCCCCAACGGGCTTTCTGCGTTTTTCCTCCTTTCTTATTTTTTAAAAGAGAGCAATTAAACCCCCGGGATCCTTTAAGAAAGGATACTTTAAAAGGGACACAGAATTTCGCAAGTTACACCAACATCAACATAAAGTCCTATTTTTTTTAAATTCATACATTGGGTTTTTTTGGGAGTAGTTTCCACGGGTTCAGACCCATTTGATTGGTTAGGACGGGGAAAAGGTATCCGAGAAAAGGAAGGAAAAAATAGTTCTTGGAAACTGCGAGCATTCATACCTTAGATACCATCGGCCCGCCCCTTTTTGGAAATTTTCCCGCTGTTGTGGTGTGGCTCACGCTCCCCAGCACCCCATCTCTCCTTTACCTGGGCATGGGGGGTTTTCACTTTTTTCCCAAATCCTCGTCACCTTCTCTCCTCACAAATTTATATCCCCACGTTTTTCCAAAATTCCCACACAGACTTTTTAAAGGAAGTGTTGTAACCCAAAAGTTTTTTTAATGAAAGGTTTTTAAAAAGCTCCCCCAATGTGTTGTATTCCCCCAGGGGACCCTTTAAAACTTGTATACTATGTTTGTCAAAACCTGATAACCCCAAGGGTATCTGCCCTGAATTCCCCGCTTTCAGTCCTTTCTATTTGAAAACCCCTTGTTACGCAGGGGGCATTTCCCCCAAAATTAAGGGTTAAATTTTTTTCTCCAGGATGCGACTCCGCATTTGACAAAATCCCCGGTACCTTTTCTTTCTGCTACTGAAAAAAGGGGCAGCAGGTGTCTTTAAAGGAAAAAACGCCCCCAAATTTTTCCCCCCTCCCGGGGTTTTAAACCCCGGGGCACTCAATGTGTGAGCAATCCCAGATTTTAAACCCCTTCCCTTTAAAAGGGGTGGTGAGCAAACCAAGAGGACCGTTACCTTTTAAAACCCCGTGGGTTAAAGAATGCCCTCCACCGTTGCTTCCCTCCCAAGAAAAAACCCGGTGAGTCATCGAAGAAATAGAGACTTGACTTGCAAACCCTTTCTTTTTTTTGGGAAAAAACCCCCTTGAGAGTTTGAAAGCCCCTCTCGACTTTTGGGGACGGGAGGGTGGAGCCTCTTGAAAAACCCCCACAAAAGGGTACCCCCTTCCCGTTTACACTTTTTAAGCAAAACCAGAAGGCCCCTAATAAAAAACCCTCGATCTCCCAAAGGGGAAAATCCCGTACGTCAAGCCTAAAGGGTAGTTCATTTCCCCTTCATGGGGGGTGAAGAGTTCTTGTTTTAAGTCAAAGCTCCTCCTTTTCCCTTGGGATCAAACCCTATTGCTTCCTATTTCCCCGGACATGTACCGTCTACTTTGTTGATGTTTCCCCCAAAGTAACAATAATAATTTTTTTTAATTATTATTATAATTTTACAGAAAATTATTTTTTTTTTATTATTATTATTTTATTTTTTATTATTATGTAGTGTAGTAGTAGTTTAGTGTAGAGTATAGTAGTAGCAGAGCAGTAGAGTTTTATTTCCCATCTTACAAAAAAACTTTTTTTAAAACACGACAAATCAGAGTGAGGAAAATCTTAGACGATTTTTCGCCCCGTCTTGTCCATTGCTTGTATTTCTTGGGAGTTATTTCCCCAGGGTACTGTACACTCAGTGCCAATAACTGTCCAAAACAGTGCGAGCAGCCCCGTGCCAGGCCCCCGGTTTTGGGAGAACTTTAACATACAAACTTTAAAAAATCAGTTTTACTGCTGGCATATCGCAGCCCTGATTGGCAACAATCGTTTGCCATAAAGAAGGGCGGTTGCACGGGGGAGGGGATGAGGGAAAGTTGTCACGATCCTTAAAATTGGGGATTAAACCACGTCCTTAAAGGATTAAAGTGAGTAGCTCAAATATGACTAGCATAAAATATTTAAAAAGTCTCTCACATTATGTCAACGCTTTTTTCTCTCTCTGCTCTTCGGGCGTTTCCGGTGGAAGGGTGCACCCAGGTCACAAGTACCCAACACTCGGGATGTGCAAGAAAGTGGGGGTTCCTTTGCAGGATCTAGAGAAAAGTATGAATCCTTGCAGATGCTGGAGGGAAGTATTGGCCCTTGAAGGAGGTGAAAGGAGGTGTGGTTTCCCTTTTCAGGACCCCCGTCATAGGGCCGTTCGGGCAGATGGCCGAGCCTTCCTGAACGGCAGCATATGGGGGTGGCCACAATGAATGAGTCTTTGACGGTTTTTCCTTTTTCTCTCTTCAGGCCTCCTGTTCATTTAATCACCTCTCTAAAAACAACAAAATAAAAACAAAAATCAACATAATTTACATCTTTACCAGGTTGTTCTCACCAGACTATCTTCACTGTCCTCAACCAGATTTTTCATATTTTCACCAGATTTCTTCATGTTCTCCCCAGATTATCTTCATTTTTTTCTCATCAGATTATCTTCACTGTTTCACCGATTTTCTTCCTTTTCATCAACATCTTCACTTTTCACCAGATTATCTTCCTGTTTCACCAGCTATCTTCATGTTCTCCCCAATTATTTTATTTTTTCCACCAATATCTTCACTTTCTCACCAGACATTTTCA
Source organism: Cherax quadricarinatus (assembly GCF_026875155.1). NCBI lineage: Eukaryota > Metazoa > Arthropoda > Malacostraca > Decapoda > Parastacidae > Cherax > Cherax quadricarinatus. The sequence continues at coordinate 88,451 of NC_069431.1, forward strand.
CTGTTCTCTCCAGCTATCTTCACTGTTCTCACCAACTATTTCATTTTCTTACCAGATATCTTCACTGTTCTTATCGACTATTTTACGTTCTCACCGACTATCTTCACTGTTCTCACCAGACTTCTCATGTTTTACCGACTATTTCATTTCTTTCAACATTTTCACTTTTTTTCCCAGACTTTTGACAGTAGTTCTCCTTCTGCCCACGGCCCCACCATTCATTACACTAGATGGTTGGCCGGGGTACAGGAGGCCAAAGGGATTCGCTGGAGATGCTCCAGGAGATGGCTAAGAGGTTAAAATTCACGAAATTTCTGTCCAGAGGTTCCCCCAGGCGTCAGAACCCCAAAAGGTACTGCCTCTCATCGTTCTTACCTTTTCTCTTTAATGCAAGAATCCAGCGCCATTGGGTTTGGGTTTGGGTTTTGGGATTGTTAAGTTTTTTTTGGTTTTAAGTAGGTTGGGTTTAAAGTGATTTTAGGAAATTAGGTTTGTTTTGGGTAAGTTGGGTTTTGGTTTAAAATTTTAGGTTAGGTTAGGTTAGGAAAGGTTACGTTAATTTATTGATAACGAGCCGAGAAAGTTAATAATGACGCCACTGATGCAGGGTTACCTTTATCTTTTCCCAACGTTTCCCCCAAAAAGGGGTTTTAAAAAATATAAAAATTTTTTTTAAAAAAGTAAGAATTAAAACATTTCGTTTTCAAAACAATAAAAAAAAATTTGAACTTCAGGATAAGAATAAAAAAAGTTTAAAAAAAAGGTTGAAAATAAAGTTTTTTTTAATGATGATTAAAATGAAATAAAAAAATGAAAAGCCTTGTGATATTATTTTTATTATTTTTATTATTAATTTATTTTATTATTTTTTATTTTATTATTATTATTAAAGCCATTATTCCAATATTTTGGGTATTAAAACAGAAGTACTCTAATGGTACCTTTCTGCCCCCTTTCATGTATTCAGGTACCTAACGGGGTTCCTTCAGGTATCCCACCTCTAGGGGACCCCTCATTCCCCCTTCGGTAAAAGATGGTAGTGTCTTACGACGGAAAATGGGGAGTAGAAATGCCAAACGGACATACGAGGGTTGGTGGGAGGATACGGCGCAAGGTGAGGCAGGTACGGCGCAAGGTAGGCAGGCGGCGCGAGGTGAGGCATGGTACGGCGCAAGGTGGGGCTGGTACGGCGCAAGGTGAGGCTGGTACAATGAAGGTGAGGACTGGTACAATGCAAGGTGAGGCATTAAAATGAAAGGTGGGGCATGGTACAAGAAAGGGGTGAGGCATGGTCAATGCAAGGTGAGGATGGTACGGTGAAAGGGGTGAGGCATGGTACAATGCAAGGTGAGGACTGGTACAATGCAAGGTGGGATTACAATGAAAGGTGGGCATGGTACAACGAAAGGTGAGGCGGGTACAATGAAAGTGAGGCATGGCACAAGAAAGGTGGCATAGTACAATCAAGGTGAGGCAGGGGACAACGCAAGGTGGGCTTTGTACAACGCAAGGGGGGCATAGTACAAGCAAGGGAGGGGGTACAACGCAATGAGGCTGTAAAACGAAAGGTGAGGCAGGGTTTTACACCAAGGTGAGGCATGGTACAACGCAGGTGAGGCATGGACAATGGGTGAGGCTGGTACAACGCAAGGTGGGGAAATGGTAAAAACGCAAGGGGTATGGTACAATGAAAGGGTGGGATGATAAAATGACAGGTGGTAGGGTCAATGAAAAGGTGGGGTTTGGTAAATGACGGGCGGGTATTGTACAATGACAGGAGACAACTTACATTAGCCCTTTTTGAACACTATTGAAGTATGATTAATGAGCTTCTAGGCATTTACGTCTGCAGGTTTTGGGTTTTCAAAATAACTAAGAGGGGGTTCCCGCCTGTCACGCGGGAGACCGGGGTTCGACCCCCGCGGGGAGGACAATGTATAGGGTGACACGGCCCCGGCTGGCAAAGCTCTCGCTTTACATGGGGCCCGCCCGGGTTCGATTCCCGGGGGGAGAAACATTTCGAGCGTTTCCTTGCACCTGTTGCCCCTGTTCACCGAGCAGAAAATATCCCTATTTTTAGCCGACTGGTGTAGTCGCATCTGGGGGACAAATTTTAGGGCTAAATGGAAATAAAACAGAAGTTCTCGAGACTCATAAATTTCTTGGGGGTTTTCAGGGGGGGAACCCTCCGGGGTTAAAAATCCTAACGAAATCATCTTATCGGTCATTTCGTTCCATTAAGTGGGCCCAAGGCGTTTCCTGTTATATACTTGAATTATTTTAGGCCCTCGCATTTTCACACCTAAAGCGTTCTTTGCGTGTTCTAGGTTTGTGGGTTTTTTTCCCCAATATATACCTCACCTCAGTCTCCTGTCGGGGTGATGCAAGCCCCGTGTTAAGTTTTGAACTTGATCCTGGGCACATATTGATGGTCCTTGTCTAAGGAGACTCGGTGTTGACTTCTAATTCTAAATTACTTCTAGTAAAAAGCTTTACTCCGCCACCACCACCATTTACTATATTATATTATTCTACTGTTGCTTTTTTATTACGTTCCGTTTCCTGATCTTCATTCCCCTTTTTGTATTTCTTGTCCGTGCTGTTTTACGGTTAAAACTCCTGAGAGAGTAAAATTGAGGTAAAAAAGTTCATTAATTTTGCTTGTGCCCCTTTGTCTAATAAACTTTCTTTTCTTATCTTACATGAAAATTGGAAACAAAACGTTTTTACAATAAAAGGCCTCAAGTGTTTGCACATGTTTCATCCAGAGACCCCAAGAAACGTAGGGTCTGTGGCCCCCTTGTCGAATTTTGGGCCGGTCTCACGTTTCTGCTGTGTTTCAGTTGGTGGCTTCGCCGCAATGGCTTCCCATCACCCGGCCAGGAGACGTGATAGTTTACTCACGAGTTCTACGGGAGCCCTTTCCCCCATTCTTCTGCCCTTTTCCCAAAGGGAAACCACAAATTCCTCGCCTTCCTGGGCCCTTCCCGGCAGGTAAATTTTGGGGGCTACTGACGGGTCTTCAACAACCCTTTTATTGAGTCAGCGTGTGGGTTTGGGCTTTCATTTAAATGTATAGAATTTGAAGGTGCTTTTTTCTCTTTGGGATCATCTCCCTTCTTCATCTTTTCATTCTTCTTCTTTTTTCTGAAGACTATTTCCTTTCCCCCCGTTGTTTTTGTGTTTTTTTGTGTTTTTCTTCTTTATGGCCCGTCTTCTTTTTTCCCCTGGTCGCACTAGGCCTCTTATGGTTATAAACCTGCTTTCCCTTTTTACTCCCCCTTTTTTCCGTTTTCTTTCACTTTTCTCTTTTTCATTATTAACCCTTTCGACCTGATTAATTTAAACATAATATAATTTTTATGGAAAAGAGGCAACCCAAACAGCACTGAAAGTAACCATAACAAAACTTGTAAATTGTAATGGAAAATAACATCACATTTCGGTCTGTCCCGGAAAGGTGATGGGGTTTTAAAGGCAAACCCAAAAAATCACAAATTTTTTTTTCTGTTTTTGTGGTTTTGTTGAAACACTTAAATAAAGTTGCAACGTGCTAATTTTGTTTATTTTGAGCAATAAACGCCCGATTTTACATTTCTGAACTAATACGTGAGTAGCTTTAATAATCAATTGGGCAAATTTATCACGCTAATGTTTGGGTTTGAGTTAGACCGCCTAGAGTGATAAATGGTTTTGAAAAAGGGGCGTTAAAGATTGGAACTTATGAAACTTTTGGAACTTTATTGAAGCAAGTTTCTCCCCCAGTGGTTTATCAGTCCTACACAGCAGACAGGCGTAAAATTCCCCTATATTGCATAAGTTCTCAATCTTCAACTTGTTTGGTTTTTAAAACCTTCTCACATCTGTCAGACACTGTAAAATCATGGGTTTGATAAAGGAATTCTTCAACACTTGTCCAACCTTGGACGAAGACCTCTTCACAGTGGATGGTTTTCCCCTGTGATCCCCCCTCCTGCTAAGATCTCCCGAGTACAGTTAAAGTCACTTCTCCGACCCTTGCTGACTTTCTACAGATTGATGGATGAACACATCGGTTCCTGGCGAGGGATTTATTACCTCAAACTCCTCCTCTCCTTACCCCTTTACTTTTTATTGGACTGTGAAGCATAGTGGCAAAATGATTTTTCAATAAAAATTTCCCCCCCCCTATGTTGCATAAGTGTCTCAAACTGCACATAGCCCGTAGTTCTTCATGCTCCTCTGTTCTCCCCCAAAACTGTTATAACCCAAGGGTTTTTTAAAATTTTCCAAAGAATTATAAAGTTAATTTTTTATTTTTTTTTTCCCCTTTCGGTGGAAAGGTGTGGATTGGATCGGGGTAGTTCCTTTGGTGGGGCCCTGCCTGTGGATGTGGCTAACGTAGGGAAATGCCTTGCTGTACCCGCACTCCCCTGAACGGGCCTCCGTACCACCATAAATAGTGTGGGGGTGGGGCCCCGCCTGTAATGCGGTGAGTCCCATAGCTGTGCTTCACCCTTCCCAGGGGTGGGATAATGAAATCCCGCTGTTTTGCAGTTTTTGTTACCCTTCTGGAGGGGAGGTTGAGTTGTTTTGATGAAAAGTATGTCCAACACTTGGATTTCTCTTGCCCAAAGGTGTCGTCTATTTAGTGGTTTTTCTTTTGCGAATACAAAAAATTTACATTTTATTACAGAGTCGGGTAAATACGCACCAATTAAGTTAAGGTTGATTTGTTGCCTCAGGTCGGGTTCAAACATTCCACCCAGCACATTTTTAGTAACTTGTTTACGACTATTTCTTCATTATCCTCATGAAAAGCGCATTAATGATAAAGGAAGTGTGAAATCTTCTCCAGTAGATTACGAATCCCCTTCTTTGGGAAGCCTCCCGGGGCTTGGATGGAAAGACTGGTACTCAACATGGACTCACGAGGGCGTTCCCGCCCAAATAATTTACTAAATTTCTTCAGAAAGCTTTTGAAATGTTATGTAGAGAATTTATACTGTTTATTTTGGGTTTTTTTAAGGGTTTTGGGGGGAGAGTTTAAACCCTTTGATTTGGGCCAATAGGCTTTCTTTAGTACCTCCCCCTTTTCCCGGATGTTCGTGTGAGTTGCTTCTATCCTCACTAAACCATAACCAAGAGATGAAACCGCCTTTGCACTACTAAAAAAAAGCATTTTCAGATCCCATATCTTAATTATTAGCTTTAAAGGTAGATTAGATGAAAACGAATGAGAATAAAGAACAGAGAGGCACAATACCGTGACTTGATCAATATACAAATTAACTCGCACATGGGAGAGAGGAGCTTAAGTAGACGTCATAAGCTTCTCTCTCCTGTGTGTATTTGTGTATGAGTGAGAATGGTTGTATGAGTCCTGATAATAAAGAGATATACACAAATGTATTATAATTTGTTCCTTTATTCACTACGTTTCTCCCATACAGTGAGCTTTATAAAGTCCACCATGTGCGCTAAATTTATCAGTCTTCAGAAGATTGATATACTGATTACGTCGACTCCAGGTTGAGGGACTGATTACCTCAAACTAGTTCTGATCTTCACCCATTCTTTGTATTGGACTGATGAAGCCACTGTGTGACGAAACATTTCCGCAATACAGATACCCAAGTGTTGTACAGGTGTTTAATTTATCATCTTGTCAGTTTTATGAACCATTTATTGTGTCGTGCAGACGGCCGCATGCGGCAGACAGAGCCGGTGCGGCTGCTGTATGGAGTATGGTGCATCTTCTCGGTCGTCGTCATCTACGCCTACACCAGCACGCTGATCGCCTTCCTAACAGTACCTCGTAAGATCAACCTTATCAACTCTCTGGAAGAACTGGCTAACCAGGACAAGGTACTCTGGAGTTACCGGATCAGTACACCACACGACGCCCTCTTCTCGGTGCGTGTACTGACTGTTTGTACTTGCTAATAGATTATGTTCCAGCAAAGCTAAAAGCCTGACTGATTACCCCAGACTACCTTTCCGCTTTGCCTGCCGTCTCCTTGCATTCAACTGATGAAGTCCGCAGCACAGGCCAATAATTTCGTCAATAAAGATACCAAGTGTTGCACACGCGTCTTACCCATCAACTAACAATGTACAATCAGGACAATCAGTATCCTGGTACCTATTTACAGCTAGGTGAACAGGGGCAGCACTTGTAAGAAAGCTTCCTAAAACGTCTCGATTGGCACAAATTAATCACTTGGCTACAAATCACCCGATTCTGAAAGCGTCTCGCTCAGAATTCCCCCCCCCCCCAAAAAAAAAATAAAAAAATTCTCGCATAGTATATATTTTTTTTAAATTTTTGACTGCTTTGTAAAACGAAGTTTTCAACTGCCTCGTTGTAGATTTCTCAATTAAACTACAAAAACTTCACATGATTTTCCTTGCGTTGGTTTTTGTAAAGTCTGCCTAAGCAGAGGCTGAGCCGCGATTAGCAAACCTGGGGATTAAAAAATGAAGATTTTATCCGGATTATCAACACAAAGGATTAACATTTACGATTGGATTATTAATCCCCTTCCCCAGGATGTTTTGGATATGTTGCAATTCACTTCTTTATACGTAATAATGTTGGAAACTACGATAAACGATGCTTCCTTGCACTAGCTGTCTGATCAGCTCAAGTTATGTGAACGAGCTGAGGTCCATGACTCAGGAAATCGCGATGACACGAATGTAAACAAACCAGGGAACGGGTGGGGGTTGAACCTATGGCGACTGAGTTATGGAACTCACAGACCATTGCGTTAACCACTGAGTTACGTACTGTTTCTTGTACTCCTGACATCACTGTTAACAAGGTCCCCAGGACCCACACAATTTTCCCATAAATGTATTAAGTGGCTGTATAAGTGTCATTTCCACAACTTGATACCATATACCTGGTTCTAACCACTTTCACTTACAATTGGATCCTTCGGATTAGAACCATAAACCACGTGGCTGCTCTTTGAGCTGAATAACCTCACACGGGTTTAGCACCTTATAAATTTAACCAACGCGACAATGTAGTGTTCTGTTTTTTAAGTGAAGTTAAATAACTTTCATTATATTATTATTTATTATTATTTTATTATTATTATTATTATTATTATTATTATTATTAAAGCTAAGGGCTAAACCTGTTCGTTGACTTACAGAGTGCCGAGCCTCCAAGTACTTACTACAAGATTGGTCGTTTGTTGAAGAAACGACCTGACCTTTTGGTGCAGACTGACCGCCAGGGACTCGAAGCCGTGCTGACAAAACACATTGCCTTTATTAAGGTATGCACCTTATACCTGCTTGTCCTTATACCTCATATCTGTTGGTCCTTATATCCATTCGTCCTGCCCTTCCATAGCCTTGATATGTGGAACGTTTACCTTGATAAGACACATGTGCAGCAGTTAGGTATCTTTGTTCCTATTTTTTTGAACATGTGTCTTACTTATCAACTTGTCGGTATTGTACATCATTATCATCTTCGCAACTTTTATATTGTCATCCTCGTGGTTTATTCCTCAGGTTCGACTCTCCCACACAGTATTACCACTATCACTACTTCTGTTTCTACCTCTCTTTGTCCCGTCCCTGTCTCCTTCACTTATATACACTGGCTTCCTTACTCTTTTGTGTCTGTGTGACTTTGTAAATGGTCCAAGTGGAACCGAAACGTCGTCGTAAGCTCCTCTGTCCTATGTGCGGGTTATTTGTGTCTCTCTGCTTCTCACTGTCCCTTACTGATTCTCCTCATCTACTGTCCTGGCTCTTTCTGTATCCTCTCTCCACGTATCTGATTCCTTTCCCTACTCTTATTCTATCATCTAGACAAACTGTGATGAATGAACACCTTAGTAAACAAAAGATCTGACTAACAATGTATTTGCTTATCCCTGCAACGTACACTAATAAATCCCCAAAAAAGTAAAGTTACCGTCTCAAAAAACTTTTCCCTGACAAGGAAAAATCTTGGCTTGACTTCGCTATGGAGGAGGATTACCAGGCCACCAAGCAGTGTCGTCTGGCACAAGTCAATCAGTACTTCTTCAGCAGCGGCTTCGGCTGGATACTTCAGCAAAACTCAACATACCTCCAGCTCTTCAATGCCGAGTGAGTAGCCGGTCAGTGAAGAGTGAATGACAAGCATGTATAGCGGAAGATCCGACTGCAGTGAACTCTTTGTCGATGATATAAGGAAGTTCACTCGCAGACAGAAACGGTGCAAAAAAAGACTGTATACAGTGTCTGTCTACACTGCAATTCTCTCTCTCTCTCTCTCTCTCTCCGTGCGTGTGTGTGGTGTGTGTTGTGATTATATATATATATATATATATATATATATATATATAATATATATATATATATATATATATATATATATATATATATATTATATATATATATATATATATGTATATATGTATATATATATATATATTATATATATAATATATATATATATATATATATATATATATATATATATATAATATATATATATATATATATATATATATATATATATATATATATAATATAGGATAGCACTATGTAATGATCTGTGCTTAAAAAGAGTTACTGCCGAGTAACAGGAATTAGGTCACTTGTCTATTCCTATCCTGCCAGTATTTGACTGGGGTCCTGTCAGTTGCTAAGTCAGTTTGTTACTTGTGCTCTACCTGGCTGGGTTATCCTTGCTTAATAACCCTAAGTATATCCTCTTCGTCTTTGTTTGCCATCTCAACACGTTAAATTTTTCATTGGTTTTATTGCTTTATTATGCATCCCAGATCCATGCTGGCGGCGCTAGTCAAAAGATAACAGAGGCACATTATGGATCCAGGAACTGGGCCCCGGTATTTCGAAAGCTTCATAAGTTATAATGTTAATGAACTATTTCATCAGGATTCTCAAAATGGCACAGTCCGGACTGTTCAACAAGTGGAGGCAGCAATACTGGCCCAGAGCCAACAAGTGTACAGCAGGGAGGGTGTCTGGTCCCTGGGCTCCCAAGCCTCTTCAGCTGAAGAACTTCGTTGGTCACTTCTTTATCCTGGGTGTGGGTGCCTGCCTGGCTCTCCTGATCCACCTCGCTGACACTGTAGTCTGGGGAAGGTTCTGGATCATCTCTGACCACCACCCTGACCACCACCCTGACCACCGCCCTGACCACCACGCTGACCACCACTCAGACCACCACGCTGACCACCACGCTGGCCACCGCACTGACCACCGCTCTGACCAGGGTATTACCGCAGTTGTTTTACTCACTACTAAAATTTATTGTATGATATGGCTCCTGTTTTATGGAATATTATTGTTATATTTATGGGGAAGCACTAAATGCTTGGGAGGCACAAAGGATCGATCTAAAGAAGGGGATTAAAACCCCTCACTGGCATGAAAAAAACCTCGAGGGGCCTGTTTTTCCTCTTATTTTAACCTCAATTACACATTACATTTAGTATTTTTCTTAATATAACTTCCAGAAAGTTCATCTGGCTATATAATTTCAAGCTAACATTTCATTATTTGTAACGACTTAATTCACACGAAATCATTATAAAACTTTTACGAGTATTTTTAGTCTGAGAGTCAACTATAATTTGTGGTGACCACGACTGTGCACTTTTAGTTCGTAACAAAACTTATTATAAAGATAAAGAGTCAATATAAGTGAAGGTTATGTTGATAATGGTATAAAATACCGAGAAGTTGATGATTAAGACACCTGTGAAAATTTGTGTGGACTGCCTCCAAGTGAGTCGCCTACCTTGGCAAACTCTGTTGACACCGAGCTCTGAGGTGGGTACCTCAGCCTCACAAGTGGCTTATAGGACAGATTTTCACAAATGATTGATGTTGCAAGAAAACTCGCCTGCATGCACGTATAAAGGACTAACTTACTTGGTGTTGCAGCATATATCCTGATCTTCAACTTCCCTAAGCTTAGCCTTAGCCCCTTTGGACTTCCCCTCAGAAACCATGTGCAACCAGGAGCCTTAATTCCTGCAATATTCAATCGTTATTAGTGTCCTGCCCGACCTAAGAAATTTCCATATCCAAAGGGGATGTATCTCCCAGTATAAAATATGCAGACACGGGGCACTACTTCCAGACTGCCCTGAGGGCATGGTTTCTTTTTGGGCATGCACTTTCCCCGTTCCCACCGGGCCCGCAGATCAAAATCACTCAAATTCTCCCCCGACCCCTGGCCCGTAAAACTACCCAGATTTAAAATGGAGGTCCCTTTTCTTAAAGGGATGGCCCGACGGAGGTAAACTACGGTAACGAAAGGGGGCCCCTACCGATTTTTCCCCGGTCTCAAATTTTGAAGACCAAAGTGGGGGGCCCCCGTCGCTGATCATGGACACATCTTGTCCAGTTGGTGTCTTTTCTAAGGAGAACGAGCTGGTCTCTCTTCCAGACCCCCTTCTTCGTTCAAACTGGGCTGGGCCCGTTTTCCCTAGCTAACTTTCCTATGTTTGTCTTTTTTTTATTTTTTTGGTTTCTACCTATGTTTTAAAGGTTTTTAGGTTTTCATTATTTTTTAACTACAGGTTTTCCCTTTGTAAACCTTAAAATTAATATACTAACAGGAAAAACTACCCACTCCTTCCCTGAAGGGGAAAACTATAAATTAAATAAAGCTTACCCAATCCACACCAACTAGAGAAAAGCTTTTTTTTTGGGGGGGGTATAAGGGCCCCCCCCGCTCAAACCCTTTCCCTTTGGCCATGCCGGGTCTGTCCCGTGGGGGGCTTTAGGGACCAAAAAATTTCCAAAATTTCCCCCCCGCCGGCGAAGGTAGGCGCTAATTTTAGATCAAAATCTGCCTCCCCCCGGCCCCCCCAGTGGGCCCTTTGGCTTGAACGCCGTTCGAAAGGGTCATCCGGGGCCGGGTTTACTTTGGGGCGCCTCTGGTTTTTTCTCATGTCCCAACCCACCGTGTGGACCTCAAGAGGTAAAAGCCTGTTGATGGGTCTTATAATCTCGACACCATTCATTCTCACCTTCACCATTCTCAACCACCCAGCCTTGTCTGGGTGGGTCGACACACACCAGGCCAAGAGGCCAGTATGCCCTGGGTGCCTCCGATTCTACTGAAACCGGGTCCCCTTCACTTAGCATCATCTTATTTGCCTCGGGGTCGGCACCATAGAATTGTTCCCGAAAGGTTGTCAAGTAATCCCTGCGCCAAACCTGGTTCCATTTGTCCGGGAAAGTTCACCAGTCTGTTGTGACCTGTGCAGTTCTTCATGATGGGGGGACCATCTGGCCCATAATAATCCAGTTCCTTGGAAGACTGACTCAAAAATTGCGGGGAAGGCTCAATCCTCCCTTCCAAACAGCATGTGATTTGGGGGTGAGAGCTTCCTGCTCGTCAATCCCATTTTGTACTTAGGTCAGAGGGGCCCGTTATTGACTCTTTCCTCTATCTCAACTAACACTGTCCTCAGTTCATCAAAGCTCACTCTCCTGCCATGCAAGACCTTCCGAATGCACCTTTTGACTGTGCCCACCATGCGTTCATAGAATCCCCCTTGCCAAGGCGCCCTGGGAGCTATAACCTCCACTCGCACTCTATTCTCTTCAGGTGTTCGTACTTCTCCGTTGTCCCTAAGATTCCTGAAAACTTTATCGGCCGCCCTAAAGCTTGTGCCATTGTCTGAGATAATCAATCCCCGGGCACGAGAATCTGGCTGTAAACTCCTGAACAACTTCACGAAAGTCTCTGTTGACATATTTTTCTGCCCAAATCCAAATGCACAAACTCGAGTAGTGGCACAAGTAAACAGGCCCGACATATACTTTCTGAGGGCCCACCCTATCGTCTCCTGGTTCTTCAATGTGATAGCCCCCGTATAGTCTATTCCCACAGTCTCAAAGGGCCTGTCACTATGTACCCCCGCTCCTGAGGCAGCAGTGGTGGACCTGGGTATGGTAGGGTCCTCCCCTCGTAAACCCCCGGCAGACCGTGCAACTCTTTAGCCACCCTTTTGACAGCAGCTCAACCCTTCAGTACCCCGTAATTCTGATGTAGCAGGTGAGGGTATCTCCAAACCCCCCATGTAAGGTCCTCTGATGGGCATCTTGTATCAATAGCTCCCGACACCCATCCCTCCTTTTTCCCCGCAGCATGGGATGTTTGGCCCCATAGCTGAGCTCAGAGTTTTGTATTCGTCCCCTGCATCTTATTAGCCCCGCATGATCTAGGAAACAATCCCAAAGAGTGAAAAAATTTATGTTCCTGAGTCTCGTT
>NC_069431.1:101200-127116 GCF_026875155.1 Cherax quadricarinatus
ACCAGACATCTTCAGTTTTTACCAGACTATCTTCACTGTTCTTATCAGACTATCTTCACTGTTCTCACCAGACTATCTTCACTGTTCTCACCAGACTATCTTCACTGTTCTTACCAGACTATCTTCACTGTTCTTATCAGACTATCTTCACTGTTTTTACCAGACTGTTGACACGTAGTTCTTCCTTCTGTCACAGCGTCCACCATTCATTACACTGACGATGGTTGGCCAGGATATCACGGAGGCCAAGGGATTCTGCATGGAGATGCTCCAGGAGATGGCTAAGAGGTTCAACTTCACGTAAGTTCTGTCCAGAGGTTCACCAGGCGTCAGAACCTCAAAGGTACTGCCTCTCATCGTTCTTACACGTTCTCTTTAATGCAAGAATACCAGCGCCATATTGGTTAGGTTAGGTTTGGATTGTTAAGTTTGTTTTGGGTAAGGTAGGTTAGGTTAAGTGAGGTTAGGTTAAGTTAGGTTTGTTTTGGGCAAGTTAGGTTAGGTTAAGTTAGGTTAGGTTAGGTTAGGTAAGGTTACGTTAATCTTATTGATAACGTAGCCGAGAAACGTTAATAAAGACGCCCACTGATGCAGTGGTTACCTTTATCAGTGACAACGTTTCGCCCACACAGTGGGCTTTAAAAATATAAGAATTTTTAGAAAGTAAGAATTAAAACATTTCGATTTCAAAACAATAAAAAAGAATTTAAGAACTTCAGGATAAGAATAAAAATAATGATTAAAAATAAGGATTAGAAAATAAAGTTTAATAACTGATGATAATAAAACTGAAAATATAAAAAAATGATAAGCCTTTGTGATATTATTATTATTATTATTATTATTATTATTATTATTATTATTATTATTATTATTATTATTATTATTATTATTAAAGCCAGTATATTCCAATACTTAAGGTATTACAACAGAAGTACTCATAATGGTAACTTTCTGCCTCCTACATGTACTTCAGGTACCTAACTGATTCCTTCAGGTACTCTCCTTCCCTCTACAGGACTCCTCATTCCTCCTTCAGGTACAAGATGGTAGTGTCTTACGACGGAAAATGGGGAGTAGCAATGCCAAACGGAACATACGATGGCTTGGTGGGCATGATACGGCGCAAGGTGAGACATGGTACGGCGCAAGGTGAGGCATGGTACGGCGCGAGGTGAGGCATGGTACAATGCAAGGTGAGGACTGGTACAATGCAAGGTGAGGCATTACAATGAAAGGTGAGGCATGGTACAACGCAAGGTGAGGCATGGTACAATGCAAGGTGAGGCATGGTACAGTGCAAGGTGAGGCATGGTACAATGCAAGGTGAGGACTGGTACAATGCAAGGTGAGGCATTACAATGAAAGGTGAGGCATGGTACAATGCAAGGTGAGGCATGGTACAATGCAAGGTGAGGCATGGCACAACGCAAGGTGAGGCATAGTACAATGCAAGGTGAGGCATGGTACAACGCAAGGTGAGGCATGGTACAACGCAAGGTGAGGCATAGTACAACGCAAGGTGAGGCATGGTACAACGCAAGCTGAGGCATAGTACAATGCAAGGTGAGGCATGGTACAATGCAAGGTGAGGCATGGTACAACGCAAGGTGAGGCATGGTACAATGCAAGGTGAGGCATGGTACAACGCAAGGTGAGGTATGGTACAACGCAAGGCGAGATATGGTACAATGCAAGGTGAGGCATGATACAATGACAGGTAGGTATGGTACAATGACAGGTGAGGTATGGTACAATGACAGGCGAGGTATTGTACAATGACAGGAGACAGACTTAGCATTAGACCTGTGTAACACTGTGTAACACTGTGTAACACTGAAGCTCCCGCTTCACACACGGAGGGCCCGGGTTCGATTCCCGGCGGGTGGAAACATTCGACACGTTTCCTTACACCTGTTGTCCTGTTCACCTAGCAGCAAATAGGTACCTGGGTGTTAGTCGACTGTGTGGGTCGCATCCTGGGGGACAAGATTAAGGACCCCAATGGAAATAAGTTAGACAGTCCTCGATGACGCACTGACTTTCTTGGGTTATCCTGGGTGGCTAACCCTCCGGGGTTAAAAATCCGAACGAAATCTTATCTTATCTTATCTGAAGTATAGATTAATGCAGCTTCTAGGCATTTACGTCTGCAGGTGTCTGGTTTCAGAATAACTAAGAGGGCGTATCACCGCCTGTCACGCGGGAGACCGGGGTTCGAGTCCCCGCAGGGAGGACAATGTATAGGGTGACACTGTGGCCTGGCTGGCAAAGCTCTCGCTTTACATGCGGACCGCCCGGGTTCGATTCCCGGCGGGGTAGAAACATTTCGACCGTTTCCTTGCACCTGTTGTCTTGTTCACCGAGCAGCAAATAGGTACCTGGATGTTAGCCGACTGGTGGGAGTCGCATCCTGGGGGACAAGATTGAGTACTACAATGGAAATAAAACAGACAGTTCTCGATGACTCACTAACTTTCTTGGGTTATCATGGGTGGCTAACCCTCCGGGGTTAAAAATCCTAACGAAATCATCTTATCGGTCATTTCGTTCCATTAAGTGACCGAAGGCGTTCCAGTGTTATATACTTGAATTATTCAGGCCGTCGCATTTTCACACCTAGATGCGTTCATTCAGACGTGTCTCTAGGTTTGTGGCTGTTTTTCCCCAATATATACCTCACCTCAGTCTCCTGTCGGGATGATGCAAAGCCCCGTGTTTACTAGTTTAAGATTCATCTTGATCCTGGTCACATATCTGATGGATACTTTGTCTAAGGAGACTCTGGTGTTGACTTCTAATTCTAACATTACTTCTAGTAATAGCTTTACTCCGCCAAACCACCACCATTACTACTACTACTATTATTACTACTGTTGCTATTCTTATTACGTTCCGTTTCCTGCATCTTCATTCCCTTTATGTACTTTCTGTGTCCTCTGTGCTGCTTATACAGGCTTGACAAAGCTCCTGAAGAGAGTAATATTGAGGTAATAAACGTCTCATTAATTTTGGGCCTTGGCCCATTTTTTCTAATAAGCTTTCTCTAGTCTATTCTTTACATGAACTTTTAAACAAAACGTTTCCACAATTAAGATACTCAAGTGTTGCACATGTGTCTCATGCCAGAGACCCTAAGAAACGTAGGGTCTTTGGCCTCAGTTTGTCAATATTTTGGGCCTGGTCTCACGTTGCTGCTGTGTTTTTAGATGGTGGACTTCGCCGTCAATGGCTTTCACCATCACCCAGGCCAGGGAGACTGTGATAGACTTCACTCACGAGTTCTACGAGGAGCCTTCCACCATCTCTGCCTTCTTCCAAGGAACACGACAACTTCCTCGCCTTCCTGGAGCCCTTCTCCTGGCAGGGAAATTTGGACTGACTGACGGAGTCTTCAAACAACCTTTCATTGAGTCAGACGAGTGGATTTGGTTTTCATTTAAAATGTATAGATATCTTGGAAGGTGCTTTCTCTCTTGCATCATCTCTTCTGCTTCATCTTTTCATTCTTCTTCTTGTTTCTGAAGACTATTTCCTTCCCCTCCGTTGTTTATGATGTTTATTTTGTGTTTTCTCTTCTTTATGGCCCTGTCTTCTTTTCCTCTGGTCGCAGCCTATGCCTCTATATGGTTCATAAACTGCTTCCGTTTTACTGCCTCCTTCTCCCCGGCTGTTGGAAGAATTATAACTTTGTTGGGAGTGGTGTTGGTGCGTGGAGAATTAATGATCTGAAGAGCTCTTTTCTTGCAGTCTTTGATGAAAAAAGAAGGAAAATGTAACTCAGTGAATGTTTGGTGAATGTATGTACATTCCTCGTCAAGAAACTCAGGACTACAAATTCGGTATGCTCTTAGGAAAAACCCGACGATGTTTGCCTTTTTGGTCTTGGTATCTTGACTGGAATAGAAGTGTGTGAGATCATTTTTTTTGGGTTGGGTTTCCGATAAACTTGAAATCTTAGGTTGTTGTCTACTTTGTGAATGAGGACGTCGAGGAAAGGTAGCTTGTCATTGGACTCTTCAGATCATTAATTCTCCACGCACCAAACACCACTCCCAACAAAGTTATAATTCTTCCCAACAGCCAGGTTGCACTGAACGTCTCAAAAGTACTTTCCAAGCTAACACCAGAGTCGCCATCGCTTCTAGCACTTCAGTAAAGGATCTAACCAGGGGCAAAATCCAAGCATCACGAACCAGTCAATGCAGGAGTTTACACTATACCCTGTGGAGGCTGTGACAAGATTTACGTAGGTGAAACAGCAAGAAACCTCGACACCCGCCTCAATGAACACATTTACGCATGTAGGAACGATAACTTGAACAACGCCTGTGTACAACACCGAAATTCCACCAATCATCTCATGAAATTCAGAGACGCCCAATTAGTGAGCAAAGAAACTAATTTCCGTAGACGCAAGTGCCTCGAATCAGCACTGATAGCTGTTTCGAATACAATTAAACAAAACAACGGCAGTTTCACCATCTCCGAAGTCTTAGCAAGAATCCTCCTGAAAACAGTAAACCCTGCCATCACATAGTCTCTCCTGTTATACTACACAAGCACAACAAGGAGTGAACACTGAAACAAGCTGCCTCTTTCCGTCTATATTGTCCAACCTATTTTTATGTTACCCAAGTAATGGCTTTTATATCCTTTTTCTCATGTACGAATTAATTGCTCTACCATATTGTATTACTTTTGTCACTACTACTACTACTACTACCACCACTAGTGAACATCGAAATGGTACCTCACTAGTATTGCACCTCACTCTGAGCCTATATATACCCTCTGTGTCCATGTATTGTTTGTAATGGCTTTGATAAAGCTCCTGGAGAGCGAAACGTTGCCACAATAAAATGTCACATTAGTTGCACTTGTGTCCTTTTACTTTACATAGTGTAGAGTTAATGAGAGTGTCGTGGTGGTCACCACTGAGCTGTCATTACCTACCTACGCCGTGCGTCACTCGACTCACCTTCCCTGCCTATCCCCTGCCTACTGACTCCCTTACTCCCATAAACCCCAATTATCATTTCGTTCCATTACCCCCTTACATGACACAGACGGCCGCATGGGGCAGACAGAGCCGGTGCGGCTGCTGTATGGAGTATGGTGGATCTTCTCGGTCGTCGTCATCTACGCCTACACCAGCACGCTGATCGCCTTCCTTACAGTACCTCGTAAGACCAACCTTATCATTTCTCTGGAAGAACTGGCTAACCAGGACAAGGTACTCTGGACTTACAGGATCAGTACACCACACGACGCCCTCTTCTCGGTGCGTTTTACTGACTGTACTTGCTAATAGATTATGTTCCGGCAAAGCTAAAAAGCCTGACTGATTACCTCAGACTACCTTTCCGCTTTGCCTGCCGTCTCCTTGCATTCAACTGATGAAGTCCGCAGCACAGGCCAATAATTTCGTCAATAAAGATACCAAGTGTTGCACACGCGTCTTACCCATCAACTAACAATACGAAATCAATGCTTCTAGTGTACAATCAGGACAATCAGTATCCTGGTACCTATTTACAGCTAGGTGAACAGGGGCAGCAGTTGTAAGAAAGCTTCCTAAACGTCTCGATTGGCACAAATTAATCACTTGGCTACAAATCACCCGATTCTGAAAGCGTTTCTCTCAGAATTAAAAAAAAAAAAATTACTCGCATAGTATATATTTTTTTTTAAATTTTTGACTGCTTGGTAAAACGAAGTTTTCAACTGCCTCGTTGTAGATTTCTCAATTAAACTACCAAAACTTCACATGATTTTCCTTGCGTTGGTTTTTGTAAAGTCTGCCTAAGCAGAGGCTGAGCCGCGATAGCAAACCTGGGGATTAAAAAATGAAGATTTTTATCCGGATTATCAACACAAAGGATTAACATTTACGATTGGATTATTAATCCTCTTTCCCCAGGATGTTTTGGATATGTTGCAAATTCACTTCTTTATACGTAATAATGTTGGAAACTACGATAAACGATTGCTTCCTTGCACTAGCTGTCTGATCAGCTCAGGTTATGTGCACGAGCTGAGTCCATGACTCAGGAAATCGCGATGACACGAATGTAAACAAACCAGGGAACGGGTGGGGGTTGAACCTATGGCGACTGAGTTCTGGAACTCACAGACCATTGCGTTAACCACTGAGTTACGTACTGTTTCTTGTACTCCTGACATCACTGTTAACAAGGTCCCCAGGACCCACACAATTTTCCCATAAATGTATCAAGTGGCTGTATAAGTGTCATTTCCACAACTTGATAACCATATACCTGGTTCTAACCACTTTCACTTACAATTGGATCCAATCGGATTAGAACCATAAACCACGTAGCTGCTCTTTGAGCTGAATAACCTCACACGGGTTTAGCACCTTATAAATTTAACCAACGCGACAATGTAGTGTTCTTTTTTAAAGTGAAGTTAAATAACTTTCATTATTATTATTATTATTATTATTATTATATTATTATTATTATTATTATTATATTATTATTATTATTATTATTATTATTATTATTATTATTATTATAAAGCTAAGGGCTAAACCTGTTCGTTGACTTACAGAGTGCCGAGCCTCCAAGTACTTACTACAAGATTGGTCGTTTGTTGAAGAACGACCTGACCTTTTGGTGCAGACTGACCGCCAGGGACTCGAAGCCGTGCTGACAAAACACATTGCCTTTATTAAGGTATGCACCTTATACCTGCTTGTCCTTATACCTCATATCTGTTGGTCCTTATATCCACTCGTCCTGCCCTTCCATAGCCTTGATATGTGGAACGTTTACCTTGATAAGACACATGTGCAGCAGTTAGGTATCTTTGTTCCTATTTTTTTGAACATGAGTCTTACTTATCAACTTGTCGGTATTGTACATCATTATCATCTTCGCAACTTTTATATTGTCATCCTCGTGGTTTACTCCTCAGGTTCGACTCTCCCACACATTATTACCACTATCACTACTTCTGTTTCTACCTCTCTTTGTCCCGTCCCTGTCTCCTTCACTTATACACACTGGCTTCCTTACTCTTTTGTGTCTGTGTGACTTTGTAAATGGTCCGAGTGGGACCGATACGTCGTCGTAAACTCCTCTGTCCTATGTGCGGGTTATTTGTGTCTCTCTGCTTCCCACTGTCCCTTACTGATTCTCCTCATCTACTGTCCTTGCTCTTTCTGTATCCTCTCTCCACGTATCTGATTCCTTTCCCTGCTCTTATTCTATCTTCTAGACAAACTGTGATGAATGAACACCTTAGTAAACAAAAGATCTGACTAACAATATATTTGCGTATCCCTGCAACGTACACTAATAAATTCCAAAAAAGCAAAGTTACCGCCTCAAAAAACTTTTCCCTCACAAGGAAAAATCTTGGCTTGACTTCGCTATGGAGGAGGATTACCAGCCACCAAGCAGTGTCGTCTGCACAAGTCATCATTACTTCTTCACGCGGCATCGGCTGGATACTTCAGCAAAACTCAACATACTCTACCTCTTCAATGCCGAGTGAGTAGCCGGTCAGTGAAGAGTGTATGGCAAGCATGTAAGCGGAAGATCCGACTGCAGTGAACTCTTTGTCGATGATACAAGGAAGTTCACTCGCAGACAGAAACGGTGTTAAAAAGAGATGTTACCAGTGTCTGTCTACACTGCAATTCTCTCTCCGTGCGGGTGTGTGTGTGTGTGTATGATTAATATTATATATATTCTATATATATATATCTATTATATTATATGTCCCTGCCGAATATGTAAAACTGGTCAATTAAGCCAAAAACTCATTTAAAAATTAATCCTATTCTGAAATTTTCTCTTATACGTTTAAAGATATATTTTTTCATTAATGTTAATGGTAAAAATTTTTAATTTTCACCAAGAGGATCTTAGGGAAAACTTACCTAAAAACTTATTATAACTTACAGCAATGTATATTTAGCTAACCAACTAAATTATTTAATACGTTTACTATAAATTTGGTACTAAACAAGCACAATCAAGTATATTTTTGTCGTTAGATTCAGAATGATTTCTCGCGCGAAATTATTGCATAATAAATTTTAGATCTGTCCTACATGGCAAGTTGGCGTGCCTATTTAAGCCAGTGACGTTCTGCTATTGGCACGATATATATATATATATATATATATTATATTATATATATATATATATATATATATATATATATATATATATATATATATATTATAATAATGTAGGACAGCACTATATAATGATCTGTGCTTAAAAAGAGTTACTGCCGAGTAACAGGAATTAGGTCACTTGTCTATTCCTTTCCTGCCAGTATTTGACTCGCGTCCTGCCAGTTGCTAAGTCAGTGGGTTACTTGTGCTCTACCTGGCTGGGTTATCCTTGCTTAATAACCCTAAGTATATCCTCTTCGTCTTTGTTTACCATCTCAACACGTTAAATTTTTCATTGGTTTTATTGCTTTATTATGCACCCCAGACCCATGCTGGCGGCGCTAGTCAAAAGATAACAGAGGCACATTATGGGTCCAGGAACTGGGCCCCGGTATTTCGAAAGCTTAATAAGTTATAATGTTAATGAACTATTTCATCAGGATTCTCAAAATGGCACAGTCCGGACTGTTCAACAAGTGGAGGCAGCAATACTGGCCCAGAGCCAACAAGTGTACAGCAGGGAGGGTGTCTGGTCCATGGGCTCCCAAGCCTCTCCAGCTGAAGAACTTCGTTGGTCACTTCTTTATCCTGGGTGTGGGTGCCTGCCTGGCTCTCCTGATCCACCTCGCTGACACTGTAGTCTGGGGAAGGTTCTGGATCATCTCTCACCACCACCCTGACCACCACCCTGACCACCACCCTGACCACCACTCTGACCACCACCCTGACCACCACCCTGACCACCACTCAGACCACCACTCTGACCACCACTCTGACCACCGCGCTGACCAGGGTATTACCGCAGTCGTTTTACTCACTACTAAAATTTATTGTATGATATGGCTCCTGTCTAATGGAATATTATTGTGAAAATTTGTCTGGGCTGCCTCCAAGTGAGTCGCCTACCCTGGCAAACTCTGTTGACACCGAGCTCTGAGATGGGTACCTCAGCCTCACAAGTGGCTTATAGGACAGATTTTTTCACAAATGATTGGTATTGCAAGAAACCTCGCCTGCATGCACGTATAAAGGACTAACTTACTTGGTGTTGCAGCATATATCCTGATCTTCAACTTCCTAAGCCTAGCTTTAGCCCCCTTGGACTTCCCCTTGGGAACCACGTGCAACCGGGAGCATTAATTCTGGGCATACTCTCTCTGTAGCACGCCGAGCCCTCAGTTAACTCAATCCACAATCTCCTAAGTCACTGGCCAGATCCTACTGGAAAAGGTGAATATCTCGTCTTACTGTATGGGCTGATGGAGGAGATCATCTACGGTACATCGAGGTGTCTCTACCCAGATTTCCCCAGGTCTCAGATGTGAAGACACGTGGGGGCGCCGCCTGATGTTCACGGCACGTCTTGTCCAGTCGAAGTCTATCGTAAGAAGGACGCTATTCTGTCTTTGTGACCTGCGCCCCGCCATTCAAGCTAGGGCTGCCAGTTCTCCCTAGCTAACTTATCCTAATGTTTGCCTACATTATCGGCCTATTACTACCTATGTTAAGGTCTTAGGTCTACTCTATCATTATCTACAGATGCCTTAGTAAACCTAATATTAGTGTATTACCAGTAACCTACCTACTCCTTCCCCGAAGAGTAAATCTATAAATTAAATAAGCTTACCAACCGCCAACCAGAGAATGCCTTGCTTGTTTGGGAGGGTTTAAGGGTCGCTCGGAGCTCAGACGACCAGACGCTCATGCTGGATCTGAGCTGTGGAACTATTTGGACCAAATAAATTTCCACATCCTCCCGCCGGCGAAGGTAGGCGCTAAGTCTAGATCAAGTCTGCCTCCCGCAGGCCCCCCCAGTGGGCCCTGGACTCGAGCGCCGTTCGGACGGGTTCGTCCGGCCGCTCAGCTCGCTCAACCTCTGGTCTGATTTCTCATGTCCCGGTCCCACCGTGTGGACCTCGAGAGGCAAAAGCCTGTTGATGGGTCTTATAGTCTCGACACCGTTCATTCTCACTTTCACCATTCTCAACCGCCCAGCCTTGTCTGGGTGGGTTGACACTACCAGGCCAAGAGGCCAGTATGCCCTCGGCGCCTCGGATTCTACCAGCACCAGGTCCCCTTCACTTAGCATCATCTTATTCGCCTCGGGGTCGGCACCATAGAAATGTTCCCGCAAGGTTGTCAAGTAATCCCTGCGCCACACCTGGTTCCATTTGTCCAGGATGTTCACCAGTCTGTTGTGACTCCTGTGCAGTTCTTCATTGATGGGGGGACCATCTGGCCCATAATAATCCAGCTCCTTGGAAGACTGACTCAAAATTGCGGGGAAGGGCTCAATCCTTCTTCCAAACAGCATGTGATTGGGGGTGAGAGCTTCTTGCTCGTCAATCCCATTTTGTACGTAGGTCAGAGGCCTGTTATAACTCTTGCCTCTATCTCAACTAACACTGTCCTCAGTTCATCACAGCTCACCCTCCTGGCCGTGCAAGACCTTCCGAATGCACCTTTTGACTGTGCCCACCATGCGTTCATAGAATCCCCCTTGCCAGGGTGCCCTGGGAGCTATGAACCTCCACTCGCACTCTATTCTCTTCAGGTGTTCTCGTACTTCTCCGTTGTCCCTAAGATTCCTGAAAACTTTATCGGCCGCCCTAAAGCTTGTGCCATTGTCCGAGATAATCAATCGCGGGCACGAGAATTTGGCAGTAAACCTCCTGAACAACTTCACGAAAGTCTCTGTCGTCATATCTTCTGCCAACTCCAAATGCACCGCTCGAGTAGTGGCACAGGTAAACAGGCAGACATATACTTTCTGAGGGCCCTCCTTAACGTCTCCTGGGTTCTTCAATGTGATAGCCCCCGTATAGTCTATTCCTACAGTCTCAAAGGGCCTGTCACTATGTACCCGCTCCTGAGGCAGCGGTGGTGGACCTGGGTAGGGTAGGGTCCTCCCATCGTACCGCCGGCAGACCGTGCAACTCTTTAGCACCCTTTTGACGGCAGCTCGACCCTTCAGTACCCAGTAATTCTGATGTAGGCAGGTGAGGGTATCTCCAAACCCCCCATGTAAGGTCCTCTGATGGGCATCTTGTATCAATAGCTCTGTCGCCCATCCCTCCTTTCCCAGCAGCACGGGATGTTTTGGCCCCATAGCTGAGCTCAGAGTTTTGTATTCTTCCCCTGCATCTTATTAGCCCCGCATGATCTAGGAACAATCCCAATGAGTGAACCAATTTGCTGTTCCCTGAGTCGTCATCGTTGGACACGCGTCCTGACGCCATAACCTGCTGCCGGGTCGCAAGTACTTCCAGCACTCCTGGAAACCTCCCCCTTTGGTACTGCCTTATCCAATATTCTCTGGGACCCACTAGAGACAACTGTCGACCCTGGCTTACCTTGTCATGCAGCTTCCTCACGAATCGAAATACCATTTCCGTGACTCCTATAAGTTTTCTCCACGAGGAGTAGCGCCTGGGGTCAAATAATTCATGTCGTGTTCCCCCGCGAAATGTACTATGCTGCTGATTGTCTCCACGAATTTCTGTTCCGGCCAGCAATCCCTTGCCGGTAACCAGTCTGGGCCTTTGAACCAAAGCTCGCTTTTACTCAACTTTCTGTGTGTCACCCCTCGGCTTATCAGGTCGGCTGGGTTTTGATCTGTAGGCACATACAGAATTGTTGACGTTGACTGTAGTTCCCGTATCTCCTTTACCCGATTCCTGACATAGGGGAGCTTAGACCTGTCATTCTGGACCCACTGTAAGGCCACCTCCGAGTCTGTCCATACATAGGTGTGTGTCACCCTCAGATTACTTAACACCTCCTCTACGTACTTACCCAGTCTTGCTCCCAGCAACATCGCCCGTGAGCTCTAGCTTTGGGATCGAGCAATCCTTCAGGGGTGTCACCCGCGCACGACTGGTGACCAGATTGACTTGGTCCCCGGCCACCAAATACGCTACTGCCCATAGGCCCTGGAGGAGGCATCACAGAAGACGTGCAAGTCATAATCCCGCCCGGTGCACCCGATGGACCTGGGGAATGTGAACTCGTGCAATTCCGCTAGGTCTTTGTTAACCAGATCCCACTCCTGGCAGACTGTTTCTGGCAGTGGGTCGTCCCAACCTAGGTTCAGCTCCCAGGTCTGTTGTACTACCATCCTCCCTCGAATGGTGATGGGTGTCAACAAACCCAAAGGATTGAAGGCAGTCTGCACTTTGCTCAGCAAAGACCTCCTGGTCAGCTTCCCTTCCCCGTCAGGCTTCCTCTTTAGCCTAAGTCTGTCTTCCTTGACTTCCCACTCCAGTCCCAACACCGATGTTACCTCAGGCACTGAGTAGCCAGTATAGTCATGTTCCACCATGCCCCGCAACGTTGGATTGTTTGTCACCCATTCTCTCAATGGCATGTTAGCTGAGAGCATCTCCTGATTAGACTCTCGGTAAATATCCATCAACAGCCTTTCATCTGAGGTGGTACCCTGCATGTTGTCTACATAAAATAGGGTCTTCAGTAATTCTTTAAGCGGGCTGTTACAGTTCACAAGGTGGTAGTCTATGGTAGCCTGTAATAGGAATGGTGAACTAGTGGCACCAAACAACACTGCCCTGAATCTATAGGTATCATACCCTTGCTTGGGCAATCTCCCTGTTAGCCAGCCACAAGAACCTTGTGTAGTCCCTATCCTGTGGCTGCAACCCAATACGTAGGAAGGCTTTGCTAATGTCTGCCGCATAGGCGTACTGTTCCGTCCTGAATCTCAACAACACATCTGCTAATTTCTGCGTCAGGGAGGGCCCTGTGAGCAGACAGTCGTTCAACGATGGCTCTCGGGGACTCGCCTGCGAGCTGCAGTTGAAGACTACTCTGATGGGAGTGGTTACCGACTCCTTGGTGACTGCCATGTGTGGAAGATAATGGGTGTTTTCCCCAGGGCTGGCATTGGGCACTTTCTCGATGAACCCAAGGGCCAGCTGTTCCTTAATAATATCATCATATTTCCCCACCAGACCCTTCCTGGTCAGGCTGTTCACCAATGAATTCAACTGACCACGTGCCCTCTTGAAATTAGTGGGCAGCGTTGGGTGGCCCCGGTTTCCATGGGAGTCGCACCCAATACTGCCCGTCCCTGAACTGCACATGGTTCAAGTAATCTCGATACGTCTCTTCGTGTTCGGGGGGCGGCTGGTCACCTTTAATCCCTACTACATCCAGGTCCCATAGTTTATGGACCGGCTCACTGTCGGATATGCCAACTTGCGCCTCTGACAGGCCTTCGTGCACACCAATCCGCATCACCAGTACAGCCTCAGTCGCTGTAATACCAGAGCCCTCCTTTCCCGGGGTCGCAGGGAAGTGAGCTGGTATTCTGCCTCCTACGATGTACCCCGCTGGAGTCCTGTTACAGGCCCACACCTTCCTTGATAACCCTTCTCGTAGACACGAACTCGTCTAGGTAATCCCCTCCTACCAATATGCCTACATTACTAACATTGTCTGTAGCAATGTCTGGTTCTGCTAGCTTCACACCCAACTCCCTCAAACGTTTGACTGCTTCAGCCAGTCCCCTAGTGGTAATGATATTGGGCAGCCTCTTCACCATCAAGGCTGAAATTTCCCGTCGATGCCCGGCTAACCTGACCGTCACATTGACTACTGGATAAGACCTGCGTGGGACTTCCCCACCAAACCCTTCCACCTTCATGTCAACTTTACCAACTGTCTCCAGCTTCAACCTAGTGGCTAGACTCTCCGCTATGAAGGATCTCTGTGCCCCACTGTCGAAGAACAAACGGGTTGTTTCAGACTTCTTCCCGTTCGCGACCACCGCCATTATGGTGGGCAAGGCCACCGAACCTTGAAACTGCTCACCAGAACAAATTCTCGGTGCCGTACTCACCACACTCATCGTTACTTCTGACTTGTTCTTGCTCTCCGCCCTTTCTTGCGGTTTGCTCTCCTTAACTTGTGCTAATCCGGCATCATTAGGACACCAGTGCACTGTGGTGCTTTCCCTTCCGGCAGCCCCGACACTCCCTGAGCATGGTGTTACAGTCCCTGGCAAAATGTTCTCCACAACACTTGAAACAAAGTCTCAACTCTCTTAGCCGTTGAACCCTTTGGTTATAGGTGGTGAAGCTTGAACACCCTGAACTAGCGTGTTCTTCATCACAAAACACGCACCGTCTCATACTGGCCGCTTTAGTGGCTTCTCCCTTGGCCCTGTGGGTGGAGGACTCGCCCTGGGCATAATACGTGCCTACTTTAGTGGGAGGTGGTTTAGGTCTATCTCTCGAATGTCTGGGGAAGTCGACCGACTTCTCCTTGGTAGGTAATTTCTCCCCCTGACCTATGCTCAGGTGAGATATGAGATCCCCTAACCCTTCAATAATTTGGCTTATCGTGAACCTATTCGTCCGATATTTTAAGTGTAACTCATGCACTGTCGTGCTAGCCAGTTTCCTCTGAATCACCTGGCTAAGGACCCATTTTGAATCATTCTCACCATGCAGATCTCTGAAACTATTGGTCAAGCTCATAATCTCAATACGGAACTTCTCTAGACTTTGACGGTCATGTCGGCAAGCCTCTAGATCCAACAACCGATAAAGTATAGCTACCTTTATCTCCTCAGTGTTGCCAAACATGTCTTCTAATTGGTCTTTGGCATGTTGGTAATTAGCGTCAGTAATCGGGTAGTGCCGGACCAGATCTAAGGCTTTACCCTTGAGCTGCGACCGCAAATACTGCAACTTGACGGCATCTGACAAATCATTTCTGTCATCTATCTGGGCTCTAAACTGATCCCAGAAACCAATGTACTCTGTTAAGGTTCCGTCAAACGTTGGTAAATTCAGCTGGGGCAACTTGGGCAACATATTGACAGGTGTGTGGTTGTTTGGGGTACCTGCGGTGTTCAACACCATCCTTGGAATACTAGCCTTTAATGTACTTAACTATATCTTTGTACATATTCATCTCCTGATGACAATCTACATCATCCTTAGTGAATTCGTCCATAGCCTGCTGAAGACTTCCCTGGGATTCCTCATCCTCAATAGCCTGTAGCTCATATGCTGAGAATGCTTGTTCATAGGCTTCCCACTTTTCCCCCAAACTCTTCAAGCAGTTCTGCAAATCATCGCAGTCTACATTACTGCGTTGGCAAGTAGCCTTGCACCTGTTACGCGTTCTGTTCAGATGCCCTTTGTATGCTGCTACTGATCGTTTTAATTTTGTTAGCACTGAACCAGACTCTCCTGAACCCCCATCTGCCATTGTCGAAGTTTAATGAGGAGTGTGACACTAATTGTACTTTACCCAGTCCACCCCACAGCACGTCACGGTGTTAGGTGAGAATGAACGAGTCTTAAGGCTTCTCAACAAGCTTAACAATTCCCTTTGTTATATTGACTCTACTATGAATCAAAAATGTACACTGTTAGCTCTCAAATCCCAATCAAAATGTGTATCGATGTGAAAGCTTAATCTAGCACTCAACTGTACAATGCCAGCAAATAATTACAGGACTTAACCTAGTCTCAGGTATAATTCACAAATCCCACATTAACATGAATCAAAGATGATGAAAATCACAATAAAAGTGCAGTGTACAAATTAAATCACTTGGTTAACACAAGCAAATTCAACAATTCAACTTGTGAAACAGTAAATAAATAATGTATGTAAACAGCTTGGCCTAACTGTGCCCAGCTTACTCTGTTTAGCATGGATGGTTGGATAAGGTAAATCCTAACCTAGCTAGTGTGCTATAACTTAAACCTGGCTTTATAACTCCCTGTAAATAATAACTAGGTTAAATCTGTCCTAGCTACTATAACCTTTTGTAAATATTGCACAAGCCTAGCCTAACTGTGGCTACCTTGCAAATCCACTGTAAGTAATTAACACACAAGTCTCCTACTCTGGATTACTTGTAATCACTGTAAATAATTAAATTCACAAGCTTCTCTAGCCTACCTGGCCTGCCTGTAAATTACTGCAAATAACAACTTCTGTGTATAGTCAGCTTGGCCTAGCCTCTGAGTAACTTTGACCTAGGTGTGCTAACTTAAACCTAACTTTTTTAAAACTGGTTCCTAACTGTGGCCTAGCTATGATAGCTTAACCTGTGGCCTAGCTATGATAGCTTAACCTAACTTTGTTAAACTGGTTCTTAACTGTTAGCCTAGCTATGATAGCTTAACCTAACTGTGGCCTAGCTATGATAGCTTAACCTAACTCTGTAAAACTGGTTCCTAACTGTGGCCTAGCTATGATAGCTTAACCTAGCTATTCCACATCCGGTTTTCGAAGGACCACTTTTGTGAAAATTTGTCTGGGCTGCCTCCAAGTGAGTCGCCTACCTGGCAAACTCTGTTGACACCGAGCTCTGAGATGGGTACCTCAGCCTCACAAGTGGCTTATAGGACAGATTTTTTCACAAATGATTGGTATTGCAAGAAACCTCGCCTGCATGCACGTATAAAGGACTAACTTACTTGGTGTTGCAGCATATATCCTGATCTTCAACTTCCTAAGCCTAGCTTTAGCCCCCTTGGACTTCCCCTTGGGAACCACGTGCAACCGGGAGCATTAATTCTGGGCATACTCTCTCTGTAGCACGCCGAGCCCTCAGTTAACTCAATCCACAATCTCCTAAGTCACTGGCCAGATCCTACTGGAAAAGGTGAATATCTCGTCTTACTGTATGGGCTGATGGAGGAGATCATCTACGGTACATCGAGGTGTCTCTACCAGATTTCCCCAGGTCTCAGATGTGAAGACACGTGGGGGCGCCGCCTGATGTTCACGGCACATCTTGTCCAGTCGAAGTCTATCGTAAGAAGGACGCTATTCTGTCTTTGTGACCTGCGCCCCGCCATTCAAGCTAGGGCTGCCAGTTCTCCCTAGCTAACTTATCCTAATGTTTGCCTACATTATCGGCCTATTACTACCTATGTTAAGGTCTTAGGTCTACTCTATCATTATCTACAGATGCCTTAGTAAACCTAATATTAGTGTATTACCAGTAAACCTACCTACTCCTTCCCCGAAGAGTAAATCTATAAATTAAATAAGCTTACCAACCGCCAACCAGAGAATGCCTTGCTTGTTTGGGAGGGTTTAAGGGTCGCTCGGCTCAGACGACCAGACGCTCATGCTGGATCTGAGCTGTGGAACTATTTGGACCAAATAAATTTCCACAATTATTGTTATATTTATGGGGAAGCACTAAATGCTTGGGAGGCACAAAGAATCGATCTAAGGAAGGGGATTAAAACCCCTCACTAGCATGAAAAAACCTTGAGGGGCCTGTTTTTCCTCTGATTTTAACCTCAATTACACATTACATTTAGTATTTTTTTAATATAACTTGCAGAAAGTTCATCTGGCTATATAATTTCAAGCTAACATTTCATTATTTGTAACGACTTAATTCACACAAAATCATTATAAAACTTTTACGAGTATTTTTAGTCTGAGAGTCAACTATAATTTGTGGTGACCACGACTGTGCAGTTTAAGTTCATAACAAATCTTATTATAAAGATAAAGAGTCAATATAAGTGAAGGTTATGTTGATAATGGTATAAAATACCGAGAAGTTGATGATTAAGACACCTGTACAACAGTTCGGTATCTTTTTTGATGAAAATTGTCGCCTACACAGTAGGCTTCATCAGTCAAATACAGAGGTAGCAGGTGTAGTAGTGAAATAAAGGTGATGTAATCAGTCCAACAACCTTGGAGAAAAAGTATCTGAGGTGGTCAGTCCCTCAGCCTGGAGAAGAGTTCAGCTCCATGGAGCTGAACTCTTCTGACATAATCAGACTGAGGGACTGACCACCACAAATACTTATTCTCCACTACACCTGCTGAATCTGTATCAGGACTGAAGAAGTCACTCGTGGCTATACGTTCCTCTAATAAATGTCCTGAACTGTACTTAAATGTCTTTTTCAACAACATTTTGACATAGTCTCTGTTTGCATTAACATAAAAAAACTGATTTACTTTCCCGTTTTCTTTCATCTCAGAAAAGAAGGAACGTAAACATTGAGATGAAGGAGGAAGAACGACTGGACGCCATCACATGAAAGGATCATCCTGGATTCCCACTCTATTTCTGCACCATTGCAAGCTCCTGATGATGTGTTGATTACAAAATGAAAGGGCATAGAGTTACATTTCAACTTCTCCCCCTCAGGGGTTATTTTGCATCATGTGTGGCTCGTGCCCCCAGGTCATTACCCCATAGGTACCCCCGTGGACACCTACCACCTCCCCCTGGGTCCCCGGGGGTGACACCGCTCAGAACATCTGTCAATGCTTACAAAATAATTTCATTTACATTGTTTTCCTGGAGTCGTGTTTGGCACTTCAAGCACTGAATAAAACTACTAACCTGGAGTTTACCTGGAGAGAGTTCCGGGGGTCAACGCCCCCGCGGCCCGGTCTGTGACCAGGCCTCCTGGTGGATCAGAGCCTGATCAACCAGGCTGTTGCTGCTGGCTGCACGCAAACCAACGTACGAGCCACAGCCCGGCTAGTCAGGTACCGACTTTAGGTGCTTGTCCAGTGCCAGCTTGAAGACTGCCAGGGGTCTGTTGGTAATCCCCCTTATGTATGCTGGGAGGCAATTAAACAGTCTCGGGCTCCTGACACTTATTGTATGGGCTCTTAACGTGCTAGTGACACCCCTGCTTTTCATTGGGGGGATATTGCATCGTCTGCTAAGTCTTTTGCTTTCGTAGTGAGTGATTTTCGTGTGCAAGTTCGGTACTAGTCCCTCTAGGATTTTCCAAGTGTATATAATCATGTATCTTTCCCGCCTGCATTCCAGGGAATACAGTTTTAGGAACCTCAAGCGCTCCCAGTAATTGAGGTGTTTTATCTCCGTTATGCGCGCCGTGAAGGTTCTCTGTACATTTTCTAGGTCAGCAATTTCACCTGCTTTGAAAGGTGCTGTTAGTGTGCAGCAATATTCCAGCCTAGATAGAACAATGTGACCTGAAGAGTGTCATCACGGGCTTGGCCTCCCTAGTTTTGAAGGTTCTCATTATCCATACTGTCATTTTTCTAGCAGATGCGATTGATACAATGTTATGGTCCTTGAAGGTGAGATCCTCCGACATGATCACTCCCAGGTCTTTGACGTTGGTGTTTCGCTCTATTTTGTGGCCAGAATTTGTTTTGTACTCTGATGAAGATTTAATTTCCTCGTGTTTACCATATCTGAGTAATTGAAATTTCTCATCGTTGAACTTCATATTGTTTTCTGCAGCCCACTGAAAGATTCGGTTGATGTCCGCCTGGAGCATTGCAGTGTCTGCAATGGAAGACACTGTCATGCAGATTCGGGTGTCATCTGCAAAGGAAGACACGGTGCTGTGGCTGACATCCTTGTCTATGTCGGATATGAGGATGAGGAACAAGATGGGAGCGAGTACTGTGCCTTGTGGAACAGAGCTTTTCACCGTGCCTGCCTCGGACTTTACTCTGTTGACGACTACTCTCTGTGTTCTGTTAGTGAGGAAATTATAGATCCATCGACCGACTTTTCCTGTTATTCCTTTAGCACGCATTTTGTGCGCTATTACGCCATGGTCACACTTGTCGAAGGCTTTTGCAAAGTCTGTATATATTACATCTGCATTTTTTTGTATCTTCTAGTGCATTTAGGACCTTGTCGTAGTGATCCAATAGTTGAGACAGACAGGAGCGACCTGTTCTAAACCCATGTTGCCCTGGGTTGTGTAACTGATGGGTTTCTAGATGGGTGGTGATCTTGCTTCTTAGGACCCTTTCAAAGATTTTTATGATATGGGATGTTAGTGCTATCGGTCTGTATTTCTTTGCTGTTGCTTTACTGCCCCCTTTGTGGAGTGGGGCTATGTCTGTTGTTTTTAGTAACTACGGGACGACCCCCGTGTCCATGCTCCCTCTCCATAGGATGGTAAAGGCTCGTGATAGGGGCTTCTTGCAGTTTTTGATGAACACGGAGTTCCATGAGTCTGGCCCTGGGGCAGAGTGCTTGGGCATGTCATTTATCGCCTGTTCGAAGTCATTTGGCGTCAGGATAACATCGGATAGGCTTGTGTTAACCAAATTTTGTGGCTCTCTCATAAAAAAATTAATTTTGATCTTCGACTCTCAGTCTGGTTAGCGGCTTGCTAAAAACTGAGTCATATTGGGACTTGAGTAGCTCACTCATTTCCTTGCTGTCATCTGTGTAGGACCCATCTTGTATAAGTAGGGGAACAATACTGGACGTTGTTCTCGACTTTGATTTGGCATAGGAGAAGAAATACTTTGGGTTTCTTTCGATTTCATTTATGGCTTTTAGTTCTTCCCGCGATTCCTGACTCCTATAAGATTCCCTTAGCTTAAGTTCGATGCTTGCTATTTCTCTGACCAGTGTCTCCCTACGCATTTCAGATATATTGACCTCTTTTAGCCGCTCTGTTATCTTTTCCGTCGCCTGTAAGGGAGCGCCTGTCTCTTTCTATTTTACATCTACTCCTCCTTTTTCTTAGAGGAATAAGCCTTGTGCATACATCGAGCGCCACCGAGTTAATCTGTTCTAGGCATAAGTTTGGGGCTGTGTTGCTTAGTATATCTTCCCAGCTTATATCGGTTAGGACTTGGTTTACTTGGTCCCACTTCATGTTTTTGTTA
This sequence comes from Cherax quadricarinatus, assembly GCF_026875155.1. Classification (NCBI taxonomy): domain Eukaryota; kingdom Metazoa; phylum Arthropoda; class Malacostraca; order Decapoda; family Parastacidae; genus Cherax; species Cherax quadricarinatus. Next base: position 121,995 of record NC_069431.1, read on the forward strand.
TTGAAGTTGAATTTGGTTGAATGCACCTCGTGACTAATCTCATTATGTCGGTCTGGGGCTCCACGCATACATGTCTGAACCTCAGTTATGTTGTGATCTGAGTGTATTGATTTTGATATGGTGACATTTCTTATCAGATCATCATTGTTAGTGAAGATGAGGTCTAGTGTATTCTCCAGTCTAGTAGGCTCTATTATTTGCAGGTTTAAATTGAATTTTGTGCAGAGATTTAAAAGCTCGTGTGAGTGTGAGTTTTCATCAGAGTTGCATTTTGGAAGTAGTTTTCTTGTTATAATATCCTAGGTATCAACTGTGTGTGTTGCGGGGACCTACAGTGTGTGTGTGTTGCGGTGACCTACAGTGTGTGTGTGTGTTGCGGGGACCTACAGTGTGTGTGTGTTGCGGGGACCTACAGTGTGTGTGTGTTGCGGGGACCTACAGTTGTGTGTGTGTGTTGCGGGGACCTACAGTGTGTGTGTTGTGGGGACCTACATGTGTGTGTGTTGCGGGGACCTACAGTGTGTGTGTGTGTGTTGCGGGACCTACAGTTGTGTGTGTGTTGTGGGGACCTACAGTGTGTGTGTGTGTGTTGCGGGGACCTACAGTGTGGTGTGTGTGTGTTGTGTGTGTTGCGGGGACCTACAGTGTGTGTGTTGCGGGGACCTACAGTGTGTGTGTTGCGGGGACCTACAGTGTGTGTGTGTGTTTGCGGGGACCTACAGTGTGTGTGTGTGTGTGTTGTTTCGGGGACCTACAGTGTGTGTGTTGTGGGGACCTACAGTGTGTGTGTGTGTGTTGTGGGGACCCACAGTGTGTGTGTTGCAGGGACCCAGAGTGTGTGTGTTGCGGGGACCTACAGTGTGTGTGTTGCGGGGACCTACAGTGTGTGTGTGTGTTGCGGGGACCTACAGTGTGTGTCTTGCGGGGACCTACAGTGTGTGCGTGTGTGTTGCGGGGACCCAGAGTGTGTGTTGCGGGGACCTACAGTGTGTGTGTTGCGGGGACCTACAGTGTGTGTGTGTGTGTGATGCGGGGACCCACAGTGTGTGTGTTGCGGGGACCTACAGTGTGTGTGTTGCGGGGACATACAGTGTGTGTGTGTTGCGGGGACCTACAGTGTGTGAGTGTGTTGTGGGGACCTACAGTGTGTGAGTGTTGCGGGGACCTACAGTGTGTGTGTGTTTCGGGGAACTACAGTGTGTGTGTGTGTTGCGGGGACCTAGAGTGTGTGTGTTGGGGGGACCTACAGTGTGTGTGTGTTGCGGGGACCTACAGTGTGTATGTTGCGGGGACCTACAGTGTGTGTGTTGCGGGGACCCACAGTGTGTGTGTTGCGGGGACCTACAGTGTGTGTGTGTTGCGGGGACCTACAATGTGTGTGTGTGTTGCGGGGACCTACAAAGTGTGTGTGTTGCGGGGACCCACAGTGTGTGTGTTGCGGGGACCTACAGTGTGTGTGAGTGTGTTACGGGGACCTACAGTGTGTGTGTGTTGCGGAGACCTACAGTGTGTGTGTGTGTTGTGGGGACCTACTGTGTGTGTGTGTTGTGGGGACCTACAGTGTGTGTGTTGCGGGGATTTACAGTGTATGTGTGTTGTGGGGACCTACAGTGTGTGTTGCGGGGACCTACAGTGTATGCGTGTTGTGGGGACCTACAGTGTGTGTGTTGCGGGGACCTACAGTGTATGGGTGTTGTGAGGACCTACAGTGTGTGTGTGTTGCGGGGACCTACAGTGTGTGTGTGTTGTGGGGAACCACAGTGTGTATGTTGCGGGGACCTACAGTGTGTGTGTTGTGGGGACCTACAGTGCGTGTGTTGCGGGGACCTACAGTGCGTGTGTTGCGGGGACCTACAGTGTGTGTGTGTTGCGGGGACCTACAGTGTGCGTGTCGCGGGGACCTACAGTGTGTGTGTTGCGGGGACCCACAGTGTGTGTGTTGCGGGGACCTACAGTGTATGCGTGTTGTGGGGACCTACAGTGTGTGTGTTGCGGGAACCTACAGTGTGTGTATTGTGGGGACCTACAGTGTGTGTGTTGCGGGGACCTACAGTGTGTGTGTGTTCCGGGGACCTACGCTGTGTGTGTGTTGCGGGGACCTACAGAGTGTGTGTGTTGCGGGGACCTATACTGTGTGTGTTGCGGGGACCTACAGTGTGTGTGTGTTCCGGGGACCTACACTGCGTGTGTGTGTGTTGCGGGGAACTAAAGTGTGTGTGTTGCCAAGACCTACACTGTGTGTGTTGCGGGGACCTACAGTGTGTGTGTGTGTGTTGAGGGGACCTACACTGTGTGTGTGTTTGTTGCGGGGACCTAAAGTGTGTGTGTGTTGCGGAGACCTACACTGCGTGTGTTGCGGGGACCTACAGTGTGTGTGTGTGTGTGTTGCGGGGACCTACAGTATGTGTGTGTTGCGGGGACCTACAGTGTGTGTGTGTTGCTGAGACCTACAGTGTGTGTGTGTGTGTGTGTGTGTGTGTGTGTGTGTGTTGCGGGGACCTACAGTGTGTGTGTTTCGGGGACCTACAGTGTGTGTGTTGCGGGGACCTACAGTGTGTGTTGCGGGGACCTACAGTGTGTGTGTGTTTCGGGGACCTACAGTGTGTGTTGCGGGGACCTGCAGTGTGTGTGTGTGTTGCGACGACCTACAGTGTGTGTGTGTTGCGGGGACCTACAGTGTGTGTGTGTGTTGAGGGGACCTACAGTGTGTGTGTGTTGTGGGGACCTACAGTGTGTGTGTGTGTGTGTGTGTTGTGTTGCATCAAGGCACCCATCACCAGCACCAAGGCACCCATCACCAGCATCAAGGCAAACCCATCACCAGTATAAAGGCACCCATCACCAGCATCGAGGCACCCATTTACCAGCACCAAGGCACCCATCACCAGCATCAAGGCACCCATCACCAGCATCAAGGCACCCATCACCAGTATAAAGGCACCCATCACCAGCATCGAGGCACCCATCACCAGCACCAAGGCACCCATCACCAGCATCAAGGCACCCATCACTAGCAACAAGGCACCCATCACTAGCAACAAGGCACCCATCACCAGCACCAAGGCACCCATCACTAGCATCAAGGCACCCATCACCAGCATCAAGGCGCCCATCACCAGCATCAAAGCACCCATCACCAGCATCAAGGCACCCATCACCAGTATCAAGGCACCCATCACCAGCATCAAGGCACCCATCACCAGCATCAAAGCATCCATCCCCAGCATCAAGGCACCCATCACCAGCATCAAGGCGCCCATCACCAGCATCAAGGCACCCATCACCAGCATCAAGGCACCCTTCCCCAGCATCAAGGCGCCCATCACCAGCATCAAGGCGCCCATCACCAGCATCAAGGCACCCATCACCAGCATCAAGGCACCCACAACCGTAAAACAAGCGCTATTTATCTCAAAACATTATTGTTATTCCTTTAAATCTGACCAGTCGCGGAGTTAAAATGTTCAAATAATAAGTGTTTCTGCATACAGATAAGTTTTCTAAGTCTGGATGCGGCCACGAGATGCACTTCAATTTGTTTCTCTTAAAATTTGATAGTGAGACGCTGTTCTCTGATTTGTTACGCTTCAACCTGTCTCCAGGTGTGGGAAAAGCTACACGTGTACATTTAACCTGTCTCCAGGTGTGGGAAAAGGTACACGTGTACATTTAACCTGTCTCCAGGTGTGGGGAAAGGTACACGTGTACATTTAACCTGTCTCCAGGTGTGGGAAAAGGTACACGTGTATGTTTAACCTGTCTCCAGGTGTGGGAAAAGGTACACGTGTATATTTAACCTCTCTCCAGGTGTGGGGAAAGGTACACGTGTATATTTAACCTGTCTCCAGGTGTGGGGAAAGGTACACGTGTATATTTAACCTGTCTCCAGTGTGGGGAAAGGTACACGTGTACATTTAACCTGTCTCCAGGTGTGGGAAAAGGTACACGTGTATGTTTAACCTGTCTCCAGGTGTGGGAAAAGGTACACGTGTATATTTAACCTCTCTCCAGGTGTGGGGAAAGGTACACGTGTATATTTAACCTGTCTCCAGGTGTGGGGAAAGGTACACGTGTATATTTAACCTGTCTCCAGGTGTGGGGAAAGGTACACGTGTACATTTAACCTGTCTCCAGGTGTGGGAAAAGGTACACGTGTATATTTAACCTGTCTCCAGGTGTGGGGAAAGGTACACGTGTACATTTAACCTGTCTCCAGGTGTGGGAAAAGGTACACGTGTATGTTTAACCTGTCTCCAGGTGTGGGGAAAGGTACACGTGTATATTTAACCTGTCTCCAGGTGTGGGGAAAGGTACACGTGTATATTTAACCTGTCTCCAGGTGTGGGGAAAGGTACACGTGTACATTTAACCTGTCTCCAGGTGTGGGAAAAGGTACACGTGTACATTTAACCTGTCTCCAGGTGTGGGAAAAGGTACACGTGTACATTTAACCTGTCTCCAGGTGTGGGAAAAGGTACACGTGTATGTTTAACCTGTCTCCAGGTGTGGGAAAAGGTACACGTGTATATTTAACCTGTCTCCAGGTGTGGGAAAAGGTACACGTGTATATTTAACCTGTCTCCATGTGTGGGAAAAGGTACACGTGTATATTTAACCTGTCTCCAGGTGTGGGAAAAGGTACACGTGTATATTTAACCTGTCTCCAGGTGTGGGGAAAGGTACACGTGTACATTTAACCTGTCTGCAGGTGTTCGAAAAGGTACACGTGTACATTTAACCTGTCTGCAGGTGTTCGAAAAGGTACACGTGTACATTTAACCTGTCTGCAGGTGTTCGAAAAGGTACACGTGTACATTTAACCTGTCTGCAGGTGTTCGAAAGGTACACGTGTACATTTAACCTGTCTGCAGGTGTTCGAAAAGGTACACGTGTACATTTAACCTGTCTCCAGGTGTGGGGAAAGGTACACGTGTACATTTAACCTGTCTCCAGGTGTGGGGAAAGGTACACGTGTACATTTAACCTGTCTGCAGGTGTGGGATAAGGTACTTTTGCAATAGTTGTGTATCTTTATTTTTGAAACGCTTCGCCTACGCAGTAGGCTTTTTCAGTCGAGTACAGAGGCAGCAGAAGTAGTAGAGATATGATAACGATGTAGTAG